>CM060182.1:74548932-75148932 GCA_030549775.1 Tamarix chinensis
TGTCGTACTATTATGGTTAGGAAAAAAACTCTCTTATTTTAAATTGTGATGGTGGTATGTTCAAAGATTTTATTAGTATTCTAAAAATACTTAAAGTTAATTTTGTAAAAATTAAAAATAATTTTATTTTATTTCATACAAGTTCCAATTTTTATGTTCAAACTCGTTCTCGATTATGATTCATACTGTTATAAATAATACCTAATTTGAGTTTTTCGAATTGACCTAAAATATATAGACCCGAAATAGACCCGAATTCGAAAAACTCGATAGATCTGACACTTAGTTGATCTGATTCACATCCGACCCATATAGTGACCCGAACCCGAACCCGAACCCAAACCTAACCCAAATTCTATAGACCCGAGTCAAACCCGAAATAGACCCGAACCCGAGAAATCCAAAGAACCTAGCATCGACCCGACCCAAATCACACCCGACCCGTCAATTAACCCGAATCGAACCCGAACCCGACCCAAAGCAACATAACCCGAAACACACCCGAACCGAATTACACCCGACCCGAACCCAGACCCGACTCGATTGTATAGTAAATAAAAGTTGACCCGACCCATATCAACCCGACCCTAACCCGACCCAAATGACCCGTTTGCCACCTCTAACTATGTCATGGGCTGGACGACAGGTTCCATGAACTAATTTTAGAACTCAATTTGGAGGGGGGGAGGGGGTAGAACCACCCTATAAGGACCTACTTAGGTTTTGTTTGGAATGGACGGCTGGATGTTAATGAAGATGAAAAGAATTAATTTATGAAATATAGGGAGGAGAACAAGAGCAATAGGGAGGAACAGAAGTTCCATCAACTTCAAATAACCCTACGTTGAAGGTCAATAATTGAGATTATATTTTAAACTCTAAATACCTTATTTCACCTACAGGATTTTGGTATGGGTAATGGAAGTAAATAAAAAAACACCACACATATTTTACGTTTTTTGTATGAAATATTTGAAATATAATAAAATATATTAGAAAGAATATCCATTTTAAATATTTATTAAAATAAATTAGATATTTTACGGAAAATATTTTATTCCATTCTAAATATACTGTATATATGGTATAAAATAGAAAAATTATCTCTTCCACCTTTATTAGCCCTTCTGTTTTTGTCTTTTCTGCCTTGCTACCTCTTTTAGCAGCACTTGCTCTGTTATCACTAGAGGTGGCAATCGGGTCGGATTTGGGTCAGGTCATTTTGGATCATTTGACTTTTGTGGGTCGGTTGAGGGTCGGGTCAGGTCGGGTCATTTCGGATTTGGGTCATTTTGGATCAATTTGTCGGGTCGGGTCGGGTCATTTTGGTTCCGGGTAATTTTGGGTTAATTTGTCGGGTCCGGTCGGGTTTGGGTTAAGAAAACTCGGTTCAGATCATTTCGAATTAACTTGACTGGTAGGGTCGGGTTGGTTTCGAGTTATTTTCTAGTTCACATGAGTAGGTGGCTTCGACCCGTTCAGGTCATTTCATGTAATATGACGGGTTAGTCCCGTTGTGTCCGAATTGTTTCGAGTTAAGTTGATGGGTGGGGTCATTTCATACAATTTGATGGGTTGGATTTAATTAGTTATGGGTTAACTTAATAGGTCGGGTCGGGTTTTGACGGGTTGACTCATATTCGAGTCTAGGCAATTATCATTTCATAAATCGTAAATATTAGAGACAGACAATCATAAGATTAATATTGCAAATAAAAGAATTAAAAATATTAAATGCGCTTTATTTTTACAAATAAATAGTAAAAATATTTATAAATTTTAATAATAAAAAATATTGCGCTTTAAATCAAACAAAGATATTTATTATTGATTATAATTTATTTGATAGCTTAAAATATTTAATTACTTAAAAAAATATAATTTTATAAAATAAAGATGATCAAAATAAGACTATACAATGTATAATTATCATTTATTACATTGTAAATATTAAAGACAATCATAAGATTACTAGTAAAGATAAATGAAATAAGAATATTATATGTGTTTTATTTTTACAAAGGTAAATAAGAAAGATATTTATAAGTTTTAACAATATTATATTTTATTGCTTAAAATATTTATAAATTTTACAAGTAAAAATATTAGAGGTTTATCAACTATTATATTTAATTGATTACTTAAAAAAAGATAATTTTATAAAATAAATGTGAGCATAACAAGAATATACAATGTATAATTATCATTTATTACATTGTAAATATTATATATAATCATAAGATTACTAGTAAAAATAAATGAAATAAGAATATTATATATATTTTATTTTTACAAGGTAAATAAAATAATATATATATTTATAAGTTTTAATAGTATTATATTTTATTACTTCAAATATTTTTTTACTTAAACATATATAATTTTATAAAACAAATGTGATAATAAAAATAACTATATAATGTATTAATGTATAAATTATAATTATCATTTATTATATTTTAGATTGTTTTTAATTTACAAAAAAAAAAAAAAAAAATTGGTCCGGTCTAATCGGAATCGGTCTTCCCCACCCGTTTTTCTTCTTTTTCTCTTCTCATTTTCTTTTCATTTGTCTGTAACTCGACTAGTCAACCAGACAAATGAAGCTTATCAAGCTCGACCTTGCCCCCTGTGCCCTGCAACTGCGAGCTGCCATTGTTTGGTCCATCGTTACTGCCTTCTCTCTAGCCGGAACCCATGCTCCCTCCCTTGTTTCTCCGCCGTCGCCCAACACCACAATCGTCCATTGATTGCACTGCCGCGCCCGCACCACGCTAGCATAGTCGGCCCCTTCCACTGTCCTCCCTATCTGCTAAATTGAACACCGCCAAGAGCAACCAGCTATGTCCGGTGCAGCCGACCGCCGGTGAGTGTTCCTTCACCACTGGTGTTGCTCCAGCATCCCTTATCCCAGCCAATTTCATAACAATTCATTTGGTATATTTATCTTAAACCCTTACTCTAATTTTCATTAATTTTTTATGAATTAGCTAATGATAATCAAAATTGGTTATTGAATTATGTATGTATATGTTGTATGACTAATATGGAGTAATTAATTGCAATATGTATGGATGAATTGTGAAAATTAGATTTTTGTCCCCGTTATGTTTGGATTTATCTGATTCGTCTGATTAAGCTATTTTCGATAAATTGTTTATGCAATATACTGTGAAATGTGCTTAATTTCATGTTGGTATTGTTAATTTGGGAAAATTGTATGAAATATATCGGAATTGGATTGTTAGGTCAAAAATCTTGCGCAATTAAATTGGATTGTATAATTGAGTTATTTTAGTAAATTGATTATACAATATGTTGTAGAATATGTCTAATTTCAATTATGAGCTGTCAATTTAAATATTTGAATAAGATTTTACCGGATTTGCATTTCAGGCATAAAAATCCTAATTATGTTAAATTGGGTAATTCCTTAATTGTTTTTAATCAATTGAGTATATAATATGTTGTAGAGTATGTCTAATTTCAATTGTGAGCTTTCAATTTAAATATTTGAATAAGATTTGACCGGATTTACAGTTCGAGCTCAAAAACACTAATTATGTTAAGTTAGATAATTCTTTAATAGTTTTTAATCAATTGAGTATACAATATTTTGTACAATATATCTAATTTCAATTGTGAGCTGTCAATTTAAATATTTCAATAAGATTTTACCAGATTTGCAGTTCGGGTTCAAAAACCCTAATTATTTTAAATTGGGTAATTCCTTAATAGTTTTTAATCAATTAAGTATATAATATATTGTACAATATGTCTAATTTCAATTGTGAGCGATCAATTTAAATATTTCAATAAGATTTTACCAGATTTGTTGTTCCGACTTAAAAACCGTAATTATGTTAGATATTTATAAGTTTGATTTTCTGTATATTATAAGCTTATAATCTATGTACTCTGTGTAAATTAATATATTATTTGTTGTTTTAAAAATATGCATCAAAAGTTGGATGTTGTAGATTTTTTTTGTATTCAAATTGACATTGTATAAAATTATTTAATACCATACAATAATTTATTTATGTATACAGGTACAGCTACACAAGGCTAAAAGAATATGGAGGATGAACAAATTAGGACACCTCAAGAAGAGGAAATATATACCTATGATTTCACATCTACCAAAGGTATTATTTTTTTTTATATGATATAAGTAATTATCATTGCTTGTGGGTTGACAATAAGCATCTTGTATTTTTTTTTTATATATAGTTCTTGCTTGTTGGTTTACACATTATTGAAAATTATAGATTGACATAAATTTTTTTTTTATGTTTTAAAATTATAGACGTTGATCTTGAAGAGGAAGAATATGAATAAGATAATCAAGTTCCAGGTACAGCTTCAAATCTAGCTATAAATGAAGCTCCAATAAACATACATGATGATGCTGAATTACCGGTTGCAAAAGTTCTTGGCAAATGGAAGAGATACTCTAAGGTTTGGGACAACTTTAAGCTATTTAAAGATGAAGAGGGAAGACAAAAAGCTCTATGTAAGTACTGTAAAAAGGCAAAGTATAGAAGTGAAGCTAGATATGGTACTTCTAATACCTTAAGACACATACAAGTATGTGAAGCATATAAAAAAAATGACTCCACCAGATACCTTCACATCTAAAACTAGTGAGATTTTATTTGATCCAAAAGTTTATCATGAGATATTAGCTGAGGTAATTTTGAGGCATGTGTATTCATTTTCATATGTTGAACATTTGGGAGTTAGGAAACTTCATCAATATCTTAATCACTAAGTCAAACCTGTGTCTAGAAACACTATTAAGAAAGTTTACCTAGAAAAGCATGCTGATTTAAAATTTAAACTCAAACACACTATTGGGGCTATTTCTAGCAAGGTATGTTTGACTTGTGATATATAGACAACTTGCACATCTCGTGGATATCTAACCCTAACAGCTCATTATGTGGATGATGATTGGAAGTTGAATTGTAAAATGTTGAGTTTTTACCATTACCCTCCTCCCCACACCGGTCTTGAAATCTACAACTTGTTGTATTTATTACTTAAAGAGTGGAGTATTGAAAAGAAGGCATTAGCTATGACAGTGGATAATGCATCTAATATGGACAACATGATTAGTCACTTGAAACCCATTTTGCTTCAAAATTTGGTATGTGATGGGAAATACTTCCACATCAGATGTCCGACTCATATCCTTAATTTGATAGTGAAGGAAGGGTTGAAAAATATTGAAGGATGTGTACTCAAAATTAGAGAGAATGTGAAGTATATAGATGCTTTAGAAGGAAGGATAATCCAGTTTTATGAATGTGCTGCAAAATTGAATATATCAATTTCTGGGAAGTTGTGGCTAGATGTTGCTACAAGATGGAATTCTACATATCTTATGCTTCGTAGAGCATTAGATTATCGCCGTGTTTTGGATTTCTTTGGTACTATTGAAGCTAGTTACAAGTTTAAAATTTTACAGAATGAGTGGAGTAAAGTGGAAAAGATTTGTGAGCTGTTAGAACCTTTCTATGAAATTACTTATTTATTTTCTGGATCTGAATATCCTACTGCCAACTTGTATTTTCTTAATGTTTGGAGAATTCAACTGAGATTGGAGAAGGCAATGGGGTGTGATGATAATGATATCAGTAGAATGGAACTACAAATGATGCAAAAATTTGAAAAGTATTGGTTGCACTATAGTACCATTCTTGCTTTTGCTGTAATTTTGGATCCATGTTATAAGTTTGACTTTGTGAAATTTACCTTAGTCAAACTATATGGTAATGAGAAGGGTACAAAGTTCGCTAATGATATATATGTCAAATTTGTCGAGCTATACAAACACTATGAATATCATTGTCCTAATGCTCCAGATTCATTTGATGAATGGACATCTGTTAATAGAGAAGTTAACAGAGGAAATGATAAAATGGAGGTAAATCGAGCTATATTTCACTAAATATATATTTTTTTATCTTTACTACATGTTTATTTTTGTTATTACTAATTTCTATTTACATCAAGTCTAATTATTATTTTTTCCTTTGATTAAAATTTAGGATTTTGATGCTTCTACTTATGTTGGAGGTAGAGGTAAAAGCTGTAAAAGTGAATTTGATATGTATATCGAAAGTCAGCGGTTGGATCGTAAAATTTCACTTGATGTGCTCCAATTTTGGAAAAATAATTCTAAGACTTCTCCAATTATTTCTTCTATGGCTAAAGATATCCTTAACATTCCTATTACTACCGTTGCATCTGAGTCAACCTTTATCATGGGTGGTAGAATTTTAAATAAGTGGAGGAGTTCGTTGCTGTCAAAAAATGTTGATGCTTTGGTAACTACTCATAATTGGTTATACGGATTTGATGGTAATAACATTAGTTGTTATGAATTTGTATTTTTTTTATTTGATAATTTTGTTTATCAATGATTTTTGAAGATAATAATGTAATATTTTTTTTGTATTTACACAAATAGAAGAAAAAGAAGAAGGAACTTTGGTGGAGCCATCAAAGTCAACGAGTAACAATAATGAAATGGATTAAGGAGCTTCAAAAATAGTGGTAAAAGTTTTAGACGCCTTTGCTTGTAAACATGGGTAATTGTTATCTTTTGTAGGCAATGAATTTAATTTTTATTCAATCATATCATTTGTTCCTTATGTTGTAGATTTACCATACTTGGATAATCTTTATGTTGTTGGCCAACTACTATCTATTGGTGTTCTTTTATTGTTGTTACAAGCATTGTGTTAAAACTTATAAGTGGCATATTCTAATATTGATGCTCTTATTATATTGCCTTGTTAGTTTTTCTAACATGTTTTATGTAGTGGACATTTTGTGTGAAAGTTGTTGTTATAGTTTGTAGGTGGTGTGTATGTTTGTGCCTTGATTGTCATTTTGATGTTTGTTTTCTTTTTATAATTTTTTTTATTATCTATACAGCCTATAGGTTGTAACTTGTAACTTTATAACTTATGCATGAATTATGGATGTTACCGGAGATTTTTCTGGATCTTTTAATTTTGTTAAGTTATTGTTGGGTATAGTTATTGTTTGTTGAATTTTGTAGGTGATAACTGATAAAGGACACTATTATGCTCTTCTATTAAGAGTTTCTTCAAATAGGTGGATCAATGGATGTAATGGAAGACTTTTTGAAAATTATTTTACAAGCTTACAACTGGATGTTTGCCTTTTTTATTTTAGTTTTTTATTTATTAATAATATATCTTATTAGGATATCATTAATAAATAAGAATATCTAGGGTAAAATTATGAAAAATAAGTATGATTTATAAAGTATTATATTTTTAAAAGCTTTAAATGAATAATAAAATATGTGTAATTTATTATTATTATTATCATTATTATTATTATTATTATTATATATTTTGATGTCTGATTGATTTAATGTCGGGTCAGGTCAACGTTGGGTCGGGTCGAAGCAGGACGGGTTAATACCAGGTCGGGTTGCTATCAGGTTGGGTCGCTATCAAGTCTGGTCAATGACGGGTTATGTATTGGAATAAGGTTTTGTCGAATTTATTTTTATCAGGTCAATGTCGGGTTAGGTCTGGGTCGGGTCGGGTCGGGTTGCTAAATTTTTTAGGTCTTATCGGGTCGAGTTTTGCTCGGGTTGGGTTGGGTTGGACGGGTCAAGTCAACTTTTGCCAGCTCTAGTTATCAGCCTATGATAGACGCAGAATATCTATTTACACAAATATGGTGTTCATATTAGACTTCTGCACTTTATTTCAGCTTTCACTCGTTGGTCAACAACTAAGAGCTTGCTACCACTTTCGAGGCTAAAGTGCATGATTACACATATTGAAGGGCTAGGGATACTCAATATTTCCTCCTTGTAAAAAAAAATATTTTAATAATTTGTATATTTTTTTATAAATTAATAAAAATAATTTAAAATTTATATTTATACTATCCATTAAAAAAAAAGGGTAAAAAAAAGTATGTAAAGCTTTAAATGAACCAAATCAAATATTATCATAACTGAATTATACTTATTTAATCAATAAACTTAAATTAAGGTGTGATTTTAACTTATATAACAAAATAAAAAAGTTAAATTAAACTTTAAACAAACTAAACTTATAAAGTTAGTATAATAAATGATCCAAACTTAAAAATTTTCTATATTCAGATTTGCTTTATTTAATAAATTAGTCTAAAATTAAAGTTTAGATTTAATTTAATTAATTATAAAAATAAACCAATCCGACTTTTTAAATAGTTGAATTCTAACCAACTTATAGACAGCTTAACTTGTTTATAACTTTAGAAATACATTTTAATTTTTTTAAATAACTTTTTTTTATTCAAACTTTTACACTAAAAATTATCTTCCTTTTTATGTGTCCCTATAATAGCTAATGAAGCAACGCTAGCATAACGTGGCTAGTAATGTAATATCTGATTATGTTAATTCTTCCTTGGAATGGAGTCCCAATTTCCCATCATAATATGGTGTTTGGGGCAGGGGACTCTTTGCGGTCACACACTTAAAGCTATATTCTCTTCGAATAAATAAAAATAAAAATAATATAAAATGAATACTACTAGTAGTTCATAATATTCGATCTAATTTTATTATTACCATGTATTTTAAATAATCTCATTGAAGTACTATAAGTTTTAAATCTTTTTCACTTTAATATCTTCTTAAAAAAATCTAGTTTTATATAACTCTAATATTGAACATTTTTTATCATCTTATTATTTACTTTATTTTTTATGATTCAAAAGATAAATTTTTTGATATTAGATTTTTTTTAAATATAAATTGGGAAAAATAAAATATTGTAAATATATATTTTTATTTTTTGTATTTTTAGAATCTTTTAAAGCAAAGAAACATGAAAATTTTATAAAATTCAAAAAACTATCAAGAAAATTCTAAAAAATTTGAAAAATATTCAACTATTTATATAAAAAAATTATTTTAATTGCATAAAACTAAATTATTAATAAGATGATATTAAAGAAAAACAAAAAATTAAAATACATAGTACCTAAATAATTTAATTTAATATACATGATATTCAAGTAAAATTTTGTTCAATGTCATCGGAATTTTATTAATAATAATAACACATTAAAGTTTTTAAACTTAACCAAATTATATCAACAAAAATCAGATAAAAAGAATGTACCTTAAGCCAAAAATAAAACACCCCATCTTTGTCCTCTGTAGACCAGTTATGTTAGTTGAATGTCTGGAGGACATCTTCATTCACATTCATTTCCATCGCTTGAATGTCTGGAGGACACAAAAGTTACTGAAATTCACACATTTTGCAGCCTACTCATCGTTGGAAAAGTGGTACAGACGAGGTTATATCTCGTCGTTCAGGGACAGTAGCAGGCCACCATATGATATTTATCCACCATAACTGCCATCAGCACCAAAAATGACGGCATTAATATAATAATCAATTTAATGTGGCCCAACAATATTTTTTTAACTCAATATGATTGTTCCGGCAGCAAGGTGGGGATTGGGATAATAGAACTACATGATGCTCAGTAGTTTTAAGAACCAGCCCCACCTCTGACCATGAAAAATGAATATAAAAATAGAAGCTAACAAGTACCCAGTATTTGTCTGGTCGACCAGGTTCATGTTGGATACAAACTAAGCGATATGAGAACAAAATAATCTCTCCGGTGGTTTAACTCTACTTCTACTCCTTTTGACCACTGGAAGTTCACCGTCACAAACACATCAGAGACATCTACTTCGTCTTTTTCAGCAGATCGAGCAATCACTAAACAGAAATACAAGAAACAATAGAATTTGAATAAAGTATCGTCAAACACTACAATCCATGCCAACTTTTGGGACAGGTTAGTACTCAGGCGCTATTCAGCATACTTTCGCCCCTTCTCAACAGTTGTTCCAAGACAGCAGAAGCCCTGTTCAAAGGGGGTATAACTTAGTTGTACATACATGCAGCAAAAGCCTTACTACCACAGGCGCAAGGTCTGCATCTCAGAAATCTCGAAAACTCATCTTTGGGTCAGCCATTTTCTTACTACCACGTCCCCGTCCTCTTCCTCGACCTCTACCCCTTCCTCTTCCTCTCCCTCCAAAGCGTCTGAATGAAGATTTCCCATGCTTCATTTCAACAAGTGAATGCAGTAGCTCATCACATATAATGCATCCAATATGCAAGGTAGCTCCGTCTTTTAGAGGTGTGTTATTCTTGTTAAAATCTACTTCTATGATGATTGACTCACACTCAGGGCAGCGGTCTTGGGTTGTTGAAATCCGATGGGCACCTTGTGGTAGGAAAACAAGGCAGTTGCACATATTGCAGCAGAGCCTCCATTTGGGAGCACTGACTGGATCAAGGACCAGTGTCCCGCTGCACTCTGGGCAGGCACAGACTCCTTGGGTTATCAGAGAATGCCGACATGTTGGATGCGGGCACAGGAAGCATGGCATTCCAGCTCCTTTACCCAACTTACTCGATCCTGTCTTATTGGCACCAAATAGGGTTTCTATTCCTTCAAAGGGCGGATTGTTGTAGCAATACGGGCACAAAGGAAAAGACTTTCCTTCCGGACCAGGAATGGAAAAGAGCAAAAGCTCAAAGCCATCCAGAGGACATGAGAGCTCCTTGTACAGCTACAAGAACGGAAAAACACAATCAAAGTAAAAAAAATTGAACGAAGTGAAGCTCACATCTGCTTGGAAGAATGAATTGCTAAAGTTGAAAGATCTCGATATAACAAAAAATTAAAAGCAATCAGAAATCTAACGAATCTATATAAAAAGTGCTGAAACACAGGAGCATAACAAATGCAACACCACTCTGTTTCCAACCGAGGAAGATCTGATACAGCTACCTTGATGTTTCCCTTCGGAGGAAGATAGTAGACTTCTTCACAGGTACCACAATAGAGTCGTGGGGGTTGTGAGGAGATATATTTCATATAGCGCAAACATTTGCCACATTTACTCAATGAACGCCCAGACTCTGATAGGGGTGAGAATTGTGCTTCAAATAGTGCATCCATGTCCTCAATCTACAACAAATCAAAATCAATATTTTTGCAAAGATCAATGTAGTTGCATCATTATGCAAAGACACTGGAAGGAAACTATGGTTCAGAAGAACAGAACAGGTCAATTTAACAATGAAAAAACGTTAACATTCAATTCTTCACACCAGCATCCGAGGCACCTGCAAAAAAAAAAAAAATAGTGCGCTTCTCTCTTGTATTGATAACTTTTTTGGCCTTCTATAATTTCTTTCTACTCTTGCTGCATCACTCTTCTTTATCCCAAAGAGAAGAGAAGAAAATAGCATTGACCTCTCGATATCCATCCCTTAATAAAAGAGCAATAGTGACTTCTATAACAAAGTTTATTGACCCAAAAGAGACCTAGTCAAGGCCAGCTAAGAGGGGTAGAATGCCTAAGTTTCTTGGCTTCCTGAATCCTAAGCTATAAAACTTACCCGACAACCTCAGCAAAACCCCATTATGGCCAAAAAGATAATCAGTAGCATCAAGGACAACACCTTCACACTAGAACTAATAATCTTCAGTTTTCCAGCTTCATGACTTCATCCCAGCATTGTCGGTGTGATTTATATCAAAAGTTACACTAAATAATTCACTGCCGTGAAACGTTGTTAAATGACAATCTATGTTCTGACTAGCTCTTCACAGTTCAAGACAAAGATCTAGTCCAGACAGGCTTCCAGTCTTGACATTTTTTATTTTGATTTCAAATGCCAGGCTCCTCAATGCGACACAACGCCAAAAACTACTGCTCAAAAGTCAGGACTAGTACGGTAGCACCCACGTGTTGGAAAAAAATTATCCCTTTAGATCTTCATTAAAAAAAATGGTAGAAAGTTGTCTGCTCATCCCCCATGTACGGAAAATGAAAAAAAAAAAATGCCACGGCACCCCTTGGCTCAAATAAATGATTAACCAAATAATTACCTGCTTCACAAAAAATGAAAACTTCTGCTTGAATTGCTGAAGTACATGGGTCACAACAAGAAGATGATCTGCTTGGCCCTTGGCGATGAGAGTGATCTGATGCTCAATAAAGCTACGAATGTCAGGCAAACAAAGATCTGGATCAATACGCTGGTAACCTCTAATTAAGGTTATACCCAAGGCTGTTGGGACTAGCCTCCTTCCAGCTTGCACCTACAATTTTTAAAGTATAATGCAAACCTCAGAAAAGCAATCAAAATACAATCCCAGCATAAACAGCAGCAATGGCCTAAATAAAATTAATAACCTGAACATAGTTGCGTTCACAAATATTGTTAATATGCACCGGGATGGAAGCATCGGTACCAATCCCGTGTTTCTCCATCAGGGAGATCAGCTCACTCTCACTAAGGTAATCTGGAGGTGCTGTATACCCCTGACATTCTCAAAACAGTCAGTAACTGAAGTATCAAAAGCACTATACTTACAAAGTCAGGGAACGACAGTTGTGAAATATTCAAGACATACATTCAAAAATAGCATACATAACAAATGATCCTACTCATAGGCTGTAATAGACTTGTCAAGTCTCAATTAAGCAGCTCCAAAAAGCATAACACCTCCTAGTGCCTGGTCCTAACCCCAGCCCCACTGTGCAGCCCACATGGCAAAGAAAAAACTCATTTCAACAACCAACATATGCAGCATAGGCTAGTTTATCGGGCTGAGAGAAGCAGTCTCAAGAAGTAAAAAATGGTATGAACCGATACTTCTTCTTCGACCCTCCACCCAGTAAGGATTCCCAACCCCTCTGTGATTCGAGAGTTGACAAATGAAATACTGGATAATTGAAAATAATGACATTCAATGGCCAAAGCAATACACAGTTTGAGCAATTCGAGAGGCTCAATCTCTCCTAATACATTCCAGATTCTTCCTACCCGATCGGTCCCCTTTCTCCCCTCTTTTATACCCGTGTCTATAACTGCCTAAGGCACTCTCCCGCTCCTCTCTGCCACATCATCACTGACTATTAACTGAATTACAAAGTATTCCCTCCTTACCCCTGCCTCTCTTTCTCGCATAAGTCACCCTGACCTGTGCTCTAGGGAGACTAATTACATCATTCATTGCATTACCCCCCTCCCAAAGTTTCACCTTGTCCTCAAGGTGGAAAGCAGGGAACCTCTCCTGTATGACAGCTGCATCTTCCCAAGTGGCTTCGAATGCTGGAAGATCCTTCCACTTGATTAATACCTCCTTCTTTGCTGTTTGCCCCCTTGTGATAGTGCGGGTGTCAACAGTCCTTCTGGCTGGACTACTAGCTCCATGTCTGTGGACATTTGGGCTGGAATTGTTGGAGAGACCGGAGTGGCACCAATAGCTCTGCGAAGCTGGGACACATGGAATACAGGATGTATTTTAGATGTGGGCGGGAGATTGAGTTTGTAAGCCACCTGCCCCACTTTCTGAACAATCTGAAAGGGGCCATAAAATCGGGCTGCCAACTTTGCATAGGGGCGTTTAGCCAGAGACTGTTGCCGGTATGGCTGCAGTTTCAGATATACTTGATCGCCCACTTCAAAGGACTCCTCCTTTCTTTTTCTGTCTGCAGTAGCCTTCATCCTCTGCTGTGTCGTAAGGAGGTTCAGACGCAATTCATCCAGTACTGCTTCTCGTTCCAGCAAATACTCTTCTATACTATCCACTGCTGTGTGTCCTCTTCCCAATTTCAAGACATGAGGAGGATCCCTTCCATATAGCACCTTGAAGGGCGACATTTTGGTGGAGAGATGAGGAGAAGTGTTGTAGGAAAATTCAGCCCAAGGAAGCCATTGTGACCATGTCCTAGGCTGTCCTGCAACAAAGCACCTTAAGTAAGCTTCCAGTCCTTTGTTAACCACTTCTGTCTGGCCATCAGTTTGGGGATGGTAGGCAGTGCTTCGTCGCAGCTTTGTTCCTTGTAGACGGAATAGCTCTGTCCAGAATTTGCTCATGAAAATTCTATCCCTGTCTGTCACAATGGATGAGGGAAATCCATGGAGCCGCACCACTTCTTTAATAAATAATTCAGCGACTGACAAGGCACTGAAGGGGTGTCTCAGCCCCAAAAAATGAGCATACTTAGAAAGTCGATCAACCACCACTAGGATAGTGTCCACCCCCTTTGACATAGGTAATCCTTCCACAAAGTCCATGCTGATCTCATCCCAAACCATTGAAGGTAGGGGTAGGGGTTAAAGTAACCCTGAAGGGTGCTGAGTTGAGGCTTTCTGTTGTTGGCAGATTGAGCAATTCCTGACATAGGCAGCCACCTCCTTTCTCATGCCTTGCCAATACCAATCTGAGGCCATTCTTAAATAGGTTTTCAGATCACCTGCATGACCACCAACAGGGGAATCATGGTATTCCTTTAGCAGCATAGGAATTGAAGTGGAGGATTTAGGAATAACATAACGTCCCTTATACATCAATCTGCCCTCTTCTACATGGAACCCCACATGTTGCTTCTCCCCGGTTTCTAATTCCCTTTTGATTTGTTGGATCATGGAATCAGCAGCTATCTCCTGTGTTAATGTGTCCCACATAACTCCTTGAGTAGTAACTAGGGCTCCACACTCCACTTCTCCTTCAGTCTTGCGGGATAAGGCGTCAGCTACCCTATTAGCAACCCCAAGCTTGTATTGTATCTCAAAGTCAAACCCAATAGTTTGCTAACCCACTTTTGGTAGTTTGCCCCTATCTCCCTTTGCTGCATAATATACCTTAGACTCTGCTGGTCAGTTCTTACCACGAAATATCTGCCTAGCAAATAGTGCTTCCATTTCTGTATGGATAGGCAGATGGCCATTAGCTCCTTTTCATACACAGATTTCAGCTGATTTCTGGGGCCCAGAAGTCGGCTAAAATAAGCAATGGGCTGGTGATCCTGCATTAATACCGCCCCAATTCCATAACCTGAAGCATCTGATTCCACTACAAAGGTTTTCTGGAAGTTGGGCATTGCCAGCACTGGGGCAGTCACCATTGCTGCTTTGAGGGTTTCAAATGCGTGTGTAGCTTGCTCGGTCCAGCCATAACTGTCTTTTCTGAGTTGATCCGTGAGGGGTTGGGCAATTTGAGCATACCTTGCCACAAATTTCCTGTAATACCCGGTGAGTCCCAGGAATCCCCTGAGTTCCCTCAGCGTCTTTGGGGTCTGCCACTCCACTATCGCTTTTTACCTTGTCCATGTCCATTGCTACCCCCTTATTAGAGATCACATGTCCTAGGTAGGCTACTTCTGCCTTCCCAAATTCACACTTCTTGAAGTTTGCGAACAATGTATGTTCCCTCAAAGTTTTTAACACTGCTCTCACATGATTTATATGCTCTGCCTGGGTGGTGCTGTAGATTAGGATATCATCGAAAAACACCAACACAAACCTCCTCAGGTAGGGTCTGAAAACATCATTCATGAGGGACTGAAATGTGGCTGGGGCATTGGTCAGTCCGAAAGGCATGACCAGGAACTCATAGTGCCCTTCATGAGTCCTAAAGGCTGTTTTATGAATATCCTCAGGTCTAACTCGGATTTGATGATAGCCAGCCTTCAAGTCTAACTTAGTGAACATGGCAGCCCCCTGCAATTCATCTAGTAGTTCATCAATGACTGGGATGGGGTATTTATCTGGCACCGTCTCCTTATTTAGAGCCCTATAATCCACACAGAATCTCCATGACCCATTCTTCTTCTTGACCAGTAATACAGGGCTCGAGAAGGCACTTGTGGACGGTTGGATTATTCCTGCCTCCAGCATCTCTCTGATAAGTCTCTCAATTTCATCCTTCTGGAACTGAGGGTATCGATAGGGCCTCACTCCAACTGGGTTGCTGCCTTCCTTGAGTATTATCGAATGCTCATGTCCCCTCTGAGGTGGCAGCCCTTCTGGTTTGGCAAATACCCCTTGGAATTCTGCTACAGTGGATTCCAGGAACCCCGGTATTGAGGGCTCTGTGTTTGGTTCCCCTTCTACCTGGGTCAATTCTAACCAGATTCCTCCCCCTTCCTTGCGCAGAGTCCTTATCATGGCCTTCAGGGAAATTTTTGCTCTAGTCAGGGAAGGGTCCCCCTTCAAACAGATAGCCTCCCCTCCCTGTTGGAAACACATTTCTTGTGTCTTCCAATTGGTCGTCACCGAACCCAGCTTTTCAAGCCACTGCACGCCTAATATCAGCTCTGAATTTCCCAACCCGAGGGGTAAAAAATCCTCTATCACTCTTACCCCTCCCTCCAATTCTAATTGTATTCCCTTGCAGACTCCCGATCCTTTAACAGCCTCGCCATTACCCAAAGATACTCCAAATCCCTGCGAAGGCGTGACAGGAATTTGCAATTCCCTAATGGTGGCTAAGGCTATGAAATTGTGGGTGGCACCTGGGTCGATCATCACTATCACCTCCCGTCCCCCAATTCTTCCCTTCAGTTTCATTGTCTTCGGGTTACTTAGGCCAATCACCGAATTCAATGAGACTTCCATTGGGACCTCCTCCGATGGTGTCAATGCGAGCTCCTCGTTCCCTCGGTCCTCTTCTTCTTCCTCTCCATCCTCCTCGTCCACCAGCAGTACACTCAGCTCCTTTTTCCGGCACCTATGCCCGATACTCCATTTGTCATCACAACGGAAACAGAGCCCCTTGGCTCTCTTCTCTTGCAGCTCTTTCTCAGTCAATCTTCTGACCTCGCCTAGGGGTTTGGTAGCAGGGGCTGAGACCGTGGGGCTACTGGCCGACGAGTGGGACTTGCTATGGCTCGCAGCCCAACTCCTGGGTGAGGCGTGGCTCGTAAATCCCCCACTACCTTGGAATCCAGAAGAGGCCGCTCGATTGTAAACAGAATAAGGCCCAGATCTCACAGGCCCGTTAGAAATCTTCTTTCCCCCATTTACTCGGTTCCGCTCCTCGATCCGGACCGCCAAGTCCATGGCCTGGTCTAGATTGAGGGGGTTCAGCAACCGGATCTCGGCCTTTATCTCCTCTTTCAGCCCATTGATGAATTGGCCCAATAAAAGGCTCTCTGGAATGTCGTTCAAAGGGCCCGCCGTCTCGATGAACTTCCGTCGATACTCCACCACAGTCGACACTTGAGCTGTCGCCAGCCACTGCTCGTGGAGTGAGCCGGCGTTTGCCGATCGGAATTGTCGAAGCATCAGCTCCTTAAGCTCCGCCCAGGACTTGATCGGCCGGCGTCTATTTTCCCACTGGTACCACCTTAATGCGTCGCCTTCCATGGCTACCACCGCCGCCTCCAGCTTCTCCTCCTCATTCAGGCGGTAGAAGGAGAAATACTTCTCTCCTCTCAGGATCCATCCGTCGGGGTCACTTCCTTCAAAGAGGGGCATATCCAATTTTCGGTATCGCCATCCCCCACCTCCACCTGTAATTCCTCGACTTGCTCCCCAGTCCCCGGGAACTCCCCCCGACCCTGCACCTCCATTGCTCCCCTCTCCTGGAATTTCTCCTCGGATCTCCTCATTGATCCATGCTGGCGGCGCCTCATAATTCTCGCGATTGCCCCTCATCCTCTCCTCCAGTCTGTTCGCCACCGCTTGAAGCTCCTCTCCCTGTTTCCTTCCCGCCTTCTGGAGATCCTCTATGAGCTGCTCCATCAAGGCTTGCTTCATCGCCCCCATCGCTCGTTCCACTATTGCTGACACTTTCTCAGAGACGGATTCCTCTAAAAAAGTCATCTGTTCCTCCAGGGACTCCATTCTCTGGTTCGCGGAAGGAGCCATGGATCAGTCAGCTCTGATACCAATTTGGTATGAACCGATACTTCTTCTTCGACCCTCCACCCAGTAAGGATTCCCAACCCCTCTGTGATTCGAGAGTTGACAAATGAAATACTGGATAATTGAAAATAATGACATTCAATGGCCAAAGCAATACACAGTTTGAGCAATTCGAGAGGCTCAATCTCTCCTAATACATTCCAGATTCTTCCTACCCGATCGGTCCCCTTTCTCCCCTCTTTTATACCCGTGTCTATAACTGCCTAAGGCACTCTCCCGCTCCTCTCTGCCACATCATCACTGACTATTAACTGAATTACAAAGTATTCCCTCCTTACCCCTGCCTCTCTTTCTCGCATAAGTCACCCTGACCTGTGCTCTAGGGAGACTAATTACATCATTCATTGCAAAAAACCATAATAACTTCAATGATCATGCAAAGGGGGTTGGGCAGTCCAACTACTAAAAGGGCAAAGCATTGAACACAAGTGAAACAGTAAGACAAGAAGAAGATTACCTCATCCAGCTCAACTCTTGAAGTTTTAATTTTCTCCCCTTGAATGAATTGAGGAAGGCTTTCCTCGGTTACAGCCAACCATGGCATTATGGCTGTGAAACCTTTCGAAATAACATGCTGTCCTGTATAGTAGAAAGATTCTCCACCAATTGAAAATTCAACCTTTGTCCTGGAGTGTCAATTTGGTAGCAAAAATTATTTATGACAGACTAGGAAGGTATAATTCAATCAAATATCAAAAAATGTTGTTATAATCGAGATTTCAGAATTAAATCATAGAATTGGATCATGAAATCGTAAAATCTACAAATAATACAAAAGTATGATCCTGATATACTTGTATACTATAAAATCTCATAGTTAAAGTTAAAAAATACTAAAAAGATTATATTTTTAAGCTCTTTTGGTCACCACTTATATTGTCGCTACTAAAAAGCTACACAAATGGTCATATTACGTGCATACAAAAAAGGTTGTCATATGGACTATGCAAACAAAAAAAGCTAACTCCACAAAACAAAACATATTGGATAATTATGAACTAATTAATAAAAATTTAATAATCAAATGACATCAAAAAATAAAAGTTTAAAACTCAAATGACATCACAAATTTTAATGTAGGTGTTATATTCTAAATATAGAATTTGGATTCTTTTGCAAGTATTTTTGCCCAACAATCGACCTATTGTAATATTAATACATCGTTCAAGCTTTCTTTGAATCAGCCCCTGTATAAAATTACTCACCAAAAATAATTATCCAACATAACTACTTATTTTGAATATTTTTTAGCCTAATTTTTTTTAAATAAATAATTATCTTAATAATTATTTTTCAATTCAAACAAGCCCTAGATGGTGCTCAATATATAGTATGTACAAAATAATGGGGGTTAAGGTTTAGGATTAGGAAAGAAATATAGTAGGAATAAGGAAAATAACAGATTTTGATGTAAATAGACAAAAAATTAGTCAGAAGACTACCTAGGATTGTAATATTCTACTAATCCTACATACTTACGATTCTAATACTTTAAGATTGTACCTCGAATCAGGAATCATTTATTAATTTTTTGATCATAAAATCATAAGATTTATATAAAGAGTTTAACAACTATGATATTAAACATGCAAGATAATAACAAAATGGCTATAAGAAGAATTCATACGCAAGATATTAACAAACAAATTATGAAATGAATGCTTCTACCTTACATATTTGCAGTCTGGAGACACGGTAGCAATAAAATGTTGACAGACGTACTGATACAACCTCCAAGCATCATGACCTAACATCTCTTCAGTTGCTGATCGCATAGGCGTAATGGGAGGATGGTCACCCACATCCGTTCCAAGACGTGGTTTCGTATATCCATCAGCCAATAACACGTGCACATAAGCACCCCAATAAGGATTACTTTTTTGCACATCTAATGCTCCACGGAAGTCAAATGAAGCAGGGTATGAGGTGCTCTCCGTTCGTGGATAACTAAAGAGGATAAAGAAGAATCCCATTAAAGGCGTTGCATAAAATTTACTTTTGATTTTGAAAAGAACATATCTAAGCATCTATATACATATGATGGCTCCAAGCTGGCTGTTATATCAAATGATCCATCCAACGTAGTTGAGAAAAAGCACCATTGAATAGCCTAAGCCCTTGTCCTGCTGAAGTAAATACCATCTACCCAACAAGACACACATCTGGAATACAACACATCAATTAGATTGTTTAAGAATCTTTATCTTTTTATTGCCAACTATAACAAGAAAGCTATCCATCCTGCATAATAGGAAGAGATGGCCACAAACATGCAAAATGAGACATGAATAAGCAAACCTTACAAGTGTCAAATTCCTCCTCTAAGGGTTAAACATTTAGACCCCATTATAGGTCAACTTTTTTTTTTCTTGGAGAAAGATTGCAAAATCATTTTTATCTTTTCATACAAATTTGCAAATCCTGGTCACACCTAATTGTCAGACCTTGGTGGTCCAACATCCAGAACTGGCCAGTTGCTTTTCTTAATAAGAAAAGATGTGCCAAGGAGGCTTAACCAATCTCACATCCCATTGTAAATGGACTTTTGGGAAAAGTTTGCAAAATTGCTTCACTTTTCATATAAATTTGCAAATCCTATGGCTGCACAGCACCACATCTTGTGTCCATGAAGTGCACATACAAGAAACGATGCATGGTAAGAAAGCTCATAATACACAGAAGAGAACAGTTAGTAAGAACCTGATGAAACCTTGAGTATACAGGCGTTCAGCTAACTGCATTGCCATATGTGGCCCAAACCCAAGTGAACTTGAAGCAACCTGAATAGATTATAAGAAATCAGGTCTGCACATAAAATAAGTTCCCATGACCCATCTGTCAATGATCAATGAAATGACATTTTGTAGATGAAAACATGCTGATCTGCGAGATCCTAAAGTTCCTCTTATGCATTCACAAACAAAGCAATAACCAGATTGTAGGTACAGCTGATTTGCAATTACTGCTTAAAAGAAAGCGACCGGAAGATAAGGGCAACGACTGGTCAGCATAGCCAGTTCTAGAAAACTTAAGGAATTTCTAACCTAAATGTCTCATCTACACATATTTTCTGTCTTAAATCTAGACAATGTCTAACATGTCCTCTTCATTGCTCTCCTGCTTCTCTGGCCCTTTCTAGAACAAACAAATCCAAAGACGGGCAAAAAAACAAAACCACATTATATATATATAAGACAAAGAAGAGAAAAGGCTATCATAGAATTTTAATGTACTCTATCTTGATCCATGAATAGTCACATCATAAACCATGGGTCAATCAAGCATGTTTGGAATTCTATACTATAGACATGCATAGATGCATATTGAAAAAGATCAGTAGATGGTTATACAAAATTAAAGAAAAAGGGAGAAGCTGATAGCCAATAATGGAGTGAATGAGAATAAAGTGTGGACAATATAATAAAAGAAAAGGGCAAAATCACTGCAGCCATTAATTTCAAAATCACAGAAAATACTTAATATTTGCGTCAACCTCCCAAAAGCACATACCATCTACCAACTATTAATACAGAAAATTAGCCTTGCACAACCAAAATAGTAAGTTGAGAGAAACTTCTATACATAGAGAAGTGGGATAAAAAATAAGAAAAGATGAAAGCAAAAGAAAATCACTTCAAAAAATAGAAATGATGAAGGAAAAGGGTAAGTGATTATCAATGAAATAATACATGTATAGAGGATTCAAGTACAGGAACTGTCAAAGAAATATTTTAGTAGATATTTTGAGTCAAATATCAACGAAAATGAAATGTTAAAAACAGGGGAAAGAAAGTATATAAAGAAGACAAAGTTCACTTTAGGATGACATAATACAAATTGAGTTCGAAGCTTTTTATATAAATAGAGATCAATATATGGATGCAAAAAAGGAAGAAAGAGGCAAGTGCATTGCTTGATGCATCTAATATAAACACGAAGAAAAACAAGATATATTTGTTCCCCCTCCCCCCAACTTAAATTAAGCAGTTTTAAGCCGACATTACTCTTTATTTTGCAAAAATTACTAAATAATCGATTCCTTTATATATCAAAAAAATGTCATTTTTGCCCTATGCTAAGACAAAAGGAGTACATTCTCTGTATAAAGATAGGGAAAAATGGCACAAAATGTAAGGAGAAACTATTACAAAACTCGGTCGTGGATTAGGCCTACCATCGGGCCCAATATGATCAGGCCCAATTTTAGTCCCAGTTTATTCAATTCGAGTTCATTAATAATGAGCAAACATTAGTTTTATTTAATTATGTAATAGGATTTAATAGGTCTTATTAAAAAAGGGCTTGTTAGACCTAATCTTACTAGTAACCCTAACTTGCCTCCCAAATTGTAATCAACTATAAAAAAGAGGCCATATCCTCCCTCACCTCCTCACTCTCTCTCTCTCTCTATGCCGCCAATCCTCTCCCTCCTCAACAGAGAAATCATTGGCCAACTCCCCTTTTGCTTCTCTCTCGGCCTTCTAGTGAAGAGCAACAACCTTAATTCTAAGCACTCAACTATTCAATTAATCCCCCAATTATCCCAAAGCTTAGATCTACAATTTAGGACTATAACATTTGATATTAGAGCTGAAAGTTATGTGAGATATTTTTCCATAATGAAAGAGATTGTAGCCACCAGATACCAAACTATTGACTAAAGAGATGGAGAGGATAATTGGAGAGTTGAGAACAGTTCCCGCTCACACAGGCCTTCGTGTTGTCGCTACCTACTCCATCCTAGTCATGACGAGAGCCTAGTCATGACAAGAGCCTCAACCACAGTGCCGGCTCTTTCTTGAACCTGTTGCTACACCTCCCTTCAATTCAGTACAACAAATATCAGTTGAGATGTTTCGTACTTTGACCCTACTGATATGATATTTCGATACACAATAGAGAAAAAGAAATTCATGCATACATCGCCTATATTAACTGATATTTGCCCGAAAATAAAGAAAATTCATGCTGCAACAACCACAACGTACAAAATATCCTCTATGGCGCTTTGATACTACAACGCCACAATCGCGGTTTTATTACTGTCACTCCCCTGCTCTCTCCCGCTCTGTTAGCTCCAACAACATAAGGCGCCAACTTTCGCAAGGGCTCTGCCCACTTTGCCAACTCTCTAATCGCCGATCTTTTGTCGCCTTCCCCAATCATTTGTCATTTTTCCATCATCACTCTACTCTGTCCAGTTGCCTCAAATCTTCAAAACCCCAATCCTAAAACCCTATTAGCCAACCCTAGCGCCCTAGTAACCCTACTTCCGCCACACTCATGCTCGACAACCCACTAGCAACCCTTACGAACATCTAACAAACCACCCACAAAAGGCCACTAGAGTCTTAGTGTTGTGTTAACCCTAATTCCAATACCATCCCTAGCACTACAAAGAACACCTCAGACCGTTCATCCACCACCATCAAGCCTCCACCCATCTTTGTCACCACTGTTGTGTTGCCCCCTTACAACAACTCAACAACTACCACCATAGCAACAGCCAACTACCAAAACCCTTTGTAGCCCCTCCATACCCCTCCACAACGCTAACAAACCCCTAATGCCACCCCAAAATCCTCGCCTAGCCTTCTTGCAACACCTGCATCACTAACTATCACAAGCGTAGTCTATGCCAAGCCCCTATTACAACCCAAATTGATCCCCAACTTAGTGTAGGGAAACCTCCTTGGCCTCCCAAATACTTGTAGGACTACAAAAATCCCTAAACAAGCCATGGTCAAGAAATTGCCACACCAAGACAACTCTTTATTGTTTTAGCAGAACCTTGGAACTACCGGCTGCAAGCGAGCAATAAAACTGTGGTTGTAATTGCGATCATGGTTGCAGTATTGTGGTATTAGGGTGTTGCGAAGATATTTTATATATCGTGGTTGTCATGGCGTAAAATTTCTTTATTTTTTACAACAATATATCGGTCAATAGGGAAATTTTTTTTATCCGTTGCATATAACTGAGATATCGTATTTGCAGGGTCAAAATCTGAGACATCTCGGTTGATATTTTATTGTATGGCTATAAGCCACTGCTCTATCCATCATTTGTCACGTAACCGAAAGGAAGCTCTAGATCTAATTGAGAGGCAACACTATTTAGGAGTCAGTTTTGGTCAAATGGAAAGGAACTCAAGATGGCTAATCACCATTAGATGCTCTTCACAAATGTTCGTGGTTTCTCAAGGCAGCCATAGGACACTATACCACCACCACCTGTGCATCCTTAGCCCTTGGTGACCCTAACTACTAGGCTATCTAATTTGTGGTCTCAGCTAGACAAGTCATGGCACTTTGTTCAAGATTCCTATGCCACAACCATATTGCTGGACATCGAATTCATATTGGACAATTACAAGACTCTTAAGGTCAAACCTTGAGTCCAAGCCAAGTTAGGCACAACTAAATGTCATGACAAGAATGTTGGGTCAAGCGAACACACGGTATACCAGAGTTACCTACGCTAGATATCTCATGCAGGGCTAGATGTTAGCTTGGATCAACTCTTGGCAAGACTGGTCACTCCCCATTTGAAATTGCTAATTAGATGGAGTGATTTACCCATTGATTGAGCTGCAAGACTACAAGTCCACTGATGATTTTGGTTACTCCTTTCTTTTTCCAAGCTTGAGGACAATCTTGTTTTCTATGAGGAGTAATGTTATGGACCTTAGTCATGGCTTGGGGCCACCGTCGGGCTCACCAAGAGCATTCTCAATTTTAGTTCTAGTCTAATAGATTCGAGCCCATTAATAAGTAGTAGGCATTAATCTAATTAATTCTTAATAGCCTTAGTTAATTAAGTAATTTATGTATTATAGCTTAATAGATCTTATTAATAAAAGGTTTAATAAAAGACTTGCTCTTCAAGTTCGAGGTCATGACCTCTATAATAAACAAGTTTGAAGAACTAGCCTGACATTCTCCTCTCCCCTCCATCTCCTCCCTCTCTCCCACTCTATTTATGTGTTGTCGATCCTCTCTCTCCTCGTTAGGGAATTATAGGCCCACTCCTCTTCTACATCTTTCTTGTTCTTCATCTATCCCAATCACAGGGAAGATCAAGAACCTTAATTCTAGGCAATCACTGATTCAATTGATTCCCCAATTGCCCCATAACAGAAACTAAGATTAAGGTAGTGAAACCACAAAGAAACTGAATGGTAGGAAGCAGGATTTTTTAGACCTTAAGCAGGTTCACAGTGTTCAAACCAGCAGGACGACTCTTGTGCTCTTGCTTCTCCACTACATTGATAACCTTGACAATTCCCACATCTACCACCAACTTTTGAAACATTGACGAAACCTATACAATATTAAAGAATGAAAGTCAAACTTTGATGAAAACCTTGATAACCAATTATACAGAAAATGAAATAAGAGATTTCCACAATAACAGTTAAACATATTTCTATGTCGTGTAAATATAGGTCGAGGGAGGCCTTACATCCAAGTCAAACAACTTTCCTCGATCCCATTCTAGCTTTAGCTCATAGCCCTTGTGTATGATGTAAGGATGCAAAAGCCAATACTTTTCTGGCCTAAAAGTAGCAATGTGCAAATAACGCTGTACACAGAAACCTAGTGTGGGAGTTTGACATGGCCCATAACTGAAAATTGAAAAAGGCATGTGAAGATGTAATCTCAATATATCACAGCAGAGGAAAAGTAGTTGACAAATTCTAACTTCTGTTTGTACCAATAAACCATAAGCAGAGAAGATAAGTGTAATTGTTTCCAAATTAGGCAATTTTCTACATATTGCAATGGCTAATGGCTAAATATACTACTCAACTACATATTAAGAAAAAGGTAGATATCAAGTAATAAACCATCTAGCAAAAGCTAACCCTCCCCAAGGTTATAAACGCAAGATCAAGAATATGGAGAAGTCCAAATGAAGGATACATTTAAAAGAGAAAGCTCAAAGCATCTGCGCACATCCACTAACAATGATTAAGTTGAAGACATATATCATCTTCATGTGGCATTGACACAAGTCATGAATGATGGAAGGGAATTTAGCATTGACATTGATCGAAACAAGTTCTTCATTTCAAGGCAAAGATGAAATGTTTCACATATGCATAGGTGAAAAAAAGAAAAAAGATGAGTAAATACGAAGACTGCAGTAGCAATCCAATAAGTTTAGACTTCAAGAAAGCTTTATTTTAAAGCTAACAAAAGCCAACATCATTCCTCGCAGAGAATGTCCATAAATGAAAAGGCATGGAAGAGTATAAAACTAGTTCCAATATCCAATTTGTGCTCAAGGATCAGAATTTCAGTTTGACAGTACACGAATTCAAAGAAGCGCAGAAAATATAAAAAGTCCAGCGAATACTCCTCATTGATGTCAAAGCAGATTTCAGGTAAAGAAAGCAAATGAAAAAGTTGCGAGAAAAAAAGAAATTTATGCGAAATTAAATGCTTGTTTAAAGATGAATTTTTGCAAAAGATATGTATGCATCAGAAATACATCTTCTTTTTCTTGGAATCAGTCCATTACTATCCTGGTGAGGCTGTGCACATCTTGAGTCTTGACCTCGCCACGTCCTGGGATTCATATTGCATGTAAAAAAATCATAGTGTTCTTTGGGTAAATCAATAAGGGCTTACT
Organism: Tamarix chinensis; assembly: GCA_030549775.1. Lineage (NCBI taxonomy): Eukaryota > Viridiplantae > Streptophyta > Magnoliopsida > Caryophyllales > Tamaricaceae > Tamarix > Tamarix chinensis. Next base: position 74,575,380 of record CM060182.1, read on the forward strand.
TCCCCAGGTCACTAAGGAAATAAAATAAAATAATCTTGGATAAGTTTCTTTCTATGAAATGAAATGAGGTCCAAGCTTAAGCAAAAATTATATTGTCACAGTAATTATCGGCCAAAGCACATAAAATGTACAAATGGAAGGGCTATCTTTTCAGCGATGAACCAATCATAAGAAAGATAACTCACGAGATAACTCTAGAATCCAGATTTCCATATTTCCCCTGAAAAAAAACAGTCTGAAACCTCGTAAATGCAACTCCAACTTTTAAATCTATCTCTTGCCTAGCATCTACTGCCAATGCCTCATTTTTATTTGGGCAAACAAGATTGTCCATGGCCTTCAAAATATCTTTCTCAGTGACGGAGGAAAATCGTGCGCGGTGAACATTTCTAGCACCCTCCTTCCCATGAAAGCCGGTACACTCAATAACTGCAACAGAATAAACATAAATCAAGACCTCAGATTCATTATCAGAAACTGTCAATCAAGGCTTAGAAATAAATATAGCAGCTGATATTTGGCTGAGCTGAAAAAACACCAAAGTCATGCATGTGACATAAGTATTTCCTTTGCAGTGGTATTTGCAGATGATGAACCCAACTTATGAAATTATATGCTATTCGACTTTTAATATAATACTCCCTCTGTCCCACAAAAATAGGCTTGTTTAGATTTGCACGCGTATTAAGAAAACACAATCAATGGCATGTTTATACTACACTTTACTATACTTTTTCCATATTTAACCTCACATTAGAAATTGGTGTAATTAATTCTTTGGAGAGAATATGTTTCCCATGTGAATTAATTAAGGACATTATAAAGAATGGACAAAATAAATATAGAAACAAGTCTATATATTGGAATAAACTAAAATAGAAACAAAGCCTATTATTATGGGACAGAGGGAGTATCTTACATGGAAATGTAAGGATTCAACACAACCGTCAAGACTTAACCATAAGAAATTTGCACCAATGACACAAAATAGTTTCACATTCGACAAAACATGCTAATTACAACCGAACACATTAGACATTCTAATTACTCCAAAAAAAAATTCCATGAACTCACCGAAATTAAGGCTATATTGACAAAGGTGCCATAAAACATGAAAGGGTTAAGACAGTAAATGCAAAAGGTAGAGAAACACTTCAGAAGATGACATTTCCAGCAACACGTATAGATCTGAAGCTGCCAGAGAGTGAACATCCAGACCATCCCTGACACAGGTTTTAAAAATTTGAAAACAGAAAATTCTATTGAAAATCTAATTATGAGAGCAAAAGGTACCTTCAAAACAGATATTTTCGCCCTCACGGTCACAGTCCAGCCAAAGAACCAGATGGTTACAACTACGAGCTTCTTGGCTCAAATGTCTACGGATATGAGCCTGGGTGTATGTAACATGAAGAAATATAATCTTTCAATATAAAACTAGGTATAAACAACATTTTTGAAGACTTGAAGACATGGACCATGCTATGACAATCTATAACAAGAGTAGTTGTGATATATGGAAAGATATAACCAATTCACACCTTTGGATTTGATTCTGTCTTCAATGTAGGCGCCTGGAAAAGATCTAATGGGTCAGTAGCTGCCCAGTCTTGATATGTTGCCGGAAAATCTACACTATACATTTACAGAAGTTATAACCAGATCCAACATCTGCATTTACTAACATAGCATTAAGTTCAAATTATTCCAAAATCTAATAACACTCTCCCCAGGTTAAAAGGTATGCATTGTTATTTATTAGCAGTTTCAATCGGATGCATTTTGTGTGGGGGTGTGTGTGTGTGTGTGTGTCTGCATGCCTGGGAATAGTCTATCACATCCAGAGAGAGGCTGCACGTGTGACAGAAGATGAGAGGGAGAAGAAAAGTTAAGAGTTCTAAAGAAGAGACTGACCTAAAAACATGACCAATAACGGAAGTCACTTTATATTGAACATGACCACCTATAAATATTCCATCAAACTCATGAACATCTGTACTGCCCTTCCTTGTAGACATCTGTTCATCAGAAGACAGTTAAAACCATAAGTACTCACAAGCATTGTTGCCCAGGGATACAATTAATGAGTCAACTTTGGCACCAGAAGTTGGAACGTTAAAACCCAACAATCAGTTCATGTATGTAGATATAGAATCGGGAGGGCATGATGGGGCTGTCAATTGAGCAGTGACAGTCTCATTCAAAGATGGAACACAGCACACGCAGAGGCAATAATACCACCTCATTGTTTCTGGTTGAAGTTTGGTTCCCTGAATTGGTTCACACTGCAAATGTACAATTGTAGCATCACCCAGCATACCATAATTTCCAACAGTTTCTGTGTCAGAGGTGGTGTTGCAGAAACTACAGCCAAGAAAATATGTAATGAAAGTATTATTAGGAGAAAACTGTGACTGCAAGTGAGCTGAGGGGTCCATATTACATGAACAAGTGGTCTAAGAGAAGAAAAGAGAGAACTAGCTTGCTAAGAAAATCGTGAATTGATCCCTTGATTCCTAGTGAAACTTCCTGTTTAAGAAAAGACAAGAAAGCTTTATGGCTGTTAATAAAACCACAGTCGTGGAACCATTGCAGTTGAGGTCGCAACGTCAGGGTGTCAAAAATGATATTTTATATGTCATGGTTATCGCATCATGATTTTTTTATTCCACAACAAATATAGGCAAATATTGCCGGATATCAGTAACAATCGGCAAATATTGGTTAATAAACAAAATGGAAGCATATTGTCAATTTCACGTATCGGTTCTTGAAGATTAATCTAGAAGTCCTAGCTTTTGATGAAATTGCAGCCTCGGTTCTTGAAGAAGAAAGTAGGCACAAGGGTAAGGATGATAGACAAGGAAGCTCACAAAAAGTTGAGGCTTTGACAATAACGAGAGGAAGATCAATGGAACGTGGCCCCAATGGGAGCTACAAATAAAGTAGATCAAAGTCAAGGAATAAGAAAAATGTCAAATGTTATCACTGTGGCAGAAAAGGACATTACAAGGACTGTTGGCTTCACAGAAAGAATAAAGCAGTTAAAGGAAAAGCACCTGAGTCATCAAAAGCTCAGGGTTGTGTAGCAAGTACCTCAGATGATGGTGAAATTTTATGCAGCGAGGCAACAATGGCTACTAAATCTAGAAGAAAGTTTGCTGATGTCTGACTTATGGATTCAAGCTACATGGCACATGACTCCACGGAGAGAATGGTTCCATCAATATGAACCTATCTCTGGAGGATCCGTGTTCATGGGAGATAATTATGTCTTAGAGATTGATGGTATTGGTACTATCAAATTAAAGATGTTTGATGGTACTATTCACACCATTCAGGAGGTACGACATGTAAAAGACCTGAAGAAAAATCTATTGTCTTTGGGACAATTAGATAGTAAACCCATGTTCAAGATGGGGTCGTGAAAATCATTAAAGGCGCGCTTGTAGTTATGACTGTAGAAAAGGTAGCTGCAAATCTGTTCATGCTTAAAGGAGAAACACTACAAGAAGGAGAAGCAACTGTTGCATCAGCAAGTGCTAAAGAATCAACGATGATGTGGCACCGCAATCTAGGTCACATGTCGGAGCGAGGTCTGAAGATTTTAGCTTAACAAAAGCTCCTTCCTGGGCTCAAAAGGGTATCTTTATCATTTTATGAGTACTGTGTTCTAGTAAGCAACACAGGTTGAAGTTCGGCAATTCTACTGCTAGAAGTAAAGATATCTTAGAGCTTATTCACTCTGATGTTTGGCAAGCACCACTTATGTCCCTAGGAGGCGCAAGGTACTTTGTATCTTTTATTGATGATTACTCTAGGAGATGTTGGGTGTATCCAATTAAGAGGAAGGCAGATGTGTTTGAAGTTTTCAAACAATTCAAAGCGCGGCTAGAGCTTGAATCTGAAGAAAAAAAAATTAAATGCTTGAGGACAGATAATGGAGGAGAATATACCAGTAATGAATTTGATAACTTCTGTCGAAAAGAAGGTATCAAGAGGCAGTTCACTGTAGCGTACATTCCACAACAAAATGGAGTAGCAGAGCAGATGAACAGAACCTTGTTAGAATGGACAAGAGCAATGTTGAGAATTGGAGGATTGGCCAAATCATTCTGGGCTAAAGCAATCAAGACCGCCTATTATGTGATCAATCGGTCGCCATCAACCGCAATTGATTTAAAAACGCTAATGGAGATGTGGACAGGAAAGTCAGCTGATTATTCTCGACTACATACATTTGGAAATCCTGTATATGTTATGTACAACATTCAAGAAATATCAAAGCTGGATCCGAAATCTAGAAAATGTATTTTCTTAGGGCATGCTGATGGAGTTAAGGGGTACCGCCTGTGGGATCCCACTGCCCACAAGGTAATAATCCGCAAAGATGTATTATTTTGTGAAGATGACGTGCAAGGGAAAGAAAAGCCAGAAACGAGTACAGTTCAAGTTGAAGAAAGACAAGAACATGAAGTTCCAGATTCTTCTGAAGCGATACCTAAGCAGGAAGAACAAGAACAAGATGAGTTTTCGACTCCACAAGTTCGTCGGTCAACTCGAGAGAGAAGAGAACCATCTTGGCACTCAAAATATATTATGGAAAGAAATGTTGCATGCTGCTTACTTACAGAGGATGGAGAGCCATCAACTTTCCAATAGGCTACTGAAAGCCAGGAAGCTTCTCTGTGGATGGTAGCAATGCAGGAAGAAATTGAAGCTCTCCATAAGAATAAAACATGGGATCTTGTTCTGCTACCACAGGGAAGGAAGGTCATTGGTAACAAATGGGTCTATAAGATCAAACGAGATGGCAATAACTAAGTGGAGCAGTATCGTGCCAGATTGGTGGTGAAAAGATTTGCTCAGAAAGAAGGAGTCGACTTCAACGAGATATTTTCTCCTATTGTTCGACTTACAACAGTTCGAGTAGTTTTGGCCATGTGTACTACATATGACTTACACTTGGAATAGTTAGATGTAAAAACTGCATTTCTTCATGGCAAGCTTGAAGAAGAGATATATATATGTTCCAACCAAGAGGTTTTGAAGAAAAAGGAAAAGAGAACTTGGTTTGCAGGTTAAAAAAATCTCTGTACGGTCTCAAACAGGCGCTAAGATGTTAGTATAAGAGATTTTATTCTTTCATCATGAGCCTTGGATATAACAAACTATATACATATCCTTGTGCTAACCACAAGAGATTTGGTGATGGTGATTTCATTACTCTGCTGTTGTATGTTGATGACATGTTGGTAGCAGGCCCCAACAAAGATCATATCACAACTTTGAAGGCACAATTAGCTAGGGAGTTTGAAATGAAAGACTTGGGACCAGCAAACAAGATTCTAGGGATGCAAATTCACCGAGACAGAAATAATAGGAAGATTTGGCTTTCCCAGAAGAACTATTTAAAGAAGATCTTGCAGCGTTTCAATATACAAAACTGAAGGCCAATTTCTACCCCTCTTCCTATTAATTTCAAGTTATCCTCAAGTATGAGCCCTAGCAGCGAAGCAGAGAGGATGGAGATGTCTCGAGCACCATATGCATCAGCAGTGGGTAGCTTAATGTTCGCCATCATTTGTACAAGACTAGATATTGCTCAAGCAATGGGAGCAGTTAGTCGGTACATGGCGAATCCTAGTAGAGAGCACTGGAATGCTATGAAGAGGATCCTGAGATACATCAAGGGTACCTCAGATGATGCATTATGTTATGGAGGATCAGATTTTACTATCAGGGGCTTTGTTGATTCAGATTTTGCAAGTGATCTTGACAAAAGCAAGTCCACCACAGGGTATGTGTTTACTCTTACTAGTGGAGCTATAAGCTAGGTTTCAAAACTACAATCGATCGTAGCTACTTCTACAACAGAAGCAGAATACGTTGCAGCTTCATATGCTAGCAAAGAGGCAGTTTGGTATACCAAAGATAACCTAGCAGATATGTTAACAAAGCCTATCAACAAGGACAAGTTTATTTGGTATCAATCCTCTATTGGCCTAGCAGAAACGTAAGCAGCAGAAAAATAAAGATTTCAAGTATGAGGAGGACTATAGCAAAATTGACTTTTAGTGGGAGATTGTAGTAGTAAAATTCAATTTCGCTACTTCAAGGCTTATTGTCATTATCCCTTAATGGCTAATGTTTTAAAGTAAAAAATGGTGACTAATTAGATAATGCTAATTAAAGATAGAAGGATGAAGAAGGTACTAATAAATAAGATGACAACTCATGCAAGAATGTTGTGGAAGATTATGGAAGATTAGTTGTCAATCTTATCTAAAATTACTTAATAATTAAGTCTTTGAATAGTCAAACGTGATGGCTATTAACCTCCTCAATATTCTCTATAAATATGGAGGGATGCTAATTATTTGATTATCCAACCTTGGAGAAAGGAAAAAAGAGAGAGAAAAAACAAGAGAGAGAGTTGTAGAGATTAGAGAGAAAATATTAAGTTTCTCCTAATACTTTGTCTTTTCTTGAGTATGTTATCTCTATTATAAGAGAGAGGGTATTATTAATTGTACTCTCCTTATTTTAGAGGATAGTTGTTGTAATTCTTTTGCTGTGAAATACTTTTATAAAGTTTATTTTCTCCAAAAAATTATTATTCTTATTTCTACTTCAACTTTAAATTGAGTGCTTAAATGCCACGACGAACCTAACAGAGTTCAGTTTCTATGGTTCAAGTATAAAATTAGAAATCAAAGGATTTAATTCAAGCTTTAATGGTCACATAAAATTTAAACTAATTTCAAGGAGATCAACAAACTAATTCAACAAGGCAACACCTCATTACTCCCAACAGCTAGAAACATCAAACTATAACATAATTGTAGATTGACGAGAAGATGAAATATCATATCCGCAGCACCCTAACACCTATCTATCCCCTCAACTCCTGCACACGTTTACAATTTGAAACTCAAAATAACAAGGATTGAAGATCTAGGGTTTAAGAATTGGGGTGAAGTCGGAAACATACGCGACCATCAGACAGAACCTTCGCAATAGACAGCGCGATGCTTGGCTTCTCGGCAACCTATAATTCCACCAACAGAAATTGACAAGAAGGTTGGGACGACAGTGAGTTGCTTAGGATTACAATTTTGATTTGGGAACAAAACAGGACAGAAATGAGCAGTGGCATTGGATTAAACTTTTACTCACCATAAGAACCTTTGGAGCCATTGATACTTTTAGTTCAATGAACTCGACTTATCTAATAATCTGGGAATATGAAAATTCACGATAGCAGATCAGAAGTCGAGGCAACAGAGGGAGAGAAACGATGGAGCTTCAGAAATGGAAAAATTCGTGGCTCCTACCGTTGAAATTGGCGCCTCGAGCTACTTGATCGTCGTTCTCGTCTTCGGCAGCAGTGAAAAACCGAAAGGTGTCCGCACTTTAGGATGTTGGACTGGACTGGACTGGACTCTATGAGTTCCGGAACTTAATTGGATATCCAAGATGATAAACAGGCCTACGGAGTAATCATTAAAGGCTTATGAGCCCACGTGTTGTAAAGTGTTTTCATAGAATCCATATTCGTACAAAAAATCGTGTATTAGGGTCTCCACAGAGAATCAAACACCCTCAAGGGTTTGTTTGATCTACGATCTCCTCTACTCTTCCTTCCTTCCCATGTAGGCAACACCCTCTTTGTTCTTCCCTAAATGAAACCTCATTGAAAAGCATCAAAGTCGTAGATTTTTCTCTTACAAGTCCCAAATATTAAGATTGAACAAGTTAATGATACAAATAATAGACAATAATCCCCATGCAACTTTAGGGATGCATTTATAGGGTAAGTAGAAAAGATGGAGTATTCAACATCGGATGAGTTGGGTTGATCTGGATGCTTTGTTTGATGAATATTCATAAAAACTAGATTTTTAGCAATGAGTTTTACCAACAAATTATTATGGTCATTAAGGAAAGTATTTTTGCTAACAATTATTCCGTCACTAAAAGTGACTCAAATTATATATATATTTGGTAATGATTATATTGTTGCCAAAAAAAATACATTTTTTTTAATGAAGTATCAAAATTGGACGAGCTGGGTTGATCTAGATGCTTCGTTTAATAAAGATTGTGTTCACGACGTTCCTTCTCGAATGCACAATGGCTACAAATCTAATTTACATATGCTTGATAATAACATGATAAATGATCACCTCTGCTAGAATGGAGACCCTTTGAACGATGGAATGGACCTATAAATTAATAAAATTAGGGAAAGGATTATTTATTTATTTTTGTGAAGTTTTAGAAATGAAATGAGTGCAAGTTTGCTCTCATAAAATATGAATGTTTGGATTGAGGTAGAGGGCATCCTACATTTGTTACAAGGTAAAATTTTACAATGTCAACATATAATTGCAAATACGAGATAATTTAAATCATGTCATATTTGACCTTATTTTAATTATCAGCGGGAAGGTGGTGTTGATACTAAAAATTTATTATTTTATGGTCATAGCCTCGTAGGTTATTGAAAGATAATTTATTATTTAATGTCTTGGATGAGTCTCATGTATATAGATTTATATGCTTAGACATGATTTTTAATGAAAATGATAATATTGAACGTGTTCCATATGTGGTTAACTCGACGAATATGACTCCATAGTCTCTCTTGTTTGCTTCATTTTCCTTTGACATGCATTGGGTATTAGTGATATTGAAACCATCTTCAGGGACCACATATTAGATGGATTCAACTGATGGAAATCCTCATTTTGATCCAAAATTTCTTGTGGAAAGGTATATATTTATCTATATAATGATATTAATTAGAATCACACACACACATTTATATATATATATATATATATATATATATATATATATATATATGTGGCTACTACATCACTTAGGTCCTTCGAGACTTATTTTGGGCTACAAGAGAAGGGAAGGGCACCACCACCCTGTATGTCTTGAAAAAAAAAATTAAGGATTTTAGTTTTTATGCCATTTAATAATCATTTTCATTTAATATTAAGTGTTTAATATGAGAAATTAATAATATAATGTAATTAATTTTTTTAGTGTCCGCAATAATAAGATAATGTAATTTGTAGATACTACAACATTGTATTCATGAAAGAAATCATTTGCAAATATTGGACGGGACAAGGAGAAGTATGTATTTACTTTATTTAGTTCATTTTAATTATGTTTATCTATATACATTAATACTAACATGGTCTTTTCCATCTTTTGTAGGTCCAACAACATTGTGACCTTCTCAATTACCAAAATAACAATATTAATGAAGTTAGTAAAGAATGGTTAGATCTTATTACAAGTTTTATGTTAATTATGTGTTTAATCATGTGCAGCTATAATTTTTTGTACATAGAGTGTAAATAAAAATGGAAAAGAATTTTGTATAAGACTTTGTATGCAAAGTATATAATGAAAGTATATCATCATTTATTCTGGTTGCTTACTGTTTTGGATGAGACAAATACCTATGATACTGGCGAAAGCATCGTGGAAACATATACAGGATTTTTTTGCAGGAAAAATTGTGGTATGGAAATTATCAAAATATCCTTTAAAACAAATAAGGAATACACAACAGTTCTGAGTCTCAACTGTCGTGTATTTTCTATCTCGCTTATTGGGAGAAGTTGTGGGTATACATGATGGGTTTTATGTATAATTGTCATATATTCTCCCTCACCATGGAGTTTTTTAGAGTATACATAGTGGGTTTGATTTATAACTACTGTATATACTTTATATACACCACCATGTTCTTAATTGAACCGTTGTATAAAATATGGAGCTAATGATTTTTTAGCTGAATTTAAATAATTATCAGTAGTTTTTAACACCGTCGTATATGCTATATACAACAATTGATTAGGTAGTGGTTATAAGTCGTCGTGTATACCGCCATGTTAGAAAATAAACATATACTATGCACATGTGGGAGGAGGTGTAGGGTTGGTTGGGGTCGGAAAAGGAAGGGAAAATGATGGGGAGAGAAGGGAGAGAGGAAGGCTAGCGGTACGGTGGCTAGGTTGGTCAGTGGTGCAGGGTTGTAGGTCTCGACTTGCCTTACGAGGGAGGGAGAAGGGAGGAAGAAGGAAGGGTGGGTCAGTCGGCCGGTCTGGAAGAAAAGAAAAAAAAAAGAAATAGAAGGGGAGACTGGGCAGGTGAGGTGGAGGAAAAAAAAGGGTTGACAGGCTGGGCCGCGAGGGGCGTAGGTCCACACCGGGAAGAAAAGGAGAAAAAAGAAAAGGAGGAAGGAGGAAAAGAGAAAAGGAAAAGGGAAAAAAGAAAAATGGGTTGGTTGGGGTATTTAGAATATTTTGGTACTTTTAAATATTTTAAAATAATAAAAATTAGTAAAATAATAATTAAGTTCCCTTTTATATTAATTTAGGATATTTTGGGTAATTTTTCCTAAATTCTATTTTAATTAGCAAAATACCCTAATTTTTCCTAATTAAATTCTTTATTATTTTTCTATTTATTTTGCCTTAAATATTTCCCTTATTTTAATAAAATAATTAATTTCTCTAATAAATCTCTATTTTAACATAATTTCCTAAATTAGGGTTTTGGAGTATTTCAATGAGTGAGAGATATTTGCATAAATCTTATACTAGAGTTTGGAGATTTAACTCCAAGTACAATATAATCAAAATATACAACAAAATAGATTCAATGGAACTAAGATTTTATAATGTATCCGTACAAAATCTTATTACTGGATAACATTAACTCTACTTCCAATCCCTAACTAATAAATTGCTTATCCACAGAAAGTGCATCATAATCTATGAAATCGTCAATGTAATCTTCCAAAACCTGCATATCAATGACTGTATTATTTTCTCATGGAAATGAACAACACCCATAAAAAAAGATGATCAATACACTAAATACTATACATGTCATAATAAAAGGACATACAAGCATATACGGCTATATGAAAGAACAATCCACGTACATTGAATTATAACATGAGATGGTTCAAGAGTGTAAAAGAAATAGAGTTTCATGTTAGATATGCTTACAATCCATTTAATTAATTATGTTGAGTTTAAGGACCTCACTATTATTATCTAGTTGAATAAAAAAGTACAACTCATAGGGTAGAATGCACGTAACCATTATTCTTGCGCGATGAAACCAATAAACATAACTCCCAAGACAGAATACTCCTGACCACTATTCTCTTCTAGTGGAACAAACATGTACAACTCCCAAGACAAAATGCCCCTTGCCACTATTATCACCTAGTATAATGAATAACTACCACTTGGTTCTAACTAACATAATCTTTCCCTTTAAATATTAATGCCTTAGTAGTATGGTTATAGATCCCACTATTTTTCGTACATAATAAGTGTAGATGAACAAGGCACAAGTAAAGACCTAATAACCCTTAAGATAATAAACCACCTAATTTCTTTACCAAAACCCCTATAAGTCATGAATTCATTAATCTTCTAACCTTTGACATATTTAATTTTAATAATGCTTAACAATATTCAAAACTCGTTACTCATACTCAATTGAGATAATATATCATGCCATCATAACTAGGTTACTGAAATGCCCCGAAATTTTTAATTTTATTATTTATTATTGAATAAGATTTTATTTTGAAAATTAATTAAATAATTTATTTTTATTAAAATAAAAGAAAACTAATTGGGCAAATTAATAAGAAATTTTATAAATAATTTAATTAGAGGAAATTTGGGTATTTTAACTAATTAAAGATTTTCATTTAAAAATTAATTAAATTAATTATTTTAATTAAATTAGGAAGGAGAAAATAGTTTCAGACTAATATTAATTTTATAAATAATTTAATTGAAGAAAATTAGAGTGATTTGCTAATTAACATAGAATTTATGGAAAATCTTTTAAAAAATCCTAATTTAGCCTAAAAGGGAATTTAAATATTATTTTATTTAAATATTATTATTTTTAAATATCCCAAATATTTGAATTAATTTAAATACCCTATCTAATTATTTTTCCCTTTTCCCCTTTCCTTTCTCTTTTTCCTTCTTCCTTTTTCTTTCTTTTTCTTCTTCTTTTTTTTCCTCCCCCGAACTGGGCCTGGCTCGCGGCCTAGTTCCCCTCTCTTCTCCTTCCTTTTCCTTCGGGCCAGCCCAGCGGCGCGATGCCTCCTTCCCTTCTCCGACGCGCTGCGTTTTAGCGTTTATTCCCTCTAAACGCTGTGTTTCATTTAATGACCTCAGCCCTCGAGCCCGGACTGCCCGGTCTCCTCTTCTTTTCTTTCTTTCTTTTCTGCGCCGAACCGCCCGATCCAACTTCCCCCCATCTTCTTCTTCCTCTTCCAGCCCCGACGCTATACCTGCAACCTCCACCCTTCCCCGAAAATGGAGTCGCCGACCACACGTGTCTTGAGTGACCTTTCTCCACCCATTCTCTTCCCCTTAGCGCACACTTCAATATGAACCACCCCAATTCCCTTTTCTTCCCCACGCTTGCCCCCATTTACTTTGCGAAGGTTAGGCACGATTTGAAATCGTGTTGACCGATCAACGGCATAACCACCCCATTTTCCCACCGACTTTGACCTTCTGGTAACCTCCATAACTCGAGCCTACCCTCCACCACTATAAATACCGCTCGTTTGGATTAAAATTGAGCTTTCTTTTTTTCGAAACCCTAAGTGTAAGTTTGTGCGCCACTGCCACTCTAGACGCAGCGTTCTCCACCGTTAGCCAACCTCGCCGACTCTTCTTCCTCCCAAACTCTTCCCTGTAACGCCCTCTAATTAATTAAACCATTCACAACCTTCGATTCTTCTCGCACGGGACTCCATAACCATGCAAATTTTGCTATTCCTCTCGCTAGAATTTTTACCCCGAAACCTTAAACCACCACCCACCACCACATCTTCCACTTCTACCATCCTTTGAACCACTCAAAAACTCCTGCTAATTCTCCTCCACCAACCCATAAACTTCCTTTCTTTTTCTCCTTTCCCCTTCCCTCTTTTTCTTCATTTTTGCCCCTTTTAGGTCACTTTTCCGGCCACCTCTGGGCACCACCACCAGTGCCACCCATCCCCGCCAACTCAATGTGAAACCTTAAACCTTTTCAACACTTCCCTTCGATTTATTGAAAATTATTCTGTTTATATCCTAATTTTTAATGTTAATTCAATTTTAATTATTATTATTATTATTATCATGGTATTCAACTGTAACCTAATTGCTAAATTTTGTTGACAGGTTTGGGAGTATTCTTGAGTTAGATAAATTATTATTCTTGAATTTTAGTTATTTAATATAATTATTACATGTTTACTATTAATAATAATAATATTATTATTATTATTAGTATAATTATTTATTTAATATTGTAATTATTTCAAGGGGGTTGAAACCTATAATTTTAATTAGGTCTTGCACCCTTACTTTTTATTACTATTATTAGCATTTTTTAACATTATTACTAATTATATTATCATTATTATCTTTATTAACTTTTATATTGTAATTATATATAGTATTAATATTATTATTACCATTTTCGAATAGTATTATTATTAAATGGGGTGGTTTAGAAAGCCACCTTGTAATTTTAATATTTATGGTGTTATTAATATTAATATTCTACTAATAAGAGTATGATTAATAATAATAATAATAATAATAATATTATTATTATTATTATTATTATTATCATTATTATTATTATTATTATTACTAATACTATTTTGGTAAAGGGTAGAAACCCTTATATCACCACTCTTTTTTGAATGAAAATAGTAATTCATTTATATTTTTAAGTAATATTTTGTATAGTTAATTATTATGTATTATTGTTTTAATTAAAAATCAAATCTTAGAATAAGTTAGAGAATAATAAAATTTTAGGAGAGAGACTAATTCTAGTATATTTTTATATAATAGGTGAACTCAGTCAAACCCCTCAAGTGGAATAGGGGCGTGCATCAAGACCGGTGACAGTTTAAGTAAGGGTGTTACTTAGGCCATTTATGTGTTTATATGCATTATGTGATCCATGTGCCATGTATTCTATGTTTATCATTATTAATTATTTCGTATGTGGTATAAAGTGGAATTGAAGTATGTTGGTATGAATAATTTGTGGCATGAGAATTATGTGTATATTTATGTTACTATTATTGTATGATGTGGCCTTAAGACATGCATGTTAAGGTTGTGAAATAATGATGGGGAGTATAAATGTGGTGTTATGATTTTGCATGAAATGGTATGGTGTAGGGTTTTATATGAAATTGCATGGAGCTAGGGTTTGCATGGGAGCTAGGGTTTGCATGGAAGAATGGGTCACATGGAGTTAGGGTTTGCATGGGAGCTAGAGTTTGTATGGAAGAATAGGTCACATGGAGTTAGGGTTTGCATGGGAGATAGAGTTTGTATGGAAGAATGGGTCACATGGAGTTAGGGTTTGCATGGGAACTAGGGTTTGCATGGAAGAATGGGTCACATGGAGTTAGGGTTTGCATGGGAGCTAGGGTTTGCATGGAAGAATGGGTCACATGGATTTAGGGTTTTTATGGGAGCTAGGGTTTGCATGGAAGTGTGGTTTACGTGGAGTTAGGGTTTTTATGGGAGCTAGGGTTTGCATGGAAGTGTGGTTTACGTGGAGTTAGAGTTTGCATGGAAACATGGGTCACGTGGAGTTAGGGTTTGCATAGGAGCTAGGGTTTGCATGGCAGCTAAGGTTTGCATGAGAGTGTGATTTACGTGGAGCTAGGGTTTGCCTGGCAGCTAGAGTTTGTAGGGATATTATGGTATGTCATGGTTAAGTATGGTGGGATGCTTAACTAGGGTTGAGGTGGTTAACCTGAGTTGAAGAGTAAGCATGGTAAGAACTTGATTTGCATGTCTTGAAATGAACATCTGAATAAGATACTTAACTTATTAAATACGTAAAGTAGAAGATATTGAGTCGGGCCCAGACCGATCCACCGACATAATAGTGGCCAGGTACTGCGATAGCTTGGAGACCGATCCATCGGCTTAATAGTGGTAGGGTATGTTACCATAGTGACCGATCCACCGGCTAAAATAGTGGGGGATCCTGAACTTAACGAACTAAACTATATGTGTTGTTAATAAGTGGGAAGATACTAATTACTTATAGTGGAACACCGTGCGAGAAGGGGTCAGACCGATCCACCGGCATATAATAGTGGTAGGGCATGTACCCTAAGTGACCGATCCACCAGCTATAATAGTGGCCAGGAGCCAAAGTGCCCTAGAGACCGATCCACCGGCAAAAATAGTGGGGTTCCCGTACTCGTATGGACTTGATAAAGAGCATGGTGTAGAAATGGATTCAATAAAGGCTTAATGAAATAAATAATTTGATTCATATTGAGTCCTAGCATCTCATCTGAACATTTATGTGTACTATTATGATTGAGTTTTTATGCCTTTATTATTATGCATTGGTTATGTGAAATATGTATGATGGCCTTAGTACTTGATTACCTTACTTAGTACATAGCGTACTGATTACCCATTTCATGGGTGCAACTCATTCCCACGAGTAGAAGGCCCGTCTGATCTGTTGCAGGTAGGAGACACCTACTTTGATGTTATCGATGTCTATGGGACATCAGGAGGGACAGAGCGATAGCTGGGCTGGATCAATCCCTAGAGTGACGTGGCCTTTTTCCTTTTTAATTTATGACTCATGTTATTTTTATTATGTTTGAGTTGTAGAAACAATTTTATTAATGTTGTTTAGTTATTATCTAGAAAAATAATAGCTGGTATTTCGAGTCATGTAAGACTTACGGGTACTCTGATTCTCCTTTTTTATACATTTGTATTATTAATATTATTATTAAGAGTGTTTTCTTAGCCTTAGCACTTGGTACCGGAACGATAGGAGTGAACCGGGCTGGTACTAAGTGTGGCAGTAAAATCCCCAGAAATTTACGGTTTTAATTTATAAATATTACATTTTAAAAACAATGTGTAAATTTTGGGGGTGTTACAGTTACTGAAACAAGATCCAACCGACCAATATCATATAAGCTTATACTTTACATAACAATCATAATTCATGAGGCAACACAACAAGAACATGGTATAATATTGATTTCACGATTTCAATAAATGTAGCTATGCTAGCATGATATTAAATACAATTAACATGCAAAATCAAAACCCTATCCTAACATATGTATCCTTATAATATCATGACATCAGTCTCTAATCAAAATGTTCCTAATCACTTGCCTCTAAAATGACCATGTGATCACCTAAAAGCCAAGAGTAATTCATGTAGCAACAAGGGAAAAAGGATGAGAATATTCTAAAGTAGGAAGGGCAGAATATAGGCTTGGCAGCATAAGGCGTAGGCTCAACACATAAGGTGCATGAGCTTGGAAACAACAACTCAACTCAATAATGACTCCACAATCTTGGAAAGAAACTAATAAGATTAGCATAATAGAAACAAGTTGGGTAAGAGATAGCACAAGCTCGACATAAATGAATATAAACATGGTGAAAGATAGTACAAGCTCAACAAGATTGAACACAGGCTTGGTAAAAGACAACAGAAGCTCAAAAAGAGTATTACAATCTCGGTAAAGGAACACACACAAGCTTGGTAACATCAATGTAAATAATGGAGGATCAACTTCATGAATAATTCACATAGAAGGCTAAAGTATTTATGAATGTTGTACATTGAAGGGGAATGGGATGTGTTTAGTTGAGCAAACTGATCAAAAGTGGTGATGACAATTATTGTAGTGGGTGATGATGACCTGAAGGGTGGTGGTGTAGGAATTGATCTAAATTTAGGGATATAATATTTTAAAGCCAAAAAAAGAAGAAGGGAGAGAATATATATGGTTTTTAATAAATGGATGACAATTAAAGGAGGTTATATATGGTTCATTGTATGAAAAAGGATCATGTGAGAAAGTGAAGAAGTGAACGCAGGTGGGATGATTGGGATTAAAAAAAATAGGGGAAAAGAAATGGGGATGGGACAGTGGCTCCACATGTGAAAGCAGGGAGATAATGATGATGAGTAAAGGTTTGTGTATAGTCGGGGAGAGTTTTCTTTGCTTAACCAAACCAAAAAAATTTGGTCGGGGTATAGGAGGAAAAGTTTCACAGGGGACTAAAACAAGGGAGAATAAGAAGTGAAAGAGAGAAAGGAAAAAGGAAGAGAGAGAGTCTAGGGCTAAAGTTAAAGCCAGAGTTAGGATTGAAGGATTAAAAAGTTTAGGATAGTAATTACCCATAATTAAGGTTAGGCTAAAATCAGTGTACTTTAGAATCAATTACGTCTTCAACTGTTACATTCTCCCTTTTAATTAATCGTTAATTGGTTGTTGTAGTTTTACTATTTATCATTGGTTCATTATGGACACAACTTTCTCTTTCATTACTCATTATGGATATCAGCTACGATTCCTCTATTCATTATCCATTAATGATGAGCATTAGTTATGTTTCATTACATTTGTTTTCTGTTCGACTCAATCTATTCATTTTCAACAGATGTTTAGGTCTTCAATATATAAACAAATTGAGAAATCAATTATTTCTTATTTGATATCTTCTAATATTGAACAATTATTCTGTACTTCATTCCTTCAACTTTAAGTGCATGAGTTTGAGAAAAGTTTTGTAAACCCTAGGGGAGCTAATGAATTTGAATAATGACACCATAGTTAAGCCAGAGGCACTTTCAAGGTAATGGAATGCCATAAAATAACACTACACACTCTCAAATTTTAATATTGGTGAATTCTTAGATTTTCTGACACAATACATCTTTATCTTGGTTTGATTCTTTACTTCTCTTAAAAAAAAATTGAAAGTGAAGTACAATAAATAATAATGTCGCATCTAATCAACAACATTAAAATAAGGTCTTAATTGTCTAATTATCTTATGTATTGATTATTTTTCTAATAATTTGATAGTAAATTATTATAGTAGAGAATTGATGTTTTTCCACTTTGAGGGGATGCTAATTGCCTAACAATATTCAATAAATTATCTAAGCACCTTATCAAAAATCTTTTGTTCACCAATAAGGCCTTGAAAGGAAACAAATGAAAACTTTTGACATGTCTGAAAACTTATCACCTGTATGTTGGACAACATGATGATTTATATATGACTTTAATTATCTTATTTGTTTGAAAATCTTATCTAATGTGTTTGGTGTGATTGAATCTTGAGAATTCTATTAGTTAGAGTTTTGAAGATTAGATTTTACAATTGCTAAAGAAGTAACATATTCTTTACCATGATAAAGAGTTTTATATTATTAATTATTTTACTATCAACAGATTTCTATAGAATGAGAAATTAGTGTATTCATTATTTTAATTTTATTTATTTAACTTCTATTAATGATACATTTGATAGCCAGGGCATCTAACTGCCTATGGAAAATGTCATTAGATCTTTGAACACATTCCCATATTCTTTGTATTAGTAACCACTCAGCACCCTCAAGAGTCATATCTTCTTTGGTGGCAAGGTTAGTAGACACATCATAGACTCTCTTTATCCTACCCTACACATCCTAGAAGGACATTTACCAATCAAATACCTTGGTGTTCCTCTCCTCGGTACAACTTTGAGGAAACAACATTACTTGTCATTACTCAATAAGATCACAAGCAGGCTGAAGTAATGGCAGAATCGACTACTTAGCTATGCAGGTCGTCTCCAATTGGTAAACTCTGTGCTTTTTGGAATACAAGCATACTGGAGTCTCCTTTTCATTCTTCCTCAACAAGTATTACAGGAGATCAATGCTAGATGCCGATCTTTCCTATGGTCAGGATCAGAAACATTAGGCAAAAAACCAGTTGCTTGGGATATAGTATGCAATACAAAGTAAGAAGGAGGCCTTGGACTATCGAACCTTTACTGGTGGAACAATGAAGCAATAGGTAAACATCTCTGGAACATAATTCAACACAAAAAAGTATTGTGGATTCGTTGGATCCATGCTTATTATATTAAAGGTCGAGACTGTTGGTTTATGCCTACACATATTGCGGCTTCATGGATCTTTAAGAAGATTTTATCTCACAGACCTTATTTTTCCAATCTCTTTATTGCTGAACAATGAAAGGCACAATGCACCTATCATAATAAATATTACATCTCTCATGTGTACCACCTGCTAAGACCACATCATAGTAAGCTTCCATGGTATAGACTGGTCTGGAATAAATTCTCCATCCCGAGACAACAATTTATCCTTTGGCTTGCAATTCAAGATAGATTGTTCACTAAGAACCGTATGATCCGAATGGATCCACATCTAAACACAACATGTGTCTTCTATAATGTTGAAGTTGAAACTCCGAAACACCTATTCTTTACTTGCCCATATTCCCAATCATTATGGTCTAATCTAATCACAGCTACTGGATGTCTTTAGAAGTCCACTAGTTGGCACGAGATTACCCGCTAGCTTAGTAAGAAAGGTTGAGGCCCAAGAACTCGTATAAACTTCTTCCGAGTCTTATTTGCTGCAATAGTTTACGACACTTAGGGGAAACGTAATAGACGTATTTTCCAGCGCACCAACCTCCCCTGAACTCAACTCAGGAAGTTCGTGTTGAAGGATTTAGCCACCCGTGCTGTGGGATTTAATACATGTAAATCATATCAAAATATGTTGGCCTTGATAGATACCATGCACTCATGTTTGATGTCTTGAGAACCATATTTGATGTACTCATTCTACCTTTTTTGGTATAATATATAAAATCCTCACTTTACTAACTAAAAAAAAACCTTTCATGGAATAATTATTGTTAAAGCATAAATGTATCATCATTTTTTCCAATTGCCATTTATTTATACTAGAATTGGAGTTTGATGTTTGCTTTAAGAGCTCTTGAAAATTAATATAACTCAATAGCGAATAGGGTTATCTAGCTATCCAATTATGATGGCAATTAGTGTGTTGATTTTGGTTTCTCAACAAAATTTTGTAGATGAGGAAAAAATGTATTGAAGAAATCGTGTATGTTATATTCTGACCTTTGGTATGTTGGAATTTTTGTGTGGGAAAGAAATTTTTTTTATGTACTCAAGAGGGTTCTCCACAAAATGTTAGATAAGACTTCTTATAACAAGCAAGAAGAATTTCCTCCCAATCTGAATTATTTATAAGTGTAGGGGTGTATAAATAAAGTTGACATATTTTCTTACATAATATTGGGATAAATATTTGTTTTGTTTTACTACATCACATTCAAGACTTTGTAACATTTTACCTTGTAATTAAAATAAGGTCAAATGTGAAATGATTTAAATTACCTCGTATTTGCAATTATATGTTGATATTGTAACTTTTTACCTTGTAACAAATGTAGGATGCCCTCTACCTCAATCTAAACATTCATATTTTCTGATTTAATATGAAAATTAGTTAGAAGAAGAATCCTAATATAATTACCATCTAACAAAAGTGCCATGTTCAAATACAACCTAAATTAAGTTGATAGGTCACGATGCTCGATTATTGTGTTCATTCCCAAGGCCTTTTGGCTTCCTCATACTCCATATCTTTTTTTCCTCTTGCTAATATATTTTTGTGATGATATAACCGCCCTAAGTAAGAAAAAGTGGATGACATAATTATTAGATCATATATTATCACTTAAGTAACAAGAATGTAATCTAAAATTAAAAAAGTTTAGATTACCTCATCCTTGACAATTACAAGGTTACTCGACCTTCCAACAACTTTCTAAGCTAGTAAGCACCATACAGACATATCCTATTCTTCACAATTATATGCCACATCAAGTGGCACTGTCTCCAATAAATATGCCTCAAAGATATTACGAATTAAGACCTAAACTTTATCAACCCCCAATGGAAGAGTATAAAGGGTTGAGCTTGACTTAATAAATATAGTAACATTTGCTACAATAGGCCCATCCTCTATGACTTACAAGTCACAAGAGTACCGATCCTATAATTAATAGTCAAAAGATTAATTTTATGGTAAAAAAAGTATATATATTCAAGTACATAGAGTGTAGTGTAGTATATTACCTCATTAATTTCCAGAAAGGGTATAGGGACACTAGATGTAGAAGGTTGAACTGGACATTGTGAATATGAAGACATAGCTTGACTTAATAAATATAGTAACATTTGCTACAATAGGCCCATCCTCTATGACTTACAAGTCACAAGAGTACCGATCCTATAATTAATAGTCAAAAGATTAATTTTATGGTAAAAAAAAAGTATATATATTCAAGTACATAGAGTGTAGTGTAGTATATTACCTCATTAATTTCCAGAAAGGGTATAGGGACACTAGATGTAGAAGGTTGAACTGGACATTGTGAATATGAAGACATATTGTCCAACCTTCTAAGGAGATTCAAGGGATTCCATAGGGGTCTCACCCTTTCCTTCAGAAGGGAGGAGGGCAGACTCAGGGTTTTAAAGGGTATCATGGAGAATACCAGGGAGAACTGTCAGGCAGGCACCTAAATGTCATCAGTCAGGTATAGGCCGATCAACAGTTGGATATGGTCACTTGTACGTTCTCCATCCTCTCACTACCATTTTATGCATTATTTGATTCAGGGGCATCTCTGTCTTTTGTGTCTACAATGTTTATCGCTAGCTCTGCCTTATCTCCATATGTTTTTTGTTTCTTGGGATAGATTGGATTGCATTAGGCTCTATTCGGGCGTGGCCTTAGAGATAGGCAGGGTAGAATTCCTAGTAGAGTTAGTTAAGATGGATCTTAAGGACTTTGATGTTATCCTTAGGATGGATATGTTGGGGATCGAGGTACAAAGCAATGATAAACTATGCACAAGAGTGAGTCATATTATGAGGACCTCGAGGTGTTAGGGTATCCTATGGGAGATGCAAGCCTAGTCCTACGACGAAGGTCGTATATGCACATACGTGTTATTCTTTGGTGTAGAAGGGTTACTCTATGTATTTTTGTGGAGTTCAGGAGCTGAATAAGGACATGTCAGCATTAGAGGATATTTCGGTTGCTCAGGAGTTTCCTGACATATTTCCAGATGAGATCCTAGGCATACCACTGGTACATGAGATAGACTTTACTATTGAGTTAGTACTGGGGGCCAAGTCAGTTTTGAAGGTGCCTTACTGAATGACACCAGTAGAGTTGCAGGAGTTAAAGGCCTAATTAGAGGAGTTAGTGGAGCAAGGGTAAATTTGCCCAAGTGTGTCTCCATGGGGAGCACTAGTTTTTTTTCATAAATAAGAAGGACATGAGCATTTATCTGTACATTGATTATCGAGGTTTGAACCAGTTGATGGTGAAGAACCATTATTTGCTTCTGAGGATTGATAGCTTATTTGATCAGCTTTGGGGTATTTTGATTTTCTCGAAGATCATCTTGAGGTCAGGATATCATAAATTGCACATCACCGAGGCATACATCATGAAGATGACCTTTAGGATACGGTATGGGCATTACGAGTTCACAGTGATGCCTTTTGGGCTCACCAATGTGCCTGTTATCTTCATGGATTTGATGACGAGAGTTTTTTGGCCGTTCTTCAATCAATTTATGGTGGCTTTAGTAGATGACATCTTAGTATACTCTAAGAGTAGAGAGGAGCATGAGCAGCATATACATACAATTTTATCACTACTTAGAGAGCATAAGCTGTATGCCAAACTCTCTGAGTACTATTTTGGATTCAAGAGGTAACATTTTTGGTACATGTGGTGTCAACAGGAGGAGTTGTTGTGGATCCGGCGAAGATTTTGGCAGTGAATGAGTGGAAAGAACCCACTAACATCCCCAAGATTCATAGTTTCTTGGGATTGACTAAGTAATACATACACCTTGTTTAGGAATTCTCAAAAGTATCTCATCCCTTGATGAACCTTTTGGAGAAGACGACTCAATTTCAGTGGGTTGATACTTATGAGGAAGCATTTCAGGAGTTGAAGCAGCTATTGACTACGACACCGGTGTTGACTCTACCATAAGGATTAAATGGATTTGACATCTACAATGACGAGTCAAATCATGGACTAGGTTGTGTTTTGATGCAACATAGCAAGGTAGTGGCTGACACTTCTTGTTAGCTAAAGCAGCATGAGTAGAACTACTCGACGCATGATTTAGAGTTGGCAACTGTCATTTTTTTGTTGAAAATTTGGAGGCATTATCTATAACTAACTTAGTGAATATTCTACATTGACCATAAGAGCGTCAAGTATATATTCACTCAGAAGGAGTTGATTATGAGGTAAAGAAGATGGTTAGAGTTGATAAAGGACTATGATATTAAGTTGACCTACCATAAGGATAAGGCCAACGTCATTGTAGATGCCTTGAGTTGGAAGACATCACACTCTTTGAATTTTGTTATGGTTTCTAATTAGTTACTGGAGGATTTTGGTGAGATAGGGATTGAGATGATCCATCGTGGTGACTTAGACGTCCGAATAAGTGCATTGATGATCACGCCGACGGTTTTTTATGAGATCCAAGCGAGACATTCTGGGGATGTTAAGCTCGAGAGAATTTGGCAAAAGATTTAGGATAGTAGAGCTGATGGTTTCTAGATTCATGAGGATGGTAGCATTTGCTAAAAAGGTTAATGGTGTGTACCTTAGAGTTGCGCTGATTTGAAGCGATGAATTTTAGAAGAGGTCACTATAATCCATATTCCGTCCACCTATGAAGAGATAAGTTGTAAAAGGACCTCAAGAGGATCTACTAGTGGCCTCGTATGAAGCAAGAAGTGGTAGAGTTCATGTTAAGATGTTTGACCTATCAGAAGGTTAAGATCGAGCATTGGAGATCTGTAAGGTTAGTTCAGCCTTTAAATATTCTGAGGTGGAAGTGGGATTCCATCTTAATAGATTTTGTGAGCAGGATACCGAGGACTCGTAGTAGGTGCAACATGATCTGGATTATCGTCAACAAATTGACTATGTTAATGGTATTCGTGCTAATAAAGTTGACCTGGAGTATGGATCAACTAACCAATGCTTATATGAGGTTTGTGGTGAGTAGGCACGGTACACCTACTGACATAGTCTCTAATCAGGATTCAAGGTTCCTTTCGGTCTTCTAGGGAAAGTTGCAGGAGGCTATGGACACGAGATAAAGGATGAGTATTGCCTTCCACCCAGATATAGATAGGCAGACTAAGATGACAATTCAGACACTCGAGGATATGCTACATACTTTTGTTTTGGATTTTTGGCATAGTTGGGAGGAGTATCTATATTTGGTTGAGTTCTCATACAATAACAGTTATCATGATAGCATAGTGATGGCACCATTTGAGGCACTATATAGACATAAGTGTTGAACTCCCTTGTGTTGGTACAACATCAGTGAGATTGTTATACTTGGACTAGGGATAATTGAGGAGACAGCTCAATAGGTTCAATTGATTTAGGATAAGATGAGGGCAGTAAAGAGTCACCAGAAGAGCTACACAAATCAGAGGTGTCGTATTGATGGATTTGAGCTAGGGGATCGAGTTATGTTGAGGGTTTCTCCCACCAAAGGTGTAGAGATTTGGTCGGAAGGGTAAGCTGAGCCCCAAATACATTGGTTCTTATGAGATTATTGATAGGGTTAGTGAGGTTACATACCACCTAGCGCTTCCACCAGAATTAGCCCAAGTTTATAACGTATTCCACATTTTACAGCTAAGGAAGTATGTCACAAATCCATCCCACGTGATCGGACAAGATGAGATCGAGCTCAAAGATTCTTTATCATATGAAGAGAGGTGGTTGAGGATTCTCGACACTAAGATTTGAAGGACTCAAATGACCTCAATTCCGCAAGTGAATATTCTTTAGAGCTGTCATGGAGTAGAGGAGGTGACCTAAGAGCCCGAGAAGGATATATGTGAGACATATCCCAAGCTTTTTAGTATAGGTGTGTTAGGTTTAGGGTTTTCTCTCTTCTAAGGGGGTAGTCCCCAGTAGTATAGTGTTGACTCTGGTAGCATTAACCGCCAAGATCAGCTTCCTTACATCCTTTTTCTCTTCTTATCCAACCTCAACTTCTTGACTTCAGGGACAAAGTCTCTTTTAAGGGAATAGTTATGTAATATCCCAAATTTTTAGCTAAACCTAATCCTAAGTATTTAATACCGTAACCTAATTCCAACGTCAAAAAATTTATTTTTCTATCTTAACCTAACTCCCTAATCCTAAATTTTATCTTAACTCAAATTTTTATTTTGAATTATCAATACAGATTCTAACCTAAATTATTAACCTAATCCTAATTATAAACCCAAACCTAAATTCTTTTCCTTTTTTCCTTTTCTTTTCCCTTCCTCACTTACTCGACTTATCTTATCTTATGCTTTCATGAAGCCATCATTTTTCCCTGACCAAAATCCCCTACCATGCTCCATACTCCATGGCTTACACACACTACCCTCACCATCACCCATCAACTCCCTTTTTTTTCTATTTTAATTTTTTTTCTCGAACTCCTCTTCTCTTCCTACGTGTGTATATGTGTATATAAGAAACATTTAATGCACCAAGTCAACCCTCCTTCTCCCTTTGTTTTCCGTCAAAAATTTTGCACCACTATTTGGCCTTCCTTCCTCCTTTACCTCTCCTTGCCGTCACCAAAACATCCACAAAAAACTACCACCGACAACCCTTACCATTCCTTCACCACCATCACCAGCAAGCTTTTTCGTTACCTCACCCTAAGCTTTAGCATAATTCATTGTAGCCCACCCCCAAGTTGCTACAAAACTTGCCGCAACACACCTCCTAGCTGCAGCAAAACTTGCCGCACCACACCCACTACCTACAGCAAAACACACTCCATTATCTTCTTATCTTCCCTTCCTTGCTGCATCAATTCTCACCCAGCCCACACCCATGCTTTAGTAATTTTGACCGCATCCCATCCCTTAGCTACAGCAAAACTTGTTACACCACACCTCCTAACTGCAACAAAACTTGTCGCACCACATCCCTTACCATCGGCTAAACCAACTGATCCCTACCCCCTCCTTCGGCCTCCCCTGCCATTCCCAACCCACTTGATTCAACATCCTTTCCATTTCACCTCCCCTAGTGATGGTTGGTTGTGCTATTGCTAGGTCCCCTTACTCGACACCGCCAACCATTCCCCTCCTTTGTTGCTTAAAATTTTACCAACTACACCTTCGAGCATTATTTTGGTTGTTCTCCGATCCTTTCACTCTTTATTTCCTTAAACCCTTCCTTAATTATTTCATTTAAATTTTAATGATTTTTTGTTATTATTATTAGGTGGTTTACCAAAATTTTCAGAAGAGACGGGATAGGATAAGCGTGCTTAGAGATCGGAAGCTTTTTCGTAAGGATACGAGTTGATGTTTGGGGGTTTTGTGTTTAATGCTTGTATGAATATGTTTATTATCATGTTATGTTTATTTCACTATTAAAAGCATGTTGTCAATGATATTATATATTAATATGAAATATATGATAGGACGAAAGTAAAAATAATGAAAAAAGTGTTGATACAAGATTTCTACATTAAGTCGTATTTTTTAGGTGAGTAAAGTATGATATGTGGGCAAATAATTATATTTAAGATATATGTTGGTAAATGGAGTATTTGGAAATAATGATATTAAGATTTTCGTAAAATAATGGCCATCAGCTATCTTTAAAGGCATTTTAGTCAATATGAGTTAATATGAGAATTTTGGTATTTTAACATGTTAGGTGGATCAAAATTATTCTAAAAAGATTGTTTGAGGTGATTTGGAGTGATTATGAGTGTCATAAGTTTCTCAAAATGAGAAAATAGTCTAATTTGAAAATAGTATTAGTAAAACAGTATTATTATTATCACATGTATAAAACGTTAGAGTTAGGCCACAAATTTCAAATATGTTGTTAATATGGGTATTTTAGGGATTTTTGTTGAATTTGGTAATTGTATGAGTCTCATGGAAAAAGTTATGTCTTACCTCTGAAATTAGGGTTTTAGAAGCCTTATAAATAATAACTTTTGAGATAGGGTTATTATCGCATGTATAAGACGTGGGAGTTAGGTCTTGAATTTTAGGTACATTAATAACACTAATATTTGAGGAAGATATACTAAATTTAGTGGGTAAATGACCAATATGGGAGAAGCTATGTATAAATTGTGAATTAAGGATTTATAGGGGGAGATAAACAACTTAACCTTTAAGAACGGTCTTGTTATCAGTATGTGGATGTTTTGCCTGCCTTAATTATGTTTTGTACTTGTCAAAGAAATTATGGATAAGATATTAATCATTAAAAGTGAAAGATCCCATGAGTTAGGACTAGTTGTATATGTCCATTCCACCAAACAAGAATATTAGCTAGATGCATTCTGCCCTGGGGTTGTATATTGATGATTGTTCCACCGGTTGAGAATAGTGGCTGAAGTATTTTGCCTGGGGTTGTATATTATTACCGTTCCACCGGTAAGAATAGTGGCCAGGAGTATTTTGTCCTAGGGTGGAATAACTATTCCACATGTTGAGAATAGTGGGGTTCTTTAATTTAATCTAAAATAAATCTTGACAATGACCATAATCATTAATAAAAATACTAAACGCTTATAGTGAAAGACTACACAAGTTAGGACCAGGTGTACCTATCCGTTCCACCGAACGAGAATATTAGTCGGGAGCGTTTTGCCCTGGGATTGTATATAATGATAATCGTTCCACCGGTAGAAAATAATGGGATCCCTGAACTCAACGTAAATAAAATAATGGATCATATTATATTCTAATGGTACAAATTCAAAATTAGTAATTACCTTATATTCATTAATGTATCTCGCATGTATGTTACTTTTCGCTCTAATGCATGTAATTCTATGTTTTTCCTATTTTGACTGTATTGTTACCTTACTTAGTATGTAGTGTACTGATCACCCTTTCCATTGGTGCTA
Source organism: Tamarix chinensis (assembly GCA_030549775.1). Classification (NCBI taxonomy): domain Eukaryota; kingdom Viridiplantae; phylum Streptophyta; class Magnoliopsida; order Caryophyllales; family Tamaricaceae; genus Tamarix; species Tamarix chinensis. Next base: position 74,603,344 of record CM060182.1, read on the forward strand.
CTCATTCCCACGAGCAAATGACCTGGATATTGATGTGCAAGTCAATGAGGAACAAATTGATGAATTTGCAGCTTTTGATGTTTTTATGGGGCGTAGTGTCATGTTATCAGAATGTTGGTTTTACCCAGATTCCTTTTAGATTCTTAGGTCTATGATATCCCTTTTGTTGTATTTTATTATGGTATCCTAGAGTAAATCTCCAAACTTGCATTTACATTTATAAACCTTCTCTTATTTCTATTTACTCTATTCTACTCTTAATGGTTTTTAGCTTTGTGATTGATGTGAGGATCGTATGGTAAACCGAACTCACATCAATTACAGTGGTAACACTCGATTATTTTGATTTTGGTTCCGCTATAAAATAATAATTTTTAGTAGTAAATTTTAGGGTGTCACAATATGATTCTCCCCTTTCTTTGTGTTTTTCTAACCTCCTGAGCATGTGTATATTCAAGTGGATCTATACTTGGAACAATGAACACAAGTTATGTATTAGGAAGCAATTAATATGTGGTGTGATATATTTAATATATAAAAATAAACCTTTATGCACATAATAAAACAAAAAAAAGTACATAGAAAGTAATTAAACATTTCATCTATAATGCTCTAATCTACAGCGTATGCCCTCTTTATGCACAAACTCTTATTCAAGTACATACAACCCTTCTTCGTAATCATCTTGCGCATAGAGTTCATTGGTAACATCGCCATGGTTAGACAAGAAAGGGAAGTTAGCAGTCAAAATATTATCCCCTTATATGTCATCTTCCCATTTTTTTGGATTCAATATAATAGACCACGGTTTATTAGTTTTATCAGTAAGATAGAATACCTTTTTTTTTCTTGTGATGATAATACAAATGGATCTTGCTTATGACCAAGAATTGAAAGATCCACCATTGTAAATCCAATTTCCTTAGTACGAATCCCATTATGATTGTCAACCCATTTGCACATAAATAAATGAACTCTAAAAGTGGTGTAATTCAATAGCCATATTTACTCTATCACTCCATAGTATATCATTAATGCACAACTAGGGTTTTTGTCTTTGGCAATTAATATATACAAAGCTTCTAATATTACACTCACACCACTATTTTGCATATTACTCTTGTCATCCTACACCTTTACATATAAAGTACAACCATTGATTATATATGAGTTGTATAACATCACTTTCTTATGAGGAGGGTGTGAAAACCAATAAAAATTAGTATTAGATTCAAACGATTGAGATGAAAACCATTCCAAAAAAGAGTTATTGTGTCTATCTAATATCTATGTCTTGCTCCTAGATGGATTTGAAGCCCTCAAATTATCCATGTGTTGATCTACATATGGCTGGACATCATTTCTATTGTGAATGACATAGAGGTGAGCTTGCGAAAACATTTGAGCATCATCAATGATAACCATGCAAAATCCTTTTCACCATTTTCCTTTTTCTTCTATACCTGAATATCGTGGTTTAGGAAAGACTATCATATTAATATTTGGTAAGAACTCACAAAAAAATTATGTCGCCTCCCCCACTAGATAACTCTCGGCAATACAACATTCAGGCTTTTTTGGATTCCTTACATATTCTTTTAAGAATTTCACATACCTTTCAAAATGATATATCTAATGCAAATGAATTGGCCCACATAATCTAACCTTCCTAACTAAGTGAACCATTAAATGAATCATGATTACAAAGAATGATGGATGAAAATACATCTCAAGCCAGCATAATGTAGTCATTATCTCACTCTACAATTTGTCCAACCTTGAATGGTTAATAACATTACTACATAGTTCCTTGAAAAAGAAACAAAATTTGGTGAGGACACTTTAAACCTAATTGGTAAGACAGAACGTATAGCAATCGGAAACAAGTCTTGAATGAGAAATGATGATCATAAGATTTCATACCCACTAACTTCAAATCTTTCATCAAAACAAATTTATTGACATTTGATGAATATCCTTAGGGAACCTTCACTATGTGAAAGCACTCATACAAAGAGATAGTATCTTTTTCAGAAAGAGTATAACATGTAAGAGGTAAAAAAGTTATATTTTCCACCTTCTTATGTTCTTATACCCATATTAACCAAGTGAAACTAAGCATTGATGCCATCATTTGTCTTTTTTGGCATACTCCTAAGTGTGCCAATTAGACAATCAAATATATTTTTCTTGATATGCATCACATCAAGATAATGTCGTACGTGAAATTTCTTCCAATATGGAAGGTCAAAGAAGATCAATCTCTTCTTCCACCCTCTTGAAGTGATTGTTTTTTTTAAGAAAAAACACATTTAAGTCTTTTACTTTATCAAATACTTGAAAAAACATGAGATGATTCGAAGACTTTTCTTCTTTAACTTTTCCATAAAAAAACTTTTGTGTTCCTACATTAATTATGTTTCGTAGGCAAGAATCTACAACGTCCAAGATTAGCAGTCTTCCTACACTTTGGTAGTTGGAGAAATTTTGTGTGATCTTCACAAATATGACATGCATAGTGTTTATATACACTATAACTTAAAAGATTACCATGAGTAGGAAAATCATTTATAGTACAAAATAATATCTCTCTCTAGTTACAAGACACTTGGCTTCGTGCTTAACTACTTCAACTCCGTGATTTGTCATGTACTTTAAATCCTTAATAAAGGGAGCCACATAAACATCAATATCATTAAGTAGTTGATTTTGACTAGATATAAGTTAGGATAGCATCATCTATTTTCTCTTCATGTATAATGATGGAGGAAGATTGTAGATCACCAGAATAATGGGCCATAAACCATGGTTGGTGTTTCTGTTAAAAGGGTTCATTCCTTCTTTTTAAAGAGTGCAACCCGTAGGTTTCTAGCTTCACTATCAAAATTAGGGAATATAAAATTAATAATTTTCCATTGAGGAGAATCTGCCAGATGTCTAAGCTTACCATAAAAAATCCTTCCTTTTACATGCCATATAAAGTTCTTTACATTTTCCTCATTATAAAAGATTCATTAAAATCGTGGTATAATTGGAAAGTACTACAACACCTTATTAAGAACCCTAACCCTCTTGTATCATGACATTTGACGCCAAGGACAACTATTGAACGATATATATTTGTTACTGTACAAAATGTAATTGTTAGGACAAACATGAATTTTTTTCATAAATCAAACCCATAGAGAACATACTCTTCTTAGCTTCATAAGTATGGAGAGCAAACACATTATCCTTTGGAAGCATCTCTTTCAAGTGCTCAAGAAGAGAAGTGAAACTTTTATTACTCCATCCATTACTCGCCTTCAAATTGTGCAGTCGTAACACATCGAATAATTTTATAAATTTAGTATAACCATTGTACAAAGACATTTCTGAATTATTAACAAACATTTCAAACATTTACGGATGGTCTCTAAAATATTCTTCAACATTGTTGGTCAGATCCTCCATGTAAGTAAAATCATCTACAACGTCAACATTATCATGGTCAACCACACGAGGTTCATTAAGAAGTAGCTCTTCATGCCATATCCACCTAGTATAACTCTTATAAATTTCACGGATAATGAGATGATCTCGTATCTCATTTACCTCTTTTCTTATCATTTTTCCACAATCTACATATGGACAAGATATCTGCAAAGGATCTTTTGAATGTTCAATGACTAACTTAATAAAGTCTTGAACACCATCTATACATTCTCTAAAAAAACCTGATTGTATATATTCACTTACAATCTATAACAAGATATAAGTATTTCACCCCCTAAATTATAAAAACAATAAATAGGGAATCTGACAATAGTAGTTAAGTCAAGAAAAAAAAAACCAGCAACATAGCTGGAATACATATACACCACAAGAACATTTGCACTATTAACAATACCATGATTCCTACATAGTATTATATATTAAGCCTTATACTCTATTTTTTGAAATATATAGTTTGATAATATATCTTCACAAAATATAACAACACAAAAACTAACAATATAGAGTATACAGATATACACCACAACATCATATATAATATAATGAAATACACAACATAAACGTTCGAATAAGAAATAACGCAAGAAAAATTGTGAAATAAAGATAAACTTATACACAACACTTAAACTTCAAATAAAAGAAAAAATAAAGAATAATGAGCATACTATGAGCAGATACAGACAAATGCAACAGTGACAAATTGAAGAGGAAACAAAATGAGCAAGAAATCCAGTGAAGAGAAGAGAGGAAGCCAACGATGGTTGCTGAGCTTCGTCTCTTCAAACGGTGATGTCTGGATATTGAGAAATAAAGTAAAAAGGTGTTGACAGTTCTAGGTTAAAAAATGATAAAGTAAAAAACCGGAGGGGGGTATACATGACGATTATAAGTTAAAATCGTCGTGTATACCGTAATAGTACAGAAAAGAATACATGACGGTTATAAAGTAAAACCACCATATATACCCTCATCGAGAGAGGTAATTATCGGTTAAGGGCACACGCAATATTTTTATTTTATAACTGACTTGTATTTCCTTCTACACTATTAGGGTATACACAACGGTTTTAACTTATAATCGTTGTTTATACCCTTAATCATTATTTACCTCTCTCGTTAAGGGTATACACGATAGTTATAAATTAAAACGACCGTGTATATATATCACTTAGAATGTTAAAATACTTCCTTCGTGTTGGTTATTACTAGGCAATGGATTGGACAACAACTTAATTTGAAACTGCCTCATACTGGCCGCCACTTAATCCAATTCGTGTACTAGTGAAAAGGAAAAGAAATTCACATCCAAGCTAACTTCTAAATAAAAATATCATTGTTGCCATTATAGAGATTCTTAAACTAAAATTATGGTAAGGATATAAAATATCAAAGAAAAAAAAAGTTCAATTTGAAACATCTCTAATCTAAAATGTCAACCTTAATTAATAATTTTAGATTAAATTTTATGTATGCATTTGATATTTGACCTAATAAGTTTCAGATAACATATTTTCACTCAAGTAACTTGACATTTGAATTATTTTCTACTTGATTATCTAATTGGTGAAATGTAAGCATATTTCTAATTTCATGTAGGTAACGTTTTAGATATTTAAGTGAAAATAAATTCAAACATGAAGCTACCTAGCTATATGGTCCTCCACAAAATATTAGGGTGAATGCCAGGGTATATGAATAGAATAGGGGCATTTTAATTGTGACATACACAAAATTATGGAAATTATTATTTTTTGTATTTGTTGATACCAAAGATAATAATATATATTTTTCATAGATAGAAACATACAAGAAGTTTTTTTTTCTTCTGTATTGATAGAATGACCTTCCCCCCCCCCTCCCAAAAAAAAATCTTACATAAAATTAAAATGAGTGTATCGGTGTATGGTTGTTCTGAAGAAAAAATGTGGAGCCTTGATTATAAATATAATATATACCACTTGATACATTTTCTTTCTGGTTAGTTTTGTTGGTTTTCTTTTGCTGCTTTAATTAATGTTTTCTGAACTTGTATACATTTAAATTAAACAAAGCCATAATGATACAGAAGTTATTAACATTATTGTCGTGGTGAGAATTATGGCTACATATATAGCTATTTTATCCATGAAGAAGCATATTTTTCTTTCGCTTTTTTGTTTTGGATCGAACAGGAAGCATATTGACTTTGGGCACCAATGGCAATTTAATCAATTTCAGCTACTTACCCTTGTGTTAGAAGTAAAATTAATCTATTGAGGAAACATTAATAAAAGAAATGAAGGAATCTACATATAATAGATCAAAAAAGATTGACAGCTACTAAAATACTGGTAAGTAAGGCGCGTTAAAAATCTGACAAACATTTCTGACAATTCGATTAAAAATAGGAACGCTAAATGTCAAACGATAGTAATAAACAACAGCTAATCATTGATGCCTTCTTCTACCCTCTTTCTTGCCACTGCAAGAAGAGCGAAATGTGCTGCAACGGTCAGGGGCTGTCGCTGCCCACATTAGCCTAATCATAGGAAGAAGAAGGGGGGGAGGGAGGGAAATATTACTTACGTTACGCCTAGGGTTCCGTTCCTCATGCATAACCAATCAGAACTCACCGCGTATCTTTGGGATTAAAAATGATTGTTAGGTTAATTAATTAAACGGCCAGTAAGAAGAAGAAGAAGAAGAAGAAGAAGAAGAAAAAGCTTCGTGGTTTGTCTCTGCTTCTTCAATGATTGAAGGTCACGTCACGTCGTTAGAAGAAAGAGTAAAAATGGGGTGGAATTAAAAGATGGTCGTGCTTTTATTTTTATCAAACTTAAACGCGTACTTTATTCTGGGTAAAATTTTGCTTATGAATGAATGTAAAAATGGGGTGGAATTAAAAGATGGTCGGACTTACGTGAATATCAAACTTAAACGCGTACTTTATTCTGGGTAAAATTTTGCTTATGAATGAATCAATATTTAATTGTGGTTAATTCTGTTTTATAATATAGATGATATTTAGTCTGTGATCACGCAACAAATGATTAAATCAAAGAGTCGATATCTTAAAATGAATAAAAACTAATATATCATCACATCAGTATAATTGAGAAACTAATTATAGAAAGGATAATTATCTAGCTAGACTAACTAATAATCGATATACCATATTTGGTTCAATAAATCATGGGTAATGTATTTAATTTTTTGATAACTTTGACCAGTTCCTATATAAGCTCTCTTTTACTACTTTCAAATCATGAAATAATTTTTTTTTTAAAAAAAATTAATGGCAACTTCTTCTTCTTTTTATGTAAATCAATCATCTTTATTAATATCTTGATATATCGCATAAGAATTATAGCTAAATTATAAAGTCTCCAATCTACTCTGAATAATTAAGTCGAATACCGATATTTACACGCACTTGTTGAAATTTGTATTTTATTTTAATAAAATAACAATTATACTACATATTCTCTCACATAAATTAAATGTTATATATCTCTATTGTATCATCTATTCTTTTCTTTATTAACTTAAAAGATTACATTCAATATTATATTTTCTATTGTAATTATAGAATACTTTCTGTATGAGAGTATATATATTAGTAATATATATTTTTAATTTATCCTTTCTTAGTTAGTATGTTTAAATTAAGTAACCTCACTCCCTGCATTGTGAAAAGGAAAAGGCAGTATTTTATTATTATTTGTACTTTTTCAGGGCTACTCACCTTGATAAAATATGTAAGCAAATAATCTTTAAAGAGTGAAAGTCGGCTCTTAAAATAGTCCGTCCCGCCGACACGGTAGGCATATTCGAAGTTCGAAAACTTAGGCACCAATCAAATTCGTACATGACCGACTAGGGAGAGAGAGAGAGAGAGAGAGAGAGAGAGAGAGAGAGAGAGAGACGTAGACAAAAGGGCCTGGGCGGTGGAGAGAGATATCCGGAAGTACTTGTAGTCATTAAAAAAAAATAGGAATAAACACTAGAGAAGAGAAAGGAGGCGTTGCGGTGGGTGGTTGGATCTTGACTCTAACACGTTAAATGTAAATTTGAATGCATTGCATGCGGCGTATTTTTGCCCTTTCTTGTAGTTAGTAGTTACTACTCATTTCATGCCCTGTTTGTGTTTCTTGCCTCGGCACGCCAGCTCAGTTGCTTCTCGAGTCAAGATCTGCCAGGTTCAATTTGTCAAATGCTGCGAGGGTGAGAGAGAGAGAAGGGGGGTGGATCATGGGACTGTTGAAGGTCTTGGGATTAGTATTTTAAAATAATTCAAGTTGATGTTCGATATGATTTTGATTGGTGTTGGTTTTGTAGTACTTGAAAGACAATAAGGAATGAATAATAAACATACGTAGGAGAGTAAACGAATCAACGAGCTCTAGCCTCTAGCTCGGTGGTTGTTTCTTTCTTTCTTTCTTTCTTTCTTTATTTTTCATACAACCAACGGAAGCCTAATATCTAAAGAGACCGACAGCTCATGCTCTTTGTACTTGATCTACCAACCAAGTATGCGATTCCTACTACTACTTATTCGAAAATTTGAACTCCCTGATGAAAAGAGTGAAGTTGTAAGATTGAAGACCGGACTACTTAATAACCATTCCAATCCTAACTCAAACCTACCAATATGATACCAGGCGTTGCTCGGCTGGACCAAATTGTTAGATTATGCACAAGGCCACCCTCTCCTATTCTCTTCAACAAATCTCGCATTCTCCTCCTCCACTTTCTATTCGTCTTGTTCACTTTTAAGACAAAAATTAAAATTATCTAATTCAATGATTTCATTTTATCTAGTCGTTTATAACTCCGATGTCATGTATATCGATCTTTACCTAATAAGAAACATACGAATGAAGCCGTTTCATATTTTTAGCGAAAAAAATTATTTTGTACCATAAATGATTTTCCGAGTTATGATAATCTTTTTGGTTATTTTATGCACATACAATATATATACCATATTTGTAATGATAACACAAACTTTTTTTCAACTACTAAAGAGAAGGAATAATGCTTATCTTAGACATTGTAGATTCTTACCTATGAATTATTATTATTATTATAGGCAAAATAAATGTCTGCCTGTGCATACCTCAATTAGGATCTCCGATGCTCCAATTGAAGTTTGAAGTTGTCCCATGAATGATGTTCTTAGTGATAATTCACATTCCCCTTCATGTTTGATGAATAATATTAGCCCATAAATCAAGGATGGAGAACCTTTAGCTATAATTGAAGAGGATGAGATCAACCGAGAATCTAAGATATGTGAGCATTCAATTATAGGATTTGTTTGTGGGAAACAACCCTCGTGCATAGGCATGCATCAATTTGTAAGTAAATCTCGGTCATATGTCACCACTCCTACAATATGCCTGCATAAAAAAGGGTTTATCATCTTCCAATTTAGCAGCCAGGAGGATTGTTTGAAAATTATTACAACTCCATATTGGACCTACTAGAACCTTCCTCTACTATTAAAACTATGGGATCCTGGGATGGAATTTAGTCACCAAGAATTTCAATTTGTGCATGTATGGGTCACTCTCCAAGGTTTACCTCTAACATTTTGGTCCCGAGATTTAATTAATAAGATTGCTAGTTGTGTGGGTAAATCATTAGGATTGGATAGGGTCATAGCAATGAGGGAACATATCTTTTTTGCTCGATTTTTAATTGAAGCTGAGTCCCATTGCACACTGCTTAATCATGTTTTGGTCTAGAAACAAAATGGAAATATCATCCACCAATGAGTATATTATGAGTGGAAACCCGAATATTGAGCAAATTGTGAGATCTTTGGTTGCCTAACCACTCAATATAAGGGCAAACATAATTAGAGGAAACAAGGACTACAACAATAGTGGGTAAAAACATCCTCAAAGTGTAGACGCAAACCTAAAAGTACCTAGGGAGGAGGTTGTTGTTAAAGATATTACATAAATACATAAAGAACAGTTTGCTTCTATCTTTGATTTGCAACAACTAATAAACAATATTTCTTCTCCACTAGCTCAAAAGGAGCCAACTCGGAATCAACCCATAATAGGTTATGTTCGATCTACCACGAGAGATTCCTATGCTTCTTTAAGCTCTAAACATAGTCATGAGCAACATGAAGGTTATCAAGAACTATGGCAGCTAGTAGCTAGAGGTTTAAGAATGAAATATTATGGCTTTAACCTAGCCTTAAGGGTTCATTTGACATAATGCTATGCTGTTGGAATGTGAGAGGGTCGAATGATCCTCTCAAACACTATGAGGTATTTAGCTGGATTAGAAATAATAAAATTTTATTTCTAGGATTAATTAAAACACGAGTTAAAGTTACTATGGTGAATTATATAAAGATGGAATTCATATGTATCAATCAGAATAAGAAGTTTTATTATCTCTTCCTCTCTCTATCATTATATATATATATATATATATATATATATATATATATATATATATATATATATATATATATATATATATATATATCTTTGACTTTATCAATATTACAACAATTCACACTTTCTTCCACATATATATGGACTGCACGTAATAAAAATTTAAGAATGCCTTCTGCCCGATATAACTGTAGGAGTTGTAGTTTGTATTTTTTTTGATAAATAGTAATAAAAACATAGATGAAGTAAAGGTTAATGTAAAGCTTTTTTGATTTTTGTGTACACATATAATTAATTGATTATGAATCCACAACAAACTTCAACCACTTCATTAGATATTTTTTACTCCCCTACATGGTATTTTTTTCCGATCAATTCAATTAAATATTTGGCCCATGGCCAAGCTAAAGATCTCCCACATGATATTAATTAATCCCTACATGGTATTAGCTAATAAAAAACATGTATTAATTTATCCATTTATTAATTGATGAATGAGTGAAGTGAAAGCATACAAGGGGGAAACTCGTGTGCAACAGATGTATCAATGAATTAATGTTAATAACAACATTAACAATCATTATTTATAATAAAAACAACTATTAGTTTTAATTTAATTAATTATTAATTATCATTAATAATAATTATTATTATTATTGATTATTACTAATCTCATATTAATATGCTGAAATAAGCTGATATGATATGATATAATATTCTCTTATTCATATTGATTTGATTTAAACATATTAGTATTGATCTGATAAGGTGTAAAAATAAGTTCAGGAGAAAAGGGCCTTGTTAAGTTTTTTTTTTACTTGATGCTATAGGAGAACAAAAAATAGATGGAGGAAGCAACAAAAACTCAGACCCCATATGTACCTCAAAGCAAGCTGATGTTTGGATCCATGATAAGGTAAATAAGCAAGGGGTGACTAATAACTAACCAACTCAACAAACGATTGAGAAATTTATAAGGTCCAAACTATTTATCTTTACTTAGTTTAATATTATTACTTATACTTAATCATTTTTCTTATTTTTGATACAAGGGTTTGAAAAAGGACTTGTTAACTAGTGCTTTTGATAAAGAAGGCCCAAACAATCTTTTGACACAAACATTGAACACTCAAGAGCATAGTGATCAATGTAGGACATATAATTACTAGTTAGACCTATCTGACATTTTTGAATGTTGCCCTAGTTCTCTCCTTATGAAGAACAAATTAGTGCAGATTGAGGAAGAAATGATGGCATTAAGGGAATCACACGAGGTGATCCTTAGAAAGTTGGATGATATGTCGTCCTTTTCATAATTTTTTATAGGTTTGTCTCCCTAATGAGCGAGGTAAATATGATCAAGCCAAGATTGATAGATTTTGGAAAGATTAGTTAGACTTATTATTAAATGTTATTATGAACTTGAGTAGGAACATATGTGCTCCCAAATTTTTTTAGTTGTATATGTTTGTGCACATTTTTGGTATCTAGAGTGTACTTATGGATGAAATGAATTTTTTTTATAAGGTCTTGTATGCATGGTATGATGAAAATATAATATTTACATGATTTTGATGCAAACTATGTGAATTGTGTATTGTCTTGGATGTGCAAGTGTGGTTGTAAAGTGTTAATGTTTGTAAAAGAATCCTTGAAATTGTGTGATGGTTTTTGAGTTGTAAAAAATGCGGTCTGGTGCTAGTGCCTTGAAAGCTTCAATTAAAAAAAGAAGAAGAGATAATAGAGGATGGTTATATTATAAAACCACCATGTATATCAACAATACATGGGAGTTCTATAATATAGTCATCGTCTATTCTCTTGCATTACATGTGAATATTATTTTAGGTAAAAGGTATATACGATGGTATTGGTATATACTCGTCATGTATAGTTAGATTCATATGGTAGTTTTTTATACCTAAAATCGTTGTTTGTGGTCTAATGCCAAAGATTTTTTAGCCATTTTTACAACTATATACGGTGGTGGAAAAACCGCCTTATATAGTATATAGGACGACACAGTAAGTGGTGGTTCAAAACCAATATGCATATGTCTTTTACAAACATCATTTATTCCCTTTTTTATAGCATTATGTGCACTTGTGTTAAGTTCTAATCAAATTCATGAATGTTTATACAACAAAAAATATTGTGGAATCTATCATCAGTCTTTCACAATTTTCTCTTAAACACATCTAATTAACTTTTAAGATGAAGGGATTAGAGCTTAGAAGACAGGAGAGGATAGAAGATGGAGAGATGATGAGGAATACGCCTAATTTCGATTGGCATTGTTCTTCTATACTAAACATGAACTAACTATCGATAATGATCAGAGACAGAATTTTAAAACTTGACACCTACTAGAAGAGAATAGAGGAAAGGAGGTTTGAGTATTAATGTCTTGTAACTTCTAACCTTTTGGTTTATGGCTTGAAAACGGAAGTAATGAAGAAGAAATCTAATTAACGTGTTTAATAATTTTGTAAAACTTTCAGGCCCAGTACTAGGAGTACTATTCTCTATAATGTAATCCAATCTTAGAGGTTAATATAATTCATTCAATCAAAATAGAGATCAGAATATGTAGTATGGTATGGGTTTTTAGCCTAACCCTTTTGTTGTACACCCCTAGTTCTAAATGTGTTAACATGTATGCTACCAAGCTGAGTAGTCTCTTTGTGGTTGTTTTGTATGTTGCACCGAGTAAATATCAACATTTATTCCTCACAAGCTCTTAATGAGGAAGAATGCAAATGGCAATCCGTAACATGTCTAGTTAAGAGCTTCAAAACAACAATAAAATATCCACATATAAATGATAATAATGTGAGTTTATTATCAATCATGAGTATCATAAAGGCCATGCTAAAATTTCCATAGATAGGATGATGCCGTAACTAAAAATTACTAAAAACCCAAAAAAACCATTATTTTGTAAAGTCTTAAACAAACCTCCTAGATAATATTTTTATTATCTTGATTAAGTTCTACAGTGCCATTAACATTGATTTTAACCATGTCAAAGAAGGAAGTGACTAGCCTATTTTTGAGCTCGGCTCTATAATAGTTCAATCTAGTTCTATTAATTTAATGAAAGTTCAAACTAAACTCATCTGATAAACAAGCTAAGCCTAAGTAGTCGGAGTTTGGCTCATTAATTAACAAGCTGGCCGGCTTGGTTCAAATTCAACTAGTTTAATTTACACATTTATGAGTTGGATGACCGACTTATTAGTAACTCATCTAAATGAATATGATGAATCAAATGTCACATTTATAAAGAATTTTTATGAATTTTGGCATTTTTTAAACCTTTTTCCTTATTTCACTAATTTAGTCCTTCCAAACACATAATCATTAACGGTCATAATTAATCAAGTTTATATCAAAGGAAGATAAGTCATTTCTCTCCCCCTCCCCAAATACACTTGATTTTAAAGACACGTACGTTTGATCAACACTAGGGTTGATATATTATTATTAGCTAGCATTCAACTTGAATTTGAATCGTAATATTTTTCTCCAAGGGTGACTTGAGTTTGATGACGACTTGTTCAAAATAATCCCTTTTAATAGATGAATTAAAATATAATGTTGACTAGCTCGCTTGTTATGCATGATTAAACGAAAGTTTGATTAGTTTGATCTACTCATTTACAATCCTAACTATATATCATTGTCCATGCTTCTACCTACATCTCACCCTGCCATGCTTGAATAAGTATCATATATAGGAAAATGCTCGCCATAAAATTCGAAGTTGAGCCTACCAAAAAATGAACAAGGTTATATCATAGGCCTTCGTATCCTAGAATTAAATCGAAGGTGAGTCTTGATGATGGTTGGAAGATCGTCATAAGAAACAGCCGCATCTGATCTCACTTGACCAGGGTCGGTGGTTTATCTCTGCATTTTATTATTTGAAAGTGAATCCGGTTGCTCGACACACGAGTAATTGACCGAGTGAGTCTGCTATCGTCGAAGGAAAAATGACCGATGAACTGGGTGAGTTGCTCCCCAATAGTTTATAAATTTGATCGAATCCAATTGTAAGCCGTACATATATCGGGTAAGAGTACTTAGGTGAGCTGAGCATAAAGGGCAGTAATATTTCTTACAACCAAAACATGCACCCATTGAATTGATTGCTGATGTTGAAAGTTCTGTGCACCAATCGTCAGTGATGAGGTTACTGTGCGACGAGCTACATCCACACAAAATAGAGAGAGAGAGAGAGAGAGAGAAGAGAAAAAAAAAGGCGTTTCGTCCCACAAGGCTGGCTAGATAAGCTAGCTAGCTGGTGAAATATACCCACTACTCGCCAGTAAAGATGCCAATGTTTCAAAACGACAGAGGATGAATAAAATAAGAGTTACTTGGAATGGTTCGTATAACTACACCTGCAAGCTCCCACGTATTGATGGAGCGTCCATAAATAAAACTGTGGTTTGCAAATCATTATACTTAAGGTTTAGATAAAAAGTATGGAACGTGATGGGCAGATCATGAGATATATACCTAACCACCATATCTTTTACGCTCTGATCTTTATTCTTACCCTGACGAAAAATATGTATATATATATACACACACTATCAGATTGGACCTACATTACTCGATGTGTGTGTTGGAGGCAAATATTTCTGTTGTATTATCCATTTAGTCTGAGTTATGGACCAGGACCGCCCTTAAATTTTCCCTTTATACATCGGCCACTACGTAGTTGTTATCGTCTGACAGGATTAACTAATCAAATACCGGACAACACAATTAGTAAACCTACATATATGCTTCAGAGCATCCCCCCCCCCAACAATATAATATCATGATGGCTCATTTATCGAGGGCTTTGTTTGTCTATACCCCCGAGCAACGACCATCCGAACGTTTTTATATGGGTTTATACTTCTTATATCCCTTTTTTTTTAATTTTTTTTAGATAGCAGTATAAAAAAATTGGGAATATAAAGATGGACATTTAATGACGATAGGGTGTAAAATAGAAAAAACTAATTAATATATTACATTAAATTTTAAAATAATACTTATTTTGGATAAAAAATAACGTTGTTGAAATAGCTCATTATAGACTAACTAAAAACGCACTTGAACTTTAATGCCCCATACGTTACATATATACTCCCTCCATATTGAAATAGCCAACGATTAATGGAAATCCATTTGCTAAGGCTACCTACGTCGTATAAAGTATCATTAGTTGATATTAGATAAAATTTAAAGTATAATAGATACGGATACGTCAATTAGAAAGATACTGATACTTAGTGGTTTAAATGATTGACACTTGTAATGTTAATAATGTGATCTTGTTGTTATCCATCATATAGTGTCAGGACTAGTAGAGACATGACTAATCTACGACGATTCAAGAAAACAAATACTACATTGAATACCGTTGTAATGGGAGTTCGAAAGTTCGGTTGTTGCTACCATTTCTATTGGGGTGTTGGTTCATCCTAATGAGCGATACGTTATAGAGTATCATCAACATAATTATAGAATGCCCCATGATATAATGCATGACAATTAACCAAATCCTTGAACATATCTCATCAAATGAATGACCATACTTCCCCACCCCCTAAGAGTATGAGTAGAAACTCTGAACCTACAATTTCCATATGGTGACACATCATACTATGACTCCACCCATGAAATCATCCAATACTCAATATCATCATACCATTAAAAAGTAGGAATTGAGGATCACATGACCCCATAAAAACTCTAGTAGAGAATGACCTCGTTCGTGACTTGATCGACCATGTTAGTAAGTTCCTTTGTGTAAGATTTCTAAGACAACCCTTACCTTATTGTATTTCTAGCTCATCCATATTTGTATTGGAAGGATGAATGAGCTCTTATACTTGCCTTGGATATTATCATATACGGGAGTGAGTTTAACTCACGATCTCATCCACATTGATTTTTTTTTAAAGAAACATCATGACTAATAGAATGATTTGTTGATGGATCAAAGGAGAGGTCATTTTCTTTGATGTTTAAGAAGCTAAAAGTTTTCCATATTGGATGATTTTGTGATGTTGGAATAGACCTTTGATCTTGCATCTATAGTAATAGGTTTTCTCATGTGAACATGGTAAACCAAGTGAGATCCTCAAATTACACCTACACACCAAATACTCAAAACCAACATATTTTGATCGCCTATAATCCTTTTCAATCAAGTCCAACACATTAAAACATATAATAGAAGTATGATCATCGAACAACAACTCTTTTGCATAATGTGGTATAATATTCCAAGACTGCTCCAAATACCCTTTATCTCATTAATCTAACAATTTGACAAACTATGTAGCTTCGGCAATATGGTGCCATCACTTCCAACATGTGAGTTTATAAAGCCTTTTACAATAGAATGCTCATTTTTAACCTTATAATAAGCAATTGATTTAATAAATCAGGTATATGTATGCCGCACATTAAACTACATAACAAATAAAAGTGCAAGTGTTTATTTAACGTATGCATGCCAAAGTTAAGTATTTTATCTACCTATGTCAAAACAATTATCTCTTTAAAAGGCATTAACTAGGTTTCTTTGACATATTTTATTAAATAAGGAAATCTAGGCTAACTTTCTTCCACTATTGATAATTCATCCTCATAACCAACCACCCGATTAGGATATTGTCGGCAAGCTGATCATTTCCACCCAAGTTTTTTAGAGCATTTGACAAAACCTTCTTGTCAACATGAAATCTACAAAGAAAAGGGCCTACATCAAGAAAATTTGCAGTCACTATTCTTATCAAGGCTAATTCTCTCCCGGTTATGATAACACATGTTAGTTCAGGCTCCGTCAACCTCTTCATCTTGCCAAGTGCCCATAGATAGTTATCTTTTTTCCCTACTATTAGAAATGCTAATTTAGTAGTATTTTATTTTACCAATGCAAGTAAACCCCCCACCACCTCTAAAAACCTTATACTTGTTTGTCTTGTATGTGCAATTTGTATCAATAACATAGAAAACATGGGTACTAATGCAATAGATTCTAGATGTGTAAAAAAAGAAAATATCACCACCAATATTTATACCTAGACCCCTACAAGGCTAATGTGTAATATCCCAAATTTT
Source organism: Tamarix chinensis (assembly GCA_030549775.1). Classification (NCBI taxonomy): domain Eukaryota; kingdom Viridiplantae; phylum Streptophyta; class Magnoliopsida; order Caryophyllales; family Tamaricaceae; genus Tamarix; species Tamarix chinensis. The sequence goes on from CM060182.1 coordinate 74,620,371, forward strand.
ACTACTGATTTTTTTTATATCGGAAGCATAATACCAAAATAGTTGGGTGTTACCGATGTAATTGACATAAGTTTGACTTACCAAAACATCCTCAAGTCAATCACAAGAAAAAATAATTAGAATGTAACACATAATAAATAGAAAACAAGAGAAGCTTTATACATATAAATACAAGTTAGAGATTAACTCCAAGCAATATCCAAAAATACAAACAAAAGGGATAATATGGAAATAATAGTCCAATAAAGCATCCAGGTAAAATTAACATCTAGATAATATGACTCTACATCTAAAAATCCTGATACATAAAGTCATTCCACCCCACATAACGCATTGTATGAAGCAAAGTCATCCAACTAGTCCTCATCGACCTACACATAAAAATTCAAATCATTTACTAATGGGAATGAGTGGCACTAATAAAAATAATGATCAATACACTATGTAATGAGTAAGTAACAATACAATCCAGTAAGAGATACAGATAATTACACAAGTTCACAACGAAAAATAATCATACATACGTGATACATAAAAAATGCAAGGATTCCATATATCATTATTAGATATAACAAATTCCATTATTTTATTTATGTTAAGTTTAGGAACCCTACTATTTTTAATCCACTGGAATAGACGAAAGCACATCTCGAGACAATACACCTACGCTACTATTATCGTCCAATGGAATGCATCCAATATATACCAAGAAAACCTAATATTAACCACTATTCTTAAACGAGTGAAATGATCTAAAATACCTCTCAAGGAAGAATACACTTCAGCCACTATTATTGCCCAGTGGAATAGACACAGCCCCTTAGTCTTGACTTATGCAATCTTTCACTTTTAATAATTAATGTCTTATTTGTTAGTTACTTATATAAAGTCATATTATTGTTCATATTGAGTTTAGGGTCCCAATATTCTTAATCTGGTGGAAAGAATTGATGTACCTCTCTTGAAAAAATAGACTTGAGCCACTATTATTGTCTAGCATGGAATAGACTTATAAAACACCTTGGCTCAACTCACATGATATTTTGCTTTAAATAATTAATATATTATTTATGATTTATTTTATATTTTTAACACATAATTGAAGTAACTAAAGCACAACCATAAAGATATCAAGGTCGTTCTCAATGATTTAGGTTCATAAACTTCTTAAGAAACCCCAATTTTACGTTTTAAGCATAACTTCTTTCCTACTACTCTTTTATCTACCAAATTTAGTACATATTCCTCAAATGTTGTTATTATAAACATACCAAAAAATCAAGGTCTAAATCTAACATTTTACATATGTGATAACAACCCTATTTCAAGAATCATTATTCACAATGCTTGTAAAACCCTAATTTTACAAGTGCATCATAAAATTTCCTATAATAATCCAATGATTACCAAATTCAATATAAATTCCTAAAATATCAATAATAAAAACATATCCAAAATATGTGGTTTAACTCTAACGTTTCGTACATAGGATATTTTCATCATCACCCTTTTAGGGTTACTATTCCTAAATCAAGCTAAATTCCCATTTTATGCAACATGTGCCATTTATAATTACTCAAAATACTTTACTTGATAATATTAGAATATTTAATCCATATAAAACATTAAAATACTATAATTTCTATATTATATCCATATTGACCAAAATACCCTTAAAGGTAACTAGATGTTCTTATTTCTCGAAAACCATATATGTTTGGTATCATTATTTTTAAATCCTCAATTTATCACCATACATATTAAATAATCATTTTACACTTATCATGCTAATACAACCCACATTAACATACCATATATCATATAAATTCTATTAGGGTTTTCAATATAGAAACTATCATAACAATATTGCATGCTTTTCAACTTAATCGCTTTTCATCATATAATATCATATTACCTCATCATAATATTGATTAACATGAAATTAGAAACATAATCACAACACCATAATAATCCACAACTCATATATAAAAATTAGCACAAAAACCTAACTATGACTAGTATTCTTACAAAAAAAGGCATCGGTATCTAAGCACATATCCTATCTTGCATCCTCCGAAAAATCCAAAAATACCTAAGAAATATTAATAAAATAACATTATAAATGTAATACTCCAAAAAAAGGGGAGTATTATAAGGATTGATTTGGTTACTTATGTCAACATTGTATACTATCCTTTTGGGTAATTTCATCCTAAGAACTCTATAGTTAAGCGTGTTGATCGTGAACCAATTTTTAAGATGGGTGACCCTCTTAGAAAATTTTAAATTTTTTAAAAATTATATTGGGAAGCATGTGAGTGAGGATAAAATATGCTGAAAGGACTTGTGTTAATTTATGGGTCCAATAGATCAATCCAAAAGCATTCCAAGGTAGCCCCTGTATGGTCGTATCAACTCGGGGTGATACAAATAGTATCAAAGTGAAACCGTGACCATGAGTTGAACTTGGATGAGCCTGACAGCCACCTGGCGGAACGATTATTGAGATAAACTGTATTAAGATAGTTAGTAATTAAGGCACAATGAGGGCGTTGCGTTCTGTGAGTGAGGGTGAATGTAATTATAATGATTGATCTGGCTACTTATATCAATATGGTATACCATCATTTTGGTGATTCTATCCTAATAACTCTACAGTTAAACGTGCAAGCTGTAGAGCAATTTTTTAGATAGATAACCCTCTTAGTAAGTTTTAGATTTTTTTTTGAAATTTTCTTATAAAGCACGTGAGTGAAGACAAAGCATGCTGAAATAACTTGTGTTGATCTGTGAGGCTAGCTGATTGATCCAAAAGCAATCCAAGGTAGCCCTTGTAAGGTTTTATTGACTTAGGGTATTACAATAAATTAATAATATAATTACAGAAAATTATAGGTAATAGAGAGTGAAAGGTTTGGAGAAAACTGAAATAAGGGTCTAAGGAGTCTCAACCAAACTTTGTGTAACAAAGAGGGGCATTAGTTGAAGTGGAAAAATAAGGGGGTGTCAATAGGAAATATTATCACTTATAGGGGTTATGCAATGGAAAATGAGGTTACAAGGTGGGGTAAGGATCGATGGACATGGCCGAAGGGTAGTGGGGTGGTTTGGTGGATTTTACCTAAAGAGGGTGGGTTACTTCAATGGATTTTGCTAATGGTGGTGGTCAGGGAATGGTGAAAGGGGCCAGTGGTTGGGTCAAAGGAATTGTAGTAGTCTCTGGTTCATAAAGGAGAAAAAAATAGAGGGGTTCAATGAGTTTGGCTGAAGGAAACAAAGAGAGCTTTAATGGTGATGGTCAGTGGTAGGGGTATGTTTTTGGTGGTTTTTGCTAAAGCTATGGGAGTGAAAATAGTGATCTTGGCTAATTCAAATGGGCGAGGAATGGTAAGGGATATCAGTGGTGGTTTTTTGGTATATTTGGCAACAACGAGAAAGAGTAAGTGAAATAAAGAAAGCTTCGGTTGGTGGTGTTATGTTTCTATGAAAAATAGAGGGAAGAAGGAAGTTAGTTTAGGAATCTATTTTCATATATATACACATACACAGACGTATAGGGGTAAGGATATTGGTGAGGTGATTAGGGCAAAATTTTCAAGGTAACCCCATAAGCATAGGGTATGGGTGATGATGAGGGTAGGGTGTCGTGTGTGATGATAAGGGTAGGGTGTAGATTATGGAATGATAAAGGACATGGTCTGGAGGAGATTGTTTTGCACAAGAGGAGGGAGAAGTAGGAAATAAAGAAAGGAAAGTTGACTAGATAGGGGAAAAGAAAGAGAAATGAAAAGGAGAGGGAAAAAAGGAAAAAGGAAAAAGGAAAAATAAGGGAGGAAAATAAGGAGGAATTAGAATTAGGATTAGAATAAAATAATTTAGATTAGGGTGTTTAGGGAAAATCAGTTATCGATCATTTGGGGTTAGGTTTATGTTCAGAACATTAATGACCTAGAATAGAGATTAGGTTTAGGTTAATAATTAAGATTAAGGAATTAGGGTAAGAAAAAATATAATTTTTTTGAGATTAGAATAAGGTTAGGATATTAATCACTTGAAATTAGGATTAGCTAAAATTCGGCGTATAATATAATAAGTATAGTTGTTGGGAGTAAATAAGTGCATTAGTTGTTTCATAATTGTATGCCTTCCCATCTTCTTTATTCGGCACTTGTATCTCTAGTTATAAACTATTGTGAGGCTAGAAGCATTACCCTCCTCACTATATTGAAGATGGTTAATAATCTTCTTTTATTTCACATGAGAATCAATAAAATATATCATGGTCCGATGCTCTTTTAATGTTAAGCTTGTTGTATATGAATGATCCTGTAAACAATTTGCAAGGGGTGATTGTAATAACCACACTCAACAACCAATTTCCAAACACCATCAAGTACTTCATTTTCCTTGAGCTTGAAGGCATATACACACTTCTTTAAACTTGTTACTCTTAGTAATAATTTGTAATTTGAGATTTATGAAATGAAAAATTATTATGTTAATGGATATTGGATAAGATTTGATCTTGCTTTATATATAAATATATTGGGCTTGATTTTAAAAAGGCTTGGGAAATTGAGTAAAATAAGTTTTCATAGTGTACTAGTCACTTGGTTCTATGAACTGATTGACTAGTCTGTCTTTTTTAGTTTGAGTTTGGTCTGACTTAATCGATCAACTGGTTTGTCGAGTTTAGTGGCTTTTTGAGCCTTGATTTTTATGGAAAAAATCTTCTAACATTTTGGACTTTAGTGATCCAACTCTGAATTATTTTTTGAGTACTCTTTAACCATTTTCAACATTTTTTCCTAGCTTTTCTTTACCTGAAGTTGATTTAAATATCTAATTATGGTATAAAAAACTAAAAAAGGGGACAAAGACATCATCATTTGTCTTCTTCCTCCTTTCGCCTTTGTACAACCTTGGAACGAATGATTTGTTCTGGATTGCCCTACGTTGACTAAGGGATGTATTTTCCACACAAATCTATCCATTTTTCTTCTTATGTGGCCTTTCACTATGAAATCTTGACCTGAATTCTCCATAAATCACCATTGGTTCTTTGGAAGAATTTATCTCTATCGTTGATAAATCTTCCTTGTAAGATCCATTTTTGAACTGTAAGATTAGGATTTCAATCCATTGCACCTTTCTCCTACATTCATTAACTGAGTCTCTATTTATAAATAACCCTAATGCTCTTTCCCCTTTGCCTCTTTTTAGCCACTAAAAATGCTAAAAGTTCTTCCCACACTTGTGCTCCACTTTTCTTATTTCAATTCTTCATCTCAATTTGTTTAGCTCTTCTGATCCTTTCTCTATCTTTCTCTTTTTTCATCTTTAAGAAATATAAAGTTAGATTTGGGAAAATTTGAGTTTGGTTTCCAACTGATTTTCTTAGATTCTTCTTGGACGTGGTAACTCTAATTTTCCTCCCTAATTTTTATCTCCTTATTTTTAAGATTTGAAATAAATTTTTTGAGTTTTAATCTCTTATTTTTAAGGTTTTGAGAGTTAAAATCTTTAAGGTAATTTTTTTGTCTTCTTAGTGTAGAATTTTACTAAGCTTTCAAGTGAGTCGTTCTTACTTTTAAAATGTGGTATACATGAACATGTGAGCTAGTATAGTCGTTAAATTCTGATCTTTGTATATTTATACAATATCATTGGTATGTTGGTGATGAATATTTAAGAATTATGAGTAAAGTATGATTTCAGGAAAAAGTATTGTTGATTCTTTGTAAATATATCATGATTAGTATATGAGCATGTGTAACCTCCATTTGAATTAATGATGATATTATGATTTTGGTATGGCTAGATTTTGGAGGCCATAATTGTATTTAATATGCCAAAAATATGTTGTTTTGAGCAAACCTATTGACTAGTTAAACTAAACTGATCAACTGGCTACTAGAGCAGTTGACTAGTTAGCCTAACCTTTCACCTGGTGTATATGTGGTGGCTTTGGGTTGCTTTCTATTTGAATCCATCGACTAGTTGGTGCTTAACTAATTGAATGGTCTTTAAAATAATCGACTATTTTCCCCACCTAATGGTTGGTTCCCTAGTGATAATTCTGGGTGGTCTCTAGTTAAATCCACTAACTAATTTTTATCATAACCGATTGTATGGTATGGCTAATCAATCGACTGGTTTTGACAAATAACTCTAGGGTTTGGCTAAGCTAAATCGATTGACGATTTACCCTAAACTGATCAATCAGTTAGGACAAAGAGTATTGCTTTAGCTTTTTTAGATTTTTTTATTACCTTAGTATGTTTTAAGGCTTGGTATTATGCTAGAACATAAGTGTTTAATGATGAGAACACACATCTTGGCATGAATTAATTGGTTTATAATTCATGGTATTCTTAATAATTGGCCTTAGAGGTTTTAATGGGAAAATTGGAGTAAATATGCTATGAGGTTACCATTGAATAATGTAATCTAGATTCTTAGCATAAATGGATTAAACTTAGCTAAGAACTAATGTTATTCCCACCATCTAGTTTGGAGGGTAATAATGGTTAGTATGGACTGATTATGTGGATGTATTGTTTTGGTTGTTATGTAGGACTTATGTGATAGCATAACGTAGGAGAATAACACATTAATCATTTAAAGAGAAGATGATTGAGCAGTACATAGGTTTAGATTAACATATCCTTAATTCGCTATTAGAGGTTAGGATGTCTTTGGGCATTTATGATACCTTCGGGCTTGCTTTAGGGTCCTAATAGATCTTGGTGTCTTACCTACTCTAGAAATTAATGATATACTAGGGGGTATAAATACTAAAGGGTTTGGTTGCCTAAGTGTTTTATTTGGTTTAGGCTGGACTTTATGCCCATTAGTGATTACTTAGCTTCATCCACACTTTATATCTTCTAGTTTGGATTGTGAGACCATGGGGTAATCCTACCCATTGCTAAAGAGAATATGATGGCTTAAGAATAAATGACCTAAAGGATTATGCAAACTTAGAAGATGAACCTAATAAGTAAATTTTGTAATGGCAGTTAGAAAAGCCTAGTGAGCTATTTGAATAACTTGCTTACGTGATTGTAAATATATATATATATATATATATATATATATATATATATATATATATATATGATAAGTATGATGCTTCACAATTTGCCTAATGTTGGTATAGCATGAAATCCTAATACATCTTGTGATTAAGATAATGCACGTATACTTAATTGCATAGTGTAAGCATGATATGTGTTTAGTATGATTTATATACTATGTAGTGGCATTGCATGCTTGTGACTCTCGTTAAGAAGGTAACTTGGCTTAATCAATATGTAGCATACCGATGTGCATGTTTGTTAATTTACCCGCTCAATCTTACGAGAAGAAGACCATGTGTAGGTTTTTGAGGATAATCGATAGATGTCCTACCTTGTGTTGGACTTTGGGCATGAGAGTGTGCATGATCCAAAGGTTTTGTGTAGGTCCTTTATGGAACAAGATTTTGGTTTTTTTTCTAGGCAATGTTTTTTCTCTTTCTATGTATTTCAATACTATAGTTACTCGGTCTTATGTATTTAAGATATTTTGAGAACCTGTTGTGGCCTTATTTTGTCAATGCATAGTTTGTGGTATTCGTTTAGTATATATTGGCGCACTCTACTTGCGTGTTTGGTTTGGTTGTTTTTTTTTTTAACATTGTATCTAACATGGGATAGGTAGTGGACATTTATCATGTGTTAGGTACGGCAGTAACACCCCATTCTTTATAGATATGTTTGGTATTTTTTTTACTTTCGCAATGTTTTATACACAACTTTTGGGTAGCAAAAAGTGGGAGTATTACACTCTTGAACTTGAAGGATCCATGCATCCCTTTTATAAGTGCCCATCTCTCACAATGTAATTATATATTTTCCCTTTTACCTTATTCGACTTTCTTTGATTGATCAATTAGGATAGTATTTTTTTTTGTCTTTTCCCATTAGTCTAGCTCACTTAATCAACTTATTATGTGGGGAAAAATTAAATAAGTATGAAAGAATATGCTCCAGTCAGTGTCAATTGGATCTTAAAATACAAAAATTTAATGTTAAACATAACAAAAATACAAATAGAAATGACTAAACTTTAATTATTATTAAACTTCAAACATCATCCTAATTTTAAATACAAATAATAAAATTAATAATAATTAATAAGCATCATGCTAATATAATGTAAGTCATTAAGAAAATGAAAAAAAAGGTGTTAAGGCTCATAAAGCATAGACCATGAACCCGAAGACCATGCTACATGCGCCCGACGGAGCCAACAAATGCACAACCAATGTGTCTCTTTCTCTATGGGATGCATGATAGGTGCGATTCATTGTCCTATTTTCATTCGACCATAATAAAACAAAAGGAGCTAATATGTATCGAATCATTCATCATATTCAATAATTCATCAATGTAAATCAATTCATTGTCTGTATGGTCCGTTATCGTAGATCACCAAAATCTTTAATATTGGTCACTTAATTTAGAATGAGATGGAATTGAAAAAAGGATAAACAAATAGTAAAGGTAAAAATAATATGGAAATAAAAAGTCATTGTATAAGGTATCAACTCAACACTTATAAGATGTTTGAATAATAATCTCTTTTATTTTTGGTATGAAAAATTTATTAATGACAATTTATTTGGATTATATCACCCATATCTTTTAGTAATTGTTTTTAATTTTAAAAGTTCAATAGAAGTATGAGACTGAAATAATACCATAAGCATTTAAAAAGAATTTTCCTAGAGTTGAGCGTATGTGTTACAGTTTTCTAAGATAAAAATAATAAATAAAAAAAAGTTTCACATTGCGTCAAATACAAGAAGAAAACATTACTTTTCAAGGCTTGGTACTCGCACATAATTGATGCCAAGACGCTATGAGAAGTGGAAAACAAAATTCTCAAATTAAGTGCGAATTATTACCTGTTTTTAAATAGTAATAAATAAATAAGAAAAAAAAATATTCTCAGCATTTCGCACAGTACATGGCAATATTTGACGAGCCAAATTCCCCTGGGGCAGTTAAGGCCAGCCTCAGACCTACCACACCCACTCCTTTCCGCCTGTACCACCCACGGGCTACGGCCTACGGTACAAAAAGAACAGAAGGAACGCCGGGCATAAACAAGACAAACAGAAAAATACAGTTATCATACTTGTAAAGAAGAAAATCGAATAATAAGACAAACGTAATTTTTGATTCCTAAAAACAAAAAGGGACAAACATGACTATGAATAAAGGAAACATGACTTCATAACGAAAATACCCATTAAACTTAAATTGGAGGTCGAATAGAAGTATGCGATTATGGGAGTAGGCTTAGTGTGTTTGGGAAAAGTATTTGAGCTTTCTTCATCTATTTTTTTTAATTAATATTAGAAGTATTTGGACAATAAGGACTTTTAAATTTAGAAGTTTTTAAAAAATTTGTTAGATTAACTTATAAAATAAACTTTAATTTTTAACTTCCATCTTTTAACTTCGTGCTAACTTTGTGGATAATCGTGCTAGGCATATACTCAAAAAATGTTTTATTGTTGAATATTCTTATATTATTAAAAATATGTTATTGAATATATTAGAAAAAATATTATAATAAATTCTACTCATACATATTTATATTTGACCAACTATTTTCTAGTTACTATATATTTTTAATAATTTCACTTAACCATATTTACATTTCAATTAAATGATAAAAATAAATCACTTTTTTTCCATTTAGGTACCTTTTTAGGTATAAATGTGAAATTAAATTGAAATACTAACATATATGAGTGAAATTATTGAAAACATGAGATATTTGAAAATATTAGATTAAATGTCAAGGTATTTAAATGAAGTTTAATAAAAAATATCTGTATATAATATTTAATGTTATTATACTAAAAAAAATAAAAAAATAAAATAATTTTTGGATAAATTTTATTTTGATATTATTATATTTGAATCTATCTAGTTCGTGATTTTTAAGATTAAAGTTTAGAATTTAAAATGTCAAGTTTGCATTTTGCTGAAATTAAACGACAAATATTCTATTTGATAAAGTAATATCTTATATGAATTTGATCTCAAGTGATATATATTGACATTTTTGGGGATATGTACTTTAATATTAATTAATTTATTTAAAGTTATTTTATATTAATTTATCATAAAAAAGTATGTATATTTCTAAAATTGTAAATCAAAAAATGTCATATCATCTAAAATTAATAGATATTATAGTTACAAAAACATACATAAATTCTTATTGTTAATTAATTTATATTAAATTTTTGTAATTTATATTCTTTTTTTAATAATTATAAACATATATATTCTCTATGTTTCATAATTTAAGTTTCTATGAATTTCATGGACACACTTTGACTATTAATATCTTTTAATATATGTTACTAAAAGTCATAAAAATATATATTATGAAAGTAATTTTAAACAAATATTATAAAAATTAATGTATCTCTTTCAAAATATAAGATCGATAGTATTTTAAAAATACCTATTGAGTAGTAATAAAATTTTAAAACGTCGACATCTAAATTCACTAATATACTCTTAATTAGGCTTGATTCTCCACAATCTATTTTTACAGTTTATAAGATTCATAGTTTTAATACCCAGATCAGTCATCAAACTAGTCAGACAATAGATTTACAGATTCACTGATCATACCAGTGGTTCGATTGGTACACCAAACATGAAAAAAAATCTATACATATTTAAAGGAATCAGGAGACACTCATGCTAATCATTTGCTTACCGAATAAGGAATAAAGTAAACCCAATTAAGGTTTTACAAAAACAAAAGCAAAATTAGTGCTTTACAAAAGGTTAAAGTAAACCATAAAAAAATTATTTTCCCTCTTTACACCCCTCTTCACAAGAGAAAGCAAATAAAAAAAATTTGTGGCTACCCTTCTTATGGTATGACAAAAGACTCCTCGCCCACCTTCTTAACCCTTATGCCCACCTCCACGTCCAATCTGCAATCCACCACCCAAAAGCATACAAACTTCAATTAAAAACCTTCTTAATCAGACCAGGCTATCCATGTTATAATTTGATTCCCGCCAACAATTAATCGACTTTGCACCCTCCCCGATTTATAATTCTATTTAATTGCTTCTACCTCCATCCTTTACAACTGATTTGTATTTTTGGTATCCTGTACAATCTCAATGATGTCGTATAGTGGGCCCTATGCCATCCTTTAATCCAAAAACCCAACTTCACACCTCATATCAATTATTACTGGTTATACCCCAAAATTGTTATAGTTTGATTTCCCTCGGCTACTTTATAATTCTAGTTGTAAGAAAAATTCAAAATTCATGCTCAAGTCAAGGAAGATAATCATATACTCGCCAAGATTTGAGAAAACAAAGTTGTTGTAATGGCCATTGAAGTAGGAAACTCATGAAAATTAACGCTAAATAAGGAAAATAATGTGGCTAAAAATGAAGGAACATAGGATGACCCGTTGATTCACTAAAGATGACGTAGCTAGAGTATCTGATACGATGAACATATGAAGTTCAAGAGTGAAAACGATGAATGCAAGAGCTAAAGAATGAAGAAGATGAACATAGGAGTTGAAGAATTGAGCATCGAGAGAGATAGGTGTTAAATTTGTTGAAGAACATGTTTTAGGTTTAGAGCCAAATGAGAAAGGTGCCCTCAAGTAGAAAGAAGAATTATATAAAAAACAAGGGTATAAATGGAATATCAAGAGAACATACAAAACCAGACTGGTCCATTAAAAAGCCACTGGTTCTCTAGGTTTTGAAAAACCCACCGGTTTTTCACTTGGCCACTGTTTTTTTAGCAAAACTGGTTCTTTGGATTATCCAAATCGGCTAAGTGACTGGTCCACCGGTTTAGTAGTTCAGCTAGCTAGTTTGATCCGATTTTTAATACTATGATAATATTAGATCAAACTATAATTTTAAAGACCAGGTCGGACTGACTAGTGAACTGACCAGGTCATTGGTCAAATTCTATTTACTGGCTCTCATGAGCTTAGAACTATCGAACCGATAAAAACCGGTGAATCGGTCAAAAAATTGGTCGAAAGTCAATCAAATTCATGTGTAGTTTGATTTTTTTTTATATTTTATATTTTTGACTTAATATATACACTAGTCCGACCAGTCCAAATTACCAGTTTCAGTGAACCTGTTATGATACCGATTTGATAGTCAATCCGATTTTCAAAACTATAGATCAAACCATATCAATACTAATAAGATTAAATCAAATGAGTGCTAATAAGATAATATTAGAGTAATTAATAATTTTAATTTTTACCAAATAATATAAAAACAATTTATTATTATGATAAATATTAATATTAATTAGTATTATTTTAATAATAATAATAATAATAATTTAATACTATAAATAAATAATTTATAATATTAATTAAATAATATTAATAATTAATAATTATTAAAAATAATATTTTATTTAATAATATCAAATATGATGGAAATGAATTGAAAAGTATGTATAATATTAAGACTAATTTAACAATGTAAATAATAATCTTAATAATACTCAATATTAATAATACTAATAAATAATAACCAAAATTTAATTTAATTTAATCATATGAGAAATACTAATACTAATTCATAATGAAAATAATTAATATGGTTGTTAATTTCATAATAATAATACTAATAATAATAATAATAATAATAACTAATAGTTAATAATAAAGAATACAATAATTAAGAATAATAAAAATATTTTATCTAATATGATGAATATTAATAATATGTACTAATAATATTGATTGTCGATGATAATACATAATAGTATTAATATTAGTTTAATAATAATTGATAATTATTAATAATAATTAGTACTCATAATGATGACACACAATAATCATAATCTTACTTAATTAAGAATATAAATAATAATTGAGAATATCAACAATATAATTCTTCATGATAATTAATAATTTATATATAATAATAATAATAATAATAATAATAATAATAATAATAATAATTGAATACCATAAATAAAAATAATAAAATATAATTAACATTATTATTAACATAATTATATCCATGAATCTAATTAATGTAAATAACACAAATTAATAGTAATAATAATAACAATATCAACAACAATCAATAATATTATTTTAATTTAATAAAGTTAAAAATATTTATACATAATTAATATTAATACTATTTAATTATTTGTAACTATAATTACTATCATTCTTAACAACAACAACAGCAGTAGCAGCAGCAACAACAACAAGAAGAAGAAGAAGAAGAAGAAGAAAATCATTAACTTGTTATTACTAATGAAAATATAGTTTTATAATGGCAATAAAGTATTTAATATTCTATACTTTTTGTAAGAAAACCTTATATTGTAAAAAAAGAGAGAATATATATATATATATATATATATATCTTATATTATGAAATGTACATAATATATTTTGATATAATAATTTATAATAATTAAAATAAAATTTTTATGAATAAGAGTTTGATCTAAAATTCTAGAAAGATTTATATATATAATAAAAGGAAACAAGTAAATTATTGGAGATTATATAATTTTATATGATGCAATCGATGGTAATTAAGTCTAATATGATAAGCAGTAAAAATAAGTTGAGAAGAATAGAGTTTAATATAATACTTTATATGTTCAAAAAAAATATATTTAAAATTTAGTTTTATTTATAAAAATAATCATTTTGAAAATTTAATAATTAATTTTTTTGCTTTTATTATATATTCAACCATTAAGTAAAGAGTATAAGTAAAATAATAAATTTAGTTTTAATTACTTAGAAATTATATAAATTACTAAAATATAATTTTTTGAAACAAATGGGGTGGCATAGGCATAAAAATTACTCCTTTGATATAAAAATAAAATTATTTTAATAATTTATATATTTTTTATGAACTAATAAATATAATAAGAAAATTTTACTGACATCTTTAATTGAAATATAAAAATTATTTAATATATAGACAATAAAAAAGTTAAAATTAACAATAAATTGTAGGTTTTACGTTTTTAAAAATAATTTGTATATAAAAATTTAGTAGTCAAATGACATACATTCTAAATTTCTAATACGAACAGAAAATATTTTTTCCAATACTGGTAAATTGAAACTATAACAATATGGGTAAAAAAAAAAAAAAAGAAGAAGGTTGACGTCAAACAACCCCCGATTTTATTTTATACTATCTCAATTTCTTCTCCTTTGCCTCTCCCCCCGACTTTTCCTCACTTCAATCCGCTCTCTTAACTCTTCTGTTCACACGGATCACACGGTCACACCCATCACTTTCTTTGCTTTTTCCTCTTCCCCATCGTTTCATTTATTTATTTATTTATTACTTGAGTGAACTACAAGAGCCTGCTTGTCATCGCCTTCTTCTCTGCTCCCTTGCTCCTTCACCACCTTCATTCTACCTCAAAGCAACAAACACCTTTAGTTTTCTTCTCTATCTTTTAGCCGCTTTTTCTCTAAGGAACCCGATTTGTCCCTCCCCTACATTTGTTTCTTCTTTCTTCCTTGCACTAGATATTCTTCAATCTCCTCATCTCGGTCATCTTAAATTCTGGCATTTCCGCAATTTCAGCTCGGACATTCAAGTCTGCCCAGAAATGGAGAAAGATCAACCTTCTACCTGGAATTCAACAACCTTCGCCATGGATTGTGGACCCAATGAGCTGAATCCTAACAATCCAGCTGATTGCTTTTTGAACCCCAACAATTGGGACAGCTCAATGGATCAAAATGACCCATTTGAGTCTGCCCTCAGCTCAATTGTCTCCTCCCCTACCGCCGCCACTGCCGCGGCGGACGGTTTCATGATCAGGGAACTTCTAGGAAGACTCGGCAGTATCTCGAACTCTGGAGCCGGCGAACTTTCACCGCAGTCTTGCATTGCTGGTAACAACATCAACAGTACTAACACTTCATGTTACAGCACTCCATTGAATTCCCCACCAAAATTGAACCTTTCTTCCGTAATTGAATCCCGACTTGGAAAGAATTTAGCCCTACCTCAACCCGGAAATCAACTGCCAATTCATCCAGGTTTAGTTCCTCTAAAAGCTGATCCTGGATTTGTCGAACGAGCAGCTAGGTTTTCCTGCTTTGGGAACAGGAATTATGCCCAATTCGAGAACGAATCTGAAATGGGTCTTCGCTCGACGATGCCCAAATCGGAAACCGGTAAACTGTCGAGGGTTTCGAGTAATTTGTCTGTAAAAGTTGGGTCACAACAACTGGGTGGCAATCATCATCAAGAGAAGAAGTCGAACAGTGGAGGTTCGAGGCCTTCGACGCCTGAAAATATGGAGTTGGGCGATTCTCGCGAAGGTTCTTCGATTTCTGAGCAGAACCCTGGTGGTGAAATCGGGGTTAAAGCTGGTAATGAGTCAAATTCTAGGAAGAGGAAGTCAGTTTCATCCAAGGTTAAAGCCGCGAAAGGTGGACCGTCATCACCCTCCCCTGCTAAAGAGGGCAAGGTAAAAATACAGTTCATAGTATTGGTTGAACCGTGTTTCCAGGATCTGTTGAAAATGTAATAAGTGGATAAGTGTAACGTTTGCTAAACTATGTTGGGATTTCAGGATGAAACAAATGCCAAAAGGAGGAAAGAAGAGGAAGATGCTGATACTAAGAAACTGGAAAACAAGGATTCAGGGGAAGATGCCCAGAAGCAAAATAAGCAGACTTCGAAACAACCGGAGCCACCAAAGGACTATATTCATGTCAGGGCAAGAAGGGGACAAGCTACTGATAGCCATAGCCTTGCTGAAAGAGTAAGATTTTGTTCGCTAGTCCTTGTCAAGGCCATTAATTAAAGACTTGAGTATTATTATGATTATTGTTGTTGTTGTTATTATTATTATTATTATTATCTGGGTTCTGAATTTGTATTGTTTTCTACTTATAAATAGGTGAGAAGAGAAAAGATTAGTGAAAGGATGAAATTCCTTCAAGATTTAGTTCCCGGCTGCAACAAGGTAACATCAAGATTTAGTGAAAGGATCGCATTTTATTTTGTATTTTTTGGCATAAGATTTTGAGTGAAATCCTCTAATTTTGGGCCAAATTTTGGTTTATGTAGGTGACTGGGAAGGCGGTGGTGCTTGATGAAATCATCAACTACGTGCAGTCATTGCAGAGACAAGTTGAGGTAGTTATCGAGCTGAGATCACAACAACTACTACTACTACTAGTCTAATAATAGTATACAGCCTTGTTTGTTGTTGTTGTTGTGGTGGTGGTCATCTTAAGACGGCAGCAACAAAGGTTCCGTAGTAGCTTGACTAATTGTTGTAATTGATAATATCTGCAGTTTTTATCTATGAAACTGGCTACCATCAATCCTAGGGTGGACGTTAACATGGATGATCTCCTGTCAAATACTAAAGATGTAAGCAGTCCATCGACGACTCTGCTTTTGCCTCATTGTGATTTGATAGATGAGTAATGCCTTTGGTTCGGTAGTCGTAAGGTTTTTAGCGGATGGATGAAAAGTTGCATTTGTTTGTTAAATATATTTGTAGATCTTCCAATGTATTGGTGGTGGATCGACGACGCCTCAGGCAATGATGTATCCCTTAGAAATGTCTATGCCGTACTTGCAAAGTGGGAGCATGTGTAATGGCGCCGCCGATAACCATTCTTTCTCAATGGACCATTTGGGCTCCTCGTTGCAGAGAAACCCGAGCATTCATCAATTGCATTCTTCTCTTCATGGATTTGCTGATACCATGACCGCCCAGGTAAAAGATAATAGTAATAATAATGATGACAATTAATTAAACACATAAATATAATTAAGAAAAAGGATGATATCTCTGGTGGTAAGACGCTAATTAATTTATGTCATTGTGGTTAAGGCTTAAACCTTATGATGATATGTGTGTGTATGAAATTGTATCCAGATGCCAACATTATGGGACGATGATCTCCAAACAGTTGTTCAGATGGGTTTTGCTCAGAATCAAGCACAGGGCCTCCATCATGGTAAGGATCACTTGAGTGTTTCCTAGGCTAGTATCGGTGTTATATGTATATTCTTACATGCCCTTTTTTGGTTGGGTTTGGGGATCTTATGTGATTGTTAATTAATGCAGGAACAACTCCAACAGCACAAATGAAAGTTGAACTATGACTGACCACCGCCATTTTTATCAAGCATCGATCGGTGTCTGTATTTCTAGTACTATTACTATTTTTCTGGCTTCCATTTTAAGAAGAAGAAAAAAAAAAAAGAAAAGAAAAAAAAGAAAGGGTGTTGGAACTTGGAAGCCAATGTAAATACAAGACCTGTTCGGTTCTTAATCTGAATATGAAGCTGAGCTGGGCTGGGCTGAGCTTCTCCTCGGCGGTGAAGGTGGTCTGAGCAAAAAGGAAGATCATTTTCCTAATTCTTTTTGAGGATTCTAACAAGTAATCTTCATTGTAAAATTCTAAATCTAATTATGGCCTCTAGAGAGGTGATTTTTATTTTTATTTATATATATATATATATATATATATTTATAAACCCGTTGTGTTATATTATAACCCTCATTTTTAAGATGGTAGTAGTAGAAGAATACATATTGGATGATGGCGGATCGGTACTGTTATGAGCAGCAGTGGTCTGAAAAAAGGCCGAAGGGATAACTTAGCGAGAGGCCGCTCCAGACGGAGGGCTTCTTCTGCTTTGACCCTTTTTATGTAACGTACGTATTGTAAAATTATGTGCTTACCATTCTATATTTACGTATAATGGACGTACGTAGTTGTACTTGAAAATAAATATATTCTATTTTTTCTCTTGTTTAATTCAGTATTTGCCCTCTTTCCTTAATAATCATTGTTCATTTTTTTTCCAACCTCCTCCAGCTAATATGAGCTGTGTGTGTGGATTCTTTTTCTTCTCCCTTGTCTGCTCAGATCTATTTCAATTTTTTGTAGACCGTATGGGAGGGGAGGGCCATCGTCAACACTAAAATAATCCCCAAGATCAACGGTTCTCTAATAATCGCCGAAAAAGGTGGGGAGGGGCACACTCGATCAATCAACAAACCGACTAAAAAACGACATGATGTGAGAAAGGGAATTTTTTATTTCTTTCTTTCTTTTCACTCCAGTTGATGCAAAAAAATAAAAATAAATAAAATTACTTTCTTTTTTATGTTTTTCTTTAAAAAAATTAATAACTAATTTGTAATAATTTTATTCTTTACTTTTTACTCCGTTCCATTATCTTACATAAATTTAATATAAAAGATAATTTTTTTCTTCATTTTCTTTAAAAAATAAATAAATTAGAGTAATAGTACAATAATGTTTTAGTCCTAGATACAAATATCTTAATTTTGAATCTCCCGTCAGTCCGTTATGCAACAAATCTCGAAAGCTTATTATTACTACTACTTACAAAAATAAAATGAAAATGGAAGTGTCATAATCAACAGCACAATTGATTGTTTTGGAGGTGAAAGATGAAACAGTTGGATGATTTTGATTGATCAACGCTAGCTAATAGGCGTAACTTGTGGAAGCAAGATTTTCTTACTGGTAGGTAGGCAACCAGCTGTTTTTAACTAATTAAGTGGGACAATTATAAGTCTTTAAGTTGATGATGGATGCATTGCAAGAAAGAAAGAAAGAAAGAAAGTGATGTTATTATGATTCCCTTGAGCTGGAATCCAAAGTGGAATGGAAAACAAAAGGCAACCAAAAATAAAAAAAAGTAGAGTAAATTAAAGTAAAGAATTTCGAAGACAGAGGCAACGAGAATTAAGAAGAGAACTTTCTAAATTCTAATTTACAGCGCTGTCTCAAAAAAGAAAAAAAAAAAAGGAATAACAAGAAAGCCGATGCTGCAGCATTCCCAGGTTGGCAGTCAAGCAGAGTGGTGAAGTTCCTACTTGGAGCAAGGAAGGAATCAGAAGAAGAACAAAACCTTTTTCCTCACTATTATATTTTTCTCCACCTTTGAAAATGAATTGTGGACAAGAAATCTTTTATGGATAAGTGGAAAGAATAAAGTGGTGGAATTTTCAGCTTTATTTTTAGACCCATCAAAATTAACCCGGTTCGACCAATTAGATCAGAATTATACGACCTAAAATTCGATCTATATCTAAAAAAATTAAATTCGTTCTTAATTCAAAACAACCCGAATCAATCCGAATCTGACCTGAAATTAATTAACCCAATTGTGACCCGTATAAAAAAATGACCAAAATCGAAATAATCCAATCCGAAAAAAACTGACCTATACCCAGACAAAAACTCGATAATGACAAGACCCCATTATGACCCGACCGAAACTTACCAAATCCGAAATGACCTAAATCATACCCAAACATAATTCCTAATTTAATTCAAACTAAAGTCAAATTTAATATTTTATCTCATATAAATTGATACATAAATACCAATAAACTATCTTATTAATAAATTTTTATGTAAACAAAAACATGCAACCTATATAACAATATACGACCTAAAATTCCATCTAGATTGGAATCGAACTCGAACGAGAAGAAATTCAATGCGTTAGGCCCAAACCAGATCCGATATTCTCCCGACTCAAAATAACCAGACCCAATGCAGACTCAACCTAAATCACAATTATCTAAATTAAATCCGAACCTAATCCGTGTACCGCTATTTTATAATAAAAAATAGAATCGAAGTTAACGTAGTTTAAGATATTTATTAATATTAATTGCATGCAGAATGTTGTTTATATATAAAAAGAAAGAATTAAACGTCATAAAGATGTGTTTCGGACGAAATATCTTTTAGGCTTTGGAATTTTCTCATGTCTATTAAATTGATGTCGGAGAAAATAAATAACAATAAATGTCTGAAAGAGATATATAATATTTCTACATCACTTAAGCCATAGTCGCCGATAGGATTATCAATCCCGTCGCTAGTAGTAGGTTATTGAAATTCCAAATATACCACCTTACCTTACTAATTTATGAGCCAAAAGGAAAGGAGACTATTTTTGAAATATCAAGGGAATAAAAATTGGAGCATAAATAAAAATCTGAGATAACAAAACACCTAATGTTTGACAGCACGACGACCACTGTTGGGCCAAAACAAGGACATCACCGAAATAAAGATATTTGTAAGATCAAATATTTTTGGCCCTATACTTGGAAGGGGACCTCAGAAGGATGCATGCACAGTAAACAGAATTGTCTTTGGTGGGCTACAAAGGATAGCACATACAGACCAGCAGTGAAGTAATACGCTGAAGGAGTGCATCCAAATTTTCGTAGGGAGGGAGTTGAGTTCTCATAAATTCATTGATTGGTGTACAGCAAACTAGGAAAGTGTGTAAATTTCTGCCTTTAGGAAGAAAGAATGATTATTATTATTATTATACTCCTAGCCTTTGGTAGAATGAGAATATGTATGTATATGACGGATAGCAGCAAGTGGGAAAGGTGAATTGACGTGAATATGGTTACAGAGTCATTTTCATGCTGCAGGCAGGCAGGACCAGTGTCAATGTACAGAGCCAGTGTCAGAGTTATGGCCTGTAGGGGGTGTTTGGTTATGATAACTAGATTGATAATTGTGGGTGCAGGAAGATTTATGTGAGGAACGAAGTTTTAATCATTTGGTTTGACTTAAAAACATAGGATTATAGAGCGATGATTCCTTTGGATTTGATACTTAAATTCGACATAAAAGCTAGATGCTTCTCGATCATACTGGTCTTGATATTATGTTAGGGTTTTTTATTTTTATTTTTTAATGATCTAGTGTTTATTTTCTTCATTAATGATTCGGAAATTAAGTAGCTGTGCAGTTGTGTACATGATTATTTTCAATTAATTAGCCAACAAATCTCATTTTCATTGCCACTCAAAAAGCCTTTACTTTATGATTATATTTGAGTATCTCCAAAGCTATGTAATAGTATATTTCAAGTGACATAATTTTAGACGCAATAATAATAATAATGACGACAAAAAGATTTTTTTTTTTATATATATAAAAAAAAACAATGATAATGGCCGTTTTAAATCGGGCCAGCATAAAGGCTATGCCTCGGTGAAAATCAGTAGCCAGCGCGAAAGGGCATTTTAGAAACGAAATAGACATTTCTTTCTACTATCCATGGAATGATTGCCTCTCATATTTCTTTTGATTAAAAAGAAGTCAAAACCAAGAGTTTGGTGCTTGCAAATGATTTCACCCAAAAGATGAACGATCACACAGATCCGATATTTTACTAGCAACCACCACAGATCCGATCCTTCTCATAGGTTCGATCCGATATAAAGTACGCCGGTAGTCTTGCCTTTTTTTTCAATTTTAATCACCTTTGATTATGACATTTCAACCTAATGATACATTATCATTAAACTCATACACTCGATCAAGTATATCCATTATGTACAATACAGAGCAAGAATCTTATATTCTTAGTTGTTATTTTATTTATATATTTATTTAGTTTTAATCGAACGTGGGTATAATATAATTGCACAGATCCAAGAATGATTACGGGACGACGCAACAGTAACTAAAATAACGATGCTGGTCGATGCCCTTACACAGCGTCCAAGCTGGCAGTTCTTCCATGACGGTGACCCCCCTCCCCCCTCCCCCCTTTATGTCTCTCTCCCGGTCTCCCTTTCACTTCAAGGTATCATTCACCATTAAAACCTCTGTTTGGTATTGTGAGAGAAATGCTCTCGACATTAGTAATGGGAAGAAGTATAATGTAGGATCAACCCACCAAACCTATTGGTCCAACACAATTTACGTCCTATGCTTCCCAACTGTTTCATTGTCTCTGCATTTGTAGGGTATATATCATATACGCCAGCAGACCCCCCTTCGACAAGAACCCCTGCCAAACCCATGAAATTTGGTTAATCACTAACACAATCAGAATACGACAAAAACATTTTTTTTTTTTTTATGAATTTCGGTTTCAATTCTGTTCTGTTTAGGACAAGAAAAGAAGGGAAGAACAACCAAAAACCAAAAAGAGGTTCGGTTCTTGCTAGTCCATTAAATGGTTCGTCTTCTCCTCCAGCATTGCACACACACTCCTACGAGTCCATTTTCTGCCATCTTTATGATCATAAGCGTTAGGCATCAACTAGATGTAGTTCTCAACCCCCACCCCACCCCCCATTTCTCTACTGCTGGAATTGAATAGTATAAAATAATCTTCGGCGGCTGCTTATTTCCTTCCTCACCACCCAAAAATGTTACTAAACATACACACATGGCTGTTTATTTTACAATAGCTTAGGGATGGGTAACACAAGTGGTCAGGCATGAGAACTCCAGTCGCAATGTTCCTGTGTTTTATCAGTTAGAAAGCAGCTTACGCCTATGGATAAGAATTGGCCCACAGGTTGGGAGATATACAAGGGGAAGTTCATGACAAGCCCACAAGCCATCTGCTTATTTGTCTGCATCATCTCTCTTCATGACAGGCACCAAACCAGGTCCTGGTAGAATCACTAGGAGAGGAGGAAGTTGCATAAAGTAATCCCCACCTCCAAAAAAATAAAGGAAGAAAAAAATGTGGACGTCCTTTATTTGACTGCATATAAGAACTAGAAATAAGGGCAAATAAAGAGGTCCCTCTGATCCATATGCAGCATTTTTGTCCCCACTATCATCTCCGGACCGGCCTTGACACTCCTAAAACCAAGCAAAATTAAATGTATCCTCGGGAAAAAGAAATATAGAAATTAATTCCCTTGTCAGTGAAATCTTTCTGATGGGTCCACTGTATCTGAAAGAAAAGAGATCTACATCTATCCACTGCCATCCAAACTAAATAGCAGATATCTCCGATTCATATTAAAAGTCCACCATCCCGAACAAACCATGTCTGATGTGTTGAACAAACTCGAACATTTTAAAAAGGAGAAGGAAATAACACAAAATGTGTTACGACTTATAAAGAATGTAATCATTCATCAGATTCTTACAAGTAATGCAAAAACATGATCCTCATGAATGGGAGGAGTGAGTAACTATTACACATATACCTCAACAGAGAAAGGAACATATAATTTGCTACATAGGACATGCAAAAACTACATTTACATACAACTAAATTAGGCTATCATGTTTCATTGCTCCTATATATTGCACCTATCATACCCAGAAAACCATGATGATGACGGCTCACCAAATTTTGATAGCTCGGGGTCATCATAATATGCCTTGAACTCTTCTTTCCATTCCTGATTATCTTCAAAGTGGGATTGCTCCGCATCATATATAACTTCATTAGAATGATATTCATTTCTGCCTTGTAAGGCTTCTTTCGGTAAGTGGGACTCCACAATGACTTGATTCAGAGTATTAATGTCCATTTCATGCTTTTTCTTTAGTTTTTCAATTTGTCTGTGGGCCTTCTCAGCTCGTTCCTCTGCCTCTGCTGATCGTTTCTTCAAAAGAGAACAGTTTCAACAAAAACGCATCAGCAGATCCACCACAAAGAAACAACTGGTTTCACATCAGCAGATCCAACACAACCTAACAGCTGGTTTCACATCATGTATCCAAGCACAGCATACACAAAGTAAAAAACTTTTCTGCAAAATTAACCTTGTGGATACACAAAGTAACAACTGGTTTCACCTCAAGTATCCAAGAACAGCATACACAAAGGCGATAAATAATCTTGTATACACTAAGGACTCAGATTCAAAATCAAGTCAAAGTTCAAAAGAAAACTAGAACAGGAAAAGCATATAAAAGCACGGCTTGGATAGACACAGCTCAATTGCATATCTAGAGTTCTGTTTGCAGGTTTCAAGCAACATTATATGCATCCAAGTTAATTAAAACATTGACACAAATAACAACCAAAATAGGACCATATAGGTCAAATCACCTGGGCAGCAGCAACAGCTTCTTCTGCTTCTTTGAGACGAACAAGTAATTCACCGGCAGCCTGCACTGCCTCAGCTGTATCCCTTAGTTGCTCTTTAAGTACTTTATTCTCGTCCCTCAAGTATCGCCGCTCTTTCTCTTTTTCTGCCTTCAAGGCTGAAATTTGAGCAGCAACAGCATTGATGAACTTTGATTCAGTCCCCTTGACACCCGCTCTAGCAGCTGCTTTCTTGACATCATCAATTCCTTCTCGCATATTTCTATGTCTTGCTAGCAATTCCATATGTTTTTCTTCAAGGTCTGCATATTGCTCAAGCATACGTGCATGACCCTTCATTGCAAGTTGCATTGCTTCCTTCAATTCTTCGGAGCACTTTTTCTCCAAATTTAATTCCTCTTTCAGTTTTTCAACAAGCGAACGTTTTGTTTCAAGCTCTACTCTCAATTCCTCAGTGAGAGAGATCCATTTACTCTCCACCTCAGTCCATTTAATTCTTTCCTGTTCCAGCTTCTCTTCAGCACTCTCTTCTGTGGACTCTTGGATCATGCTCATATGTGGAGGTGGACTAGGTTCGCAAGAATAGGCCAACTGCTTAATAGAACTTTGTACTTGTGCCAACCTTGGCGAACCATCTGTATAGTACTGTAACTGATTTCTTAAATCTTGAATTTCTTCCAATAAAATCTCCCTCTCCCCAATGTCAAAAAAGTTTTGGTATCTTTGCAGTTCATCCTGAAGTCTTTTCATTTCAATAGTTGTCCTCAAAACGTCGGGATGGTTTTCATATTTTTCCTTCAATAACTACAAATGCCAGCAGGGAGGATGAGTAAGAGTTATTGAATCATAAATAAAGTGCATCAAGCAAGAGAAACACTACACACCTCATGTTCTCGACGAAGGGAAGCAAATTCTTCTTCCACAAAATCTTCAGTAGGCAACACACCATCCATGAGATTCTCCAAGCGAATTATTTTTTCTTCTCGCATTTGTCCAATAATTGTGTTGCATTCTCTTTCATGCTTATACTGCTGGATCTGTAAAGTGCACATATTTTCAAAGGGTTGCCAAATCAACTCCACCAAAGTTGGTTTGTAAAGTGTAACTGAAACTCACAAGACGGTTTAAATGTCTGATCTCAGAGGTTTGCTTGGAACAATATTCTTCGAGAGCCATTTCTCTTCGAATGGCTCCAGTGAGAACCTTTTCCACTGCCTGAAAACAAAGAATAACAAATAAGAATGACAAAGACAAAGATCATCTCTGAAAATCATGTCAGCTACTGTAACTTACTTTTGGAACCTGTCTCCTAGCTCTTTCTGCAGACAATGACCCGTCAATAGGCACTAACTGAAGATCTAAGTTTTCATTGTCATCCTTGAGCTCTTTCTGGAGAGTCCTACTTTTACAACTACTACATAGATTTCCTTCTGTATCTTTTTCATGTGAGTCAGCATCTGGACAAGTTTGAACCCCAACGTCAACTTTTTCAACAGGTATTACTGGATTTACTTCCGCAGGCTTATATGAGAACCTGAATGATGAATGCCTGAGTGGCGAACTCTTCTGGTGATTATCTAGGATCGCAAGGCCACGATGAAGGCTGGTGGCCAAATTTTGGGCTCTGCACATGCTATTTCTAGTAGTAAGAGCTTCTGAACAGCTTCCTTCCGTGACCTTCAAAAATGATAATTTCTGACCATCATGACGTATGTCAGAACATGTCTTCGCATCTTGCTGAGATGCAGCAAGTATGGACAGTGTCTTAAGACTTTTCCTGCTATTATTAAGGATCCTTGGCGAGACACTAGGGGCAGGAGAATGCAGAACTGGGGAAGCATCAGATGGAACTATGCTAAGGTCAGAAGGAGAAACACTCTCTATAGGGCCAGTAGAACAATCATTATTTGCCTCCTGTTCAATAGGCGGCAAACCTGTAGACACATCATTAACAGGATTACTTGGAGATTTTCCATTCAGCAATAAATCCAAAGCAATTTGCTCAGGGCACTCACAATGACTGGGATTAGTGATGTCTTTGTCATCATCTTGTGCACCGATCCTGAAATTGTCTATGACATCTGTGGAAGTCCCTACATTATCAACATGCATAGTTTCATTGCTATCTAATTCTGATATTCCTTCTTCCATGCTGACATCTGAAACTTCCGAATTTTGTTTCACAACATAGCCATGTCCAGTAGCATCCCCAACAGGATGTTGGAATCTTTCCTCCATACAAGCAGCATCTACCTGTAGAGAAGCTTCTGCATAAAACTTTTCAACAGCTTCCTCATCAATTTCCATCTCTGCATCTCCATCACCATCGACATGAGGACATGCCATAGGATGATTCAGGCTAAATTTCAGTAGATTTAAACTTCTACGTGCGTTCCAACCATTTGAATAAGCTCCGCTCGGATCAGTTTGATTTCCCTGTGTTTTCATTCGCAATAGCTCCTCCTGTTCAAGTCACCCAGACTTCAACGAGACTTCCTTCATTTTGTATTTCACAAGTGGTGACAAAACTAGTTGAACGAAAGGAAAGGGGAATCATGGTGTTGCGGAGGATCTCACTTTTAGAGCAGAAAAACTAACCTTAAGTTGTCGTATTACTTCACGCAAGAAATTTACATCATCCTGCATCACTTCATTCACAACAGCTTTATTTTTAATGGCTTTTGCACGTTGTGCAAATCTTAAAGTGCTAAAAGTCTCACTTTTACAGCTGCCATACACAAACAAATTCGGTTCAGATATTGACACAAAAGATCTAATAAAAGCAAATGCTCAAATTTGGGAAGGGCTGCATATCACCTTTGAGCAGGAGAAATTGCACAAATCATTGCCATTTTTGCATTACCACCAAGAGAATCCTGCAACAAGAATGTCAACCTGGAATTCCTATACGGAATATGCCTTTGTTTTCCAGTTTGTGAAATGTCCGCAAGAATGTTTATTAAATTCCTGTACATCAATCCAACACGTATGAAAAGATGTCAGGTTTCTTATAAATAAAAGTAAATAAATAAGGTCATGCACTAGTTAGATGGTCATAATCATAGATTTATGTATGGCAAATTAGGGACACCATATGATATCACATTTGACACATGTTCCAGCAGATTTTCTCACTAATAACGTCATCTAGTACATATTCTGATCACATTCAAAGCGTGCCAAAGGTCCAAACATAATACATTTGCATCCTGTATAAATTCCAGACATGATTGATTTCTTTGATATTCAAACACAGAGAACCTCTAACAGCATAAAACTACTTCATAGGTGAAATGCACATCTGAAACTGAAAATAGATAAGTGTCTTGAGATTGCATTAACTATTAAATAAGAAAAATTTAACAAAAAGCAGTCAGTTGATTGACAGGAAATCTTTCTAAATATTGGCTATTGATTTAAATCAACTGCAAGAGTAACTTCTTGAGGACAAACTTTGAATTTCAACTTGGAGCAACCTAGAAACCTTTCTAAAAAACCTACATGATAAGTTGGCCAATTATGACAAGACTGAATGGTAAGAAAATACTTAGATGCATAAGATTTCAGAAATGTTTCAGGATTCAACATTGTTCCACTTCAGTCTCCTCCCACCCTTTGACAAGAAGGCTATCAATTGCTCCAGTGCTTCTTTTCAAATTTAGAAAGGCTATTAATGCAAGATGGAGCACAAAAATCAACCTTGAAAGTACAAGAACTCATTCAGAATCTGAATAATACAACTCCGGGTAGTATAAGTATAATTAGCTAATAACAATTGTTATCTCCAACCAGAAGAATATTTCAATTGGTGTTAACTTACCCAAGCTGTGAAAGGGAGCGATTGATATTCCCCGCTTCTTTTAAGCGCTCTCCCGCTGCACCAGTTAGTTTTTGTCTTTCTGAGCCAGCAAGATCAACCAAATTTATTCTGCTGGTCTTGAAGCTGCTCAAACCATCTGCCATGCTCTACAACACAGTCAGCTCAAGTTAGTTACTCTGTGCTAGCAAATATTCAAAACATACCATGACCATCATGCTATTCTGCAGCGAAAGAACAATTGAAAATATATCAACAAAGTACCATATAAATTTACATGCTTATTTCTCCAAGGCAGTAGATGATAATAATTTATCATCAAAGAATAAAACCGTTCCAGAAAAACTGTAACATCTGGACAGAACAGCATCAAAATCCATTGCCGCCGATAGATAATAGTTAGCAGTATGAACTTGTTTGGAATGATGAAAAACATGAGAAACATAACTCTATTTATAGTTATTTGAAGAAATCCCATGTTCAGACAAAGAAAGTCAAAAGAAATTGAAATTCGTTTCCTGAAAAATAAGTACATAAATATATTGACACTTTTGGATATTTACCTAAACTTAATTTATTTATTTAAAGATACTTTATAGTAAGTTGCGATAGGGAAATTTTACAAGTAATATGTCATATCAGAGATAACATGATTGTCAAACAAAGCCTTAGCATGGCTCACACTGTCAATAATCATCGTTTATTATTTTTCCCTTTTATTAATACTTTTTTATTCATTATTTTTCCTTTTTATTAATATTTTTTATGATTAATATTATTTCAAAACTCTTTCTTATTTCTATATTTGTTCTTATGCTTTCAATGATGTTGATATAATTATTTCAAGAGATATACCTTGCTTGTTAATATGATTTCATACAGGAAAAGAAAAAATAGAAATATATTATTCATGTATTAGAAATCGATTTTTTATTTCCATGTTTGTCGGAAGAAATACCAAACAATCTGCTAGTATATGCACCTATCTCAGTCAGCTAGTCAAGGATGTCTTACTTTGCATCGAGACTCAACAACACAAGTAAAAACACTATGTGAACGAGAACTCTCAGCGTTGATACTTGTTGCACCTGTCCTCCTATTTGACAATCCCTACATAAACAGAGAGAGTAAAAAATTAAGATTGCTCACTTAGTGACATACAATTATAATTAGGGTTGTTTATGTGATCCGATATTTATTGATTTGATCCGGTATCCAAATCAATCCAATTCAAATAAATAAATAACCAATCCAATCAATGAAAAGTCAAACAAGTCATATATCAAATCCAACAAATACAAATAATATCTAACTGGGAGAGATATGTATAGATTATACACAGTAAACTCTTTGTGACCATATAAAATAATAAAATATTATTTATAATTTCAAGATAATTATATAATTACTCTAGTAGCTTTCTAGTCCTTTGATGACTATTATAATAAAAAATTTAATTTAGTGTTTAGTTTCCAAAATGTATTATTTTTTTGGGGTTCAAATTCAATATATTTTAACACTCTCGAGATAATAAATGATATCCATAGATAATATTTCATAGTAAAAGCTATCAAAATTAACTAATTAAAGCACCCATATGAAAATCAAATATTTATCTGACCCGATCCATATTTGTAGATATCCAAATTATTGGATATCTAATCTAACAGATATAGTTATCCATGTTTGAAAAACCTAAATATAATGATCTTGGAATTAGGACATGTGAAAAATTGACATTCAATAGTTGGTTCAAACTACATATACTGAAGAGAAAAATAATTAGGTAACCGATTTTCATAATATTTGCAATTGCTTGTTGCCAACACCGGCAAGTAAAACTTTATGGTGAAGTGAAATCTAGATAATATAAAGCAGACAGCAATCGAACCTTCAATAAAAGCTGAATCACATCCTTCATTGTTGATACACACTCCTCGGTCAAGTTTTCAACATAAACACCAGATTTCACATCTTCCCTTATCTGAGTTGAAAATGGACAGGAAATAGCTCAGCACTAAGATTTTCACCAAAACCACAATGATGAATGATCGAGAAAATAGATATCACAGTACCTGAAGATTTTTTTGGCTTGGTTCCAATAAATCTGTAATTTGCTCATTGTAGATCTGTCCAAAATATAAAAATGAATAATGTTAAATTAAAGAACTTTGCTAGACGAGGGCAGGAATGCAGTTTTTTTAGCTCTACCTCAAGAAAAGAACAGCGACACTGATATTTTAGCTGTTTGTCCGCATGCCTTATTTGCTCCTGAATGATTTAAAATAGAAATAAGAAAAGAGATATTTTAAGTTGCATTCATATCAGATAACAGAGCCATAGGCCCATAGGTGTTGGAGAACTCGCCTCATTTATACGGGAAAAGAGTCGTTCTAAAACACGAGGTGTTAAACCTTGTTGATCATTCAATGGACCTTCTACCGACAAGGCATTTGCAGGTCCCCACATTGTAAAAGTTTTACCGCTCCCAGTCTGAATTATTTAGTTTACAGGCAACAGATAAAGAGACTTGAAAGCAATGCTAACCATTATATGTAAAAAAAGTGGTCAAAATGTAACTAAATTTGAATCACAATGCACCTGTCCATAAGCAAATACGGAGCTATTAAACCCAGCGAGACAATTTTCCACAAGAGGGGATCCGATTAGTTGGAAAATATCAAGCTGAAATAAAACAAAATCCAATTTGGATAAGAATAACTACTTGGCATATATGCATGGACTACCAGAAATAACTAAATCTTACCTGGGTTGCCTCCGTGTCAGCTACAGAATCAAATGTAAATGTTTGTCCATTAATCGACAAAGAATCATTTGAAAGTTTTTCAACTATTGTCTCTCCATCGTCTTCATCCTTAATTGGTGGCCGCATTCGAACTATGACCTATCATATGTACGAAAGAGGGAATAATACAAAAAAAAAATTAAAACCCCCTCTGAAATGATCATCAACCCTGATGATGCAGATTGAAGGAAATGACACAGAAGAATCATACTGTGGTTCAAAATAAAAGATAACAATAAAAGACGACAATCCATTAGTTTTGCAGACCAAAGAAATTGGGAAATTTTAAAACTATGAGCAAAGTACAGCTTCAAGCCTTCAACGCTGGATTGCCTGCCACCATTTGGATGCAGTCTACCAAACTGTGGCACCTTAAGGTTCCTGAATGCGCAACACAGTCCTACTGCCGAATTTAACAGCATAAATAAAGAAAATATATTGCATAGCATAGGATTAATAAATTTGACTAGCAGATATCGTCCACCTTAGCAACGCAACTTTCTACCTTGATATGTTTCAATAGCCTATTCTACTGTACCGTTTCATTAACATTCCAATACTATCTAGATTGAGCTCAAATATGTAACCAAATCTGAGGCATAACCAATCAAAAATACAAAACCAAATAAAGCTGATCCAGTTGTTCATCAAGCAAGGGACGATAACAGCTCCAAAAATAAAGATACGCATAAGAAGGGGAAAGAAAAACTAGGTCTAACTAAACTTTACAAGTACCTTAACTCCTGAATCAGAAGAAAAGGAGGAACCACCACCATCAGAAACCGCATCAACACTAAGCTTGCGCTTGAGAGGATTTGAAGATGGCGGCCTAGGCGGCAACGGACTCTTCATCTTCCCGGTCAGCACTGGCGAGGGCTTTCCAGAAGCGGAATCAGGCATCGCCACCTGAAGTGTAGTATTCGGATCAGAGTTCTCCTTACTGGAGCATTTCTGCTTCCGTCCTGATCTCTGTTTAGGGTTTGGAGATGAGAAAACTTCCGCCGACAGCGAAGCTTCTTTCAAGAGCGGAGTTCTTGGCAGCATGTAATGCTTCATTTCTGTATTTTAATTGGAAAGGAAAATCAAGAGCCGATGCGAGATGAAACTGAGAGAAAAGGGAGAAGGAGAAGGAGATGAGAGCGGGCGACAAGAGGCGAAAGAAGAGGGGAGAGAGAAGGTAGCCGTTAGACGAAGAGACGGTGAATTTCAAATTAGGGGATTTAACAAAGTTGACATGAGAACGATGGGACGTTGCCTTTCGAATGGAAAAAATAAAAATAAAAAATTGTTTCAGGAGGGGAAGATGCCAGATTAACAAAGTGGAGCCGATAGAAATTATATTTGAATTCTCTGTCTGGAGGACGTAGAGAACCTAAAACATAATGATCAGACGGCTGGCACACCGCATACCAACGTTTGGCTGGTGAGGGCCCGAAGATGGGGATGACTGACACTGCCTCAATTTTATTTTTCCATATAAGTCACTTTATTTAGGACATATTAATTAAAAAAATAATAAATTTAAATAAAAAAAATCATGAGATAACTAATGCACCTATACATTTATATTTCACTACTTAACTATTAGTTAATAAAGAGATAATAAAAGGTATAGTTGGAATTATAAGATTTAATTTTTTTGAATTTTCATAATATGATTTATATTTTAAAAAATATTTTTTTTTAAAAAGTGACATATATTGTGAAACAAATTGAGTAATAATAAACTATATTTTTTTCATGTGATGGATGAAGATATTTAGAATATAGTTACATTTATTTTGGTAATTGAAGTATTGAATATAAATATTAAAAAAAATTGATTAAATAACAATAATATTGTATGATCAAATATTTGTAAATATTTCCTTAAATATGTCAATTTTTGGTGAATTACTTTCATTGACATCAATATCAAACGTCAAAATATTTAAAATCGATAATATGTGACTCAAGAAATTACGATATATAATTGATCATGATTAAATATCCTCTTTTCTTGAAAAAAAGAAAGAAAGAAAAGATCAAGTTTTGTTGTAATATTCAATCACCAAGTAAAAAAGGACAATAAAAAATCAAGCATAGTAAGTAGGAAACTACAAAATATTTTTAATATGGTTAGCAATTGCTTAATAAACAACTTGAGCTAGGAATTTCATTGATGAATACAATAATCACTTAATTACAAAGTCCACAAATTTCTCTCTTTTAATTTAATTCTCATACAACCTGTAACACCCCCAATTTTAGAACTTAAAAAAAATTCATTTTAAAGAGTTAATAGCAGAAGTCAAAATAAAAAATGTAAAGGTGTCATGCCGCATCCAACATAGAAGAGGCATTTCCTATACGTAATTTATGTCGGGTGCAAGGCAGAAGTAACCTTATACTAAGGAATCAAGTGTGAGAATCACCTGATTCCACCGTGATATAGGATATGAAATAGAGAGAAGGTAACAAATAGTAAAAATAGAGGACTAAAAATCCAAAGAGAGATAGAGACATCCGGATAACCATACCCTTTACCATAATATTTAGCGCTCACCTAAGGTAAGCACATCAAGCTAATAAAGCATCAATCACTTGTAAAACAGGGCAGAATTGCTTGTGGAAATGAGCAGCACCCACAAAACGGGTGGTCAATATGTTACGTACTAAGGAAGGGAACAATACTATTGAATAGGGATACAAATAGCACATGCGTTCACATTAGATAATAAGGGAATAACCGAATAAATGAAACATCTCATAAAACATAATATAATCCCGATTCCTTCATTAAGGATAATCAATTTTCATTTTTTTATATACGTTGAGTGCAGGAACCTTACTATTCTTAAACCGGTGGAACGGTCTAAAACACCATATCAACGATAACACACTTGAGTCACTATTCTTTCCGGTAGAACGGAGATTAAATACATCTTCTCGCAGCAAAATGCTCCCGAGCCACTATTCTCCCTGGTGGAACGGGAATACATATATGTAAATAGAAAAAATAGATTACTTTGGTCCTGACTCACATATTCTTCCACTTTAAATCATTAGTATCTTTTCCATAGGTTATAATAATATTTTTTTATTTCACGATGAGTAGGGCCCTACTATTCTTAATCTAGTGGAACGGACTGAAGCATCTTCTTCGGGCAAAAAGCTTCTGAGCCACTATTCTTTCCTGTGGAACAGAGATTAAAAACATCATCTCGCAGCAAAACGCTCCCGAACCACTATTCTTCCTGGTGGAATAGGAATACATACATACATATATATATAGATAGAAAAATAGACCACCTTGGCCCTACTCATGTTCTTTTTCACTTTAAGTTATTAGTATCTTATTCAAGATTGATTCTTAGGCATAAAACATATTAAAACAAACATACACATGACATAGGTCCAAGTCCTTAAATCCTTTCAAACCCTAATTGCACACCCTTTAGTATTCATTCTCCCATATTGATTATTTCATACAACTTATATTAGATCATCTCCAAATCTCATCATTATTATTGTAATACTCCAAAATTTACAACTAAAAAATTTCGTTTAATAAAAAGGTTTAGCTCAGGCGAAATCACAAAAACGTAAATTATGGGGATATTACCGCCACACTTAGTACCAGATCGGTTCACTTTTACTGTTATAGTACTAAGTGCTAAGGCTGATTGGGATAGACATCAAATACGAGTCGATAATTTAAACGAGCATTCATAAAAGGAATGATTTGTTAAACGTGCAGGAAATTAGAGTGCGGAAATCAAAAGGTACAGTCCAAAAGTACAGTTTTAAAGTTCCAAGCGTTAGAAACATCATACATCAGAAATAAACTAAACATAACGATACATGAAAGATAAGACAGACGATAGACTCCGGCCACGTCACTCTCGACCCCCAAGCTAGGTCCAGGGTAAACTCTCAGCCCCGCCCAATGCCTCATAAGCATTGAAGATAGAATCACCAACCTTCACTAAGTTAGAAGGGCCTTCTGCTCGTGGGAATGAGCAATATCTATGAAAACGGTGGTCAGTACGCTACGTACTAAGCAAGGTAATTGTGCAACTAAGGCCAAACATATAAAGCACATAACACATGCATGATCATATAGGCAACAAATAATAATAATACAGATAATGAGGCCGGTTATATTCCAATTAAACTTGTTCTTTGAATCTCTTAACGACATACTCATTTTCACGCATACTCTTTATTAATCCATGGACCAAAAATAAGTACAGGACAGAACGCTCTTGACCACTATTATTCGCCTGTGGACCGATCTCCAGCGCAAAACACTCTTAACCACTATTATTCGCCGGTGGACCGGTATGGCCCCAACTCACATGGTGTTCCATTATAAGTACTTAGTGTATTTTCTATGTCTTAGCTTCATTACGTTTGGTTTGTTTAGCACGAAATCCCCCACTATTATAGCCGGTGGACCATAAATCATGCAGGGCAATACTCTCCTGGCCACTATTATTCGTCGGCGGACCGGTTTGGGCCCAGCTCAACAATTTTTTCCTTTAAATGATTAGTGTCTTATTCGATGATTTTCTTTACCCCTGACATGCATGCCACCAATCTTCTACTTTTATCCTCCCAAGAGGGACCCGTCTCATATCTTGAGACTCCGGCATCTCCTACTTGCCCTTCCTTATTCTATTACACACACCATAAGCCTTATTTCGTTGCAAATGGGTCTAGGCCCACCACCTCATACCACTAAGCCCATTCATAGTCCTCCCTAGGGTTTTCTCCAGAAAACCTTGAATTGGGCCTATGTGCCCCATCACGATCCAAGCTATTTTAATACCCCACATGTCGCGATCCTTAGATTCAACTCTCCCCTCATACCTCACTTATCCTCATTTATTATTTCATTATTTTCTCTTTCTTTTTCCAACTTCTCAAATTAGGGTTTTCTCCCAAACCCTAGCCGGTCTCCTAGGTACCCTTATACTATCCTACGTACTATTTTTCACCCAGAGCCTCCAGTCACCCAAACAAACCTTCCATCGCCTTCTCCACATCCCAAAGTAACTTTCCATACGTAAAGTTCGCCCCCATGCGGACCTTAACCATCCCATGCAAATCCCTCGATCTCTACCATGCCAAACCCTAAAATTTTCATGCAAACCCTAGTTCCTCCCATGTAAACCTTAGTTTCTCCCACTCTTTTATTTTATTTGAATCCCCCCTTTTATTCACCACTCATGGGTTATGGTTATTTAGGTCATCCTTACCTACGTTAGCCAACTTACTTCCCCTGGTTATCTTACTTTCTCATTTTTCTCTTTCATGCCTCCATCCCACATCACCACATCAAATTCCCTAGCATGCATGTCCTAAGGGGCTACATCACATCACGTCACAACTTGCAACATATCTATATTAGCACATACCAGAAAAGAGTACATGAACGTACCTCAGTTCCAAGCCGCGCTACACATAAAACAGTTAAGATAATAACATATAGAACATGAAATATAATTATATAGGACATCCAAGGCAAGTAAGACATGTAACACACAAGCGGCCTTAGCTACACCCTTACCTAAACGTCGCCGGGCTTGGAACACGCTCCTATGCCTCCTGAGTGTTTTGACTTGATTCACCTATAAGAGGGAAATACTATGGGTTAATATCCCTCTACCAAAATTACCATAATTTCCTATCTTACCCTTATCATGGCCTAATATTAAGGCTAATAATGATAATAGTAGTTTATAATTAAAAGTAGGGTTATTATTCTCAAAATAATTAATTGTGCCACTACTAACCAAAGTAAGTCTTAGTAATATTCATAGTATTAAAGTAAGGGTTTCAATATTACTAATAATAATATTATTATTAGTTTTATAACGATACTAATATCGCCCCCAAATCTAGTAGTAGTAATAATAATAATAATAATAATACTAGTGATGGAAATAATATAAAAGTAATGGCCATAAGGGTACTTATATTAATAATGCTAGTGGTAGTAGTGGTAGTAATAGTGATGAAAATAATAATAATCATAACAATAATAATACTAATAGTAATAGTGATAACAATGTTGGAGATGATAATAGTAATAGTGGTAATAATGATACTCATTATAACAACAACAACAACAACAACAACAACAATAATAATAATAATGATGATGATGATGATGATACTAATAATAAGAATAATAATAATATTACTAATAATAATAATAGTAATAATACTACTACTACTACTACTACTAATAATAATAATAATGATGATGATGATGATGATGATAATAGTAGTGGTAATAATAATAATAATAATAATAACAAAGTTGTAGTCTTAATCAATATCATTAATTAGAAACTCTCCGGAATAAGAGTTAGAACATAATAATAGTAGTAGTAGTAGTAGTAATAACACTAATAATAATAGTTAATACTAATACTATTAATATTAAAATCATTAACACTTTTATACACAAATTTTAAGGGTTAAGAAGTTGGGAGACCACCTAGGCTTGGTAGTGGAGCCGGCGGCGGCGGTGGTGGAGGAAGGAGGGTGGTGGAGAGATGGATGTGGAGGCTAGGGGAGAGGGAAGTAGGGGAAAATGGAGGTGCGGGGAGGTAGAGTAAGGTCCCCTAGTTGTTTTGGGGGGCTAGAGGTGGCGCTACAGGTGGCGGAACCGGCAGCAAGCGGTGGCACAAGGGGCGGCGCAGGGTCGAGATGAGTTGTTCAAGAGGGTGACTTTGCATGGCCGAGGTGGCTCGTGCAGGGCAAGGCAAGGAAGGATGGTGTCTCAGTTGCGTAGAGGGCAGTGCAAGGAAATTTTTGGTGGCCAGAGTGGGTGGTGAAAACGGCTGACGGCGGAGAAATAAGGGGCTGATCAAGCAGTGGCGCGCGGGTTGGGTTTTTGGGCTGCCAAAATCAAAACCCGATTATGGCAGCCTTCGGGGCTATATATAGCTCGATTGGAAGGGAAACGATAAAGGGGAGTGGGAGAGTAGGGGGCAAGGGTTATGGGGCTCCGGCCTGCGAGGGTAGGCCGACACAAGTCTACCTACGTAGGCCATTTATTGTCGGGGAAGAAGGAATGGCACGTAGTAGAGGGGAGGAATGGCCCTATCGAAATGGTGGGTAAGTCAACGGGGAAGAGAGGGGAGCAATGGCCAGAGTGGGCGGTGTGGTTGGTGGCGGAATTCCTGGCGCCGATTGAGGGAGTTGCAGGTGCGGGAGGTAGAAGACGACGCAGGGCGGGCTGGACCGACGGTCTAGGAAAAAAAAGAAGAAAGAAAGGGGGAGGCCGAACCGGTCAAGAGAGGAGGAAAAAAAAGATGACGCGGGCTTAGGCCGCGCAGGGGAAGGGGGAGGAGTTGGGCTAGCGGGCCGACCCAGGTTGGGGGGAAAAGGAGAAAAAGGAAGAGAAGGAAAGGAAATAAAAGGAAAAAAGAGGGGGAAAAAGGAAAAAGAAAAAGGAAAAAAAGAAAGGAAAAGGTAGGTTGGCTTAATTAATATATTTTGGGTATTTTGGGATATTTAATAAAGTATTAATATTAAAATAATAATTAAATTCTCTTTTTAGGTTAATTTAGGGATTTTGAAAGATTTTTCTTAAATTCCATTTTAATTAGCAAAATAATTAAAATTTTCCTATTTAAATTATTTATTAATTTCTCCTAGATTTACCTTAATTAATTTCCTCTTATTTTAATAGAAATAGTTTATTTAATTAATTTTCCTAATAATTTCTAATTTGGCCATGATTCCCTAAATTAGGGTTTTGAGGTATTTCAATTATCATACCCAAAATGCACGATCTAATTCCCACACATATACTTTAACAATCTCATCCCGATATGTTAATCACAGAGATATCCAAGACCCGAATTCCACATATTTATCATAACATCTCCCATAAAATTTTCATGATTACCAATTTTGATAAATAACCTCATAAGTTCAAATATTAACAATATATCCAGAAATTCGAATGACCTCTAGGTCTTATACATGGAATAATGATATTATCATTATAAGATGGTTTGCCCCAAATTATCCATTAAATCATTTAAGGACCCCAAACAACAATAATACTTCCAAGATTTCCTCATACTATTATTATCATATTTTAATCCTCCTAACACATAAAATACCAAAATTTCCTTATTATGCCATAATGTCTAAGTTACCCTTAAGCACAAATAAAAACCTTTATTTTATAAAATCTTATACCTTCCACACATATTATTTTCCAAGTCCACAATTAATCATCATACATCATGAGAATTCTTAAGTCCATTTATCAAAACTCATTTAACCTATATTTCATACCATAATATATATTTTTACAAATATGACATTATCACAACAAAATAATAATGGTACCTCTTACCCATTCTTACTTTCCTTCAATAACATAATATCCTTAAGCCCATATTTCATACCATAGGATATATTTTCATAATATGACATTATCATAACAAAATAATAATGGCACATCTTACCCATTCTTACTTTCTTTCAATAACATAATATCCTTAAGCCCATATTTCATACCATAAGATATACTTCCACAAATATAACATTATCACAACAAAATCATAGCATAATGGTACATCTCATCCATTCTTACTTTCTTTCAATAGCATGATATCCTTAAGCCCAAATTTCATACCATAAGATATACTTCCACAAATATGACATTATCACAACAAAATCATAACATAATGGCACCTTTCACCCATTCTTACTTTCTTTCAATAACATAATATCCTTAAGCCTATATTTCATACCATAAGATATACTTCAACAAATATGACATCATCACAACAAAATCATAACATAATGGCACCTCTCACCCATTCTTACTCTCTTTCAATAACATAATATTCTTAAGTCCATATTTTCATACCATAAGATGTATTTCCATAAATATGACAGTATTACACAAAATCAAAATGTAAGGGTATCTCTCACCCATTCTTACTCTCTTTTAACATAATATTTATATCATCACAAAACATCATGATCAAACACATGTTACATCATATATCAACAATATCATGAAAACACATATAATCGTACAAATAAATAGCACAAAAAATCCTAAAAATCAAATAATATTCTTACCAACTAAGACACTGGGCTCTAAGTAAGCAAATCCTAGACTTCCTCCTCCGAAGCTACTGGAATACCACCTAAAAATAATAATAAAATTCATGGTTAGGCTCGAAGAGTTAAATTGAAGGAGAAATCAAGGTAAAGAGAGTAAAAATAGATATAATCGTAGTCAAATGGGAGCTTGAGATGTGTGGATGTGTAGAGGAATGTGTGGTGGAGCTATGGTTAAATTTTGGTGGTGTTTGGACAAGTTTTGGGGGTGAAAATAAGGGTGCACGACCAAAAATAGGAAGTTGTACGGTTGTGCAGCAGGCGGTGCAGCCCTGATCAAGAGAAAAAGTAATGCATGGCTAGGCGGTACAAAAGTTGTACAACTATATTGCAGGAGTGCACACTAGGTTGAGAGAAAAGATCACACACGGTTAGGTGGTGCAAAGGTTGCACGGCTGTGCAGTAAGAGTGCACAACAGATTGAGAGAAAAAAAATATGCATGGCCAAGTGGTACAAAGGTTACACAATTGTGCAGCAGGAGATTTAAGTATTGCACGACCGTGCAGCAAGCGGTGCACATGCCATACACTCTGTAAAAGTGTGACGGATGAGAGAAAGAAGAATGAAAAAGAGGTGGTGGTCAGCGGCAATAGCCGACAACGACAAGGGGGAAGGTTGGGGTGACCTTGGTGGTCGGTCCACTGGCCAAAGGGCGGCTAGTGGTGGCCGAGGTGGTGCACGGTGGTGGGATGGGTGGTGCGAAGGCCAAAAATAGGGAAGATGGAGGAAGAAGAATAAGAATAAAATAGAAGGAAGAAGGAAAGGAGAAGGAAGAGGAAGTGCTTGGGTAGAGTTTTGAACACAAAATGGTAGAATGGAGGGAAACCAAAGAGAAGGGAAGAGGATGGTGTAGTATGTATATATATATATACATGTGTGCATGTGTGGTGTGATTCGGGGAAGAAGAAAAAGAATAGGGGGTGGTGTGTGATGGTGATGGTTGCAAAGAATGGTTAGGGGTAAGGTAGTGGCTGCAGGGTAAGGGTGATGATGGTTATATGTAGGTGTTGTGTGAGAAGTAAAAAGGAAAGGGAAATGGAGTGTGCAAAGTGTGGGTATGGTTGTGCAGTTAGACAGGGATAAGGGAGCAGAAGGAGAAGAAGAAAGAGAAGAAAGTAAGTAAGGTGATGGGCGATGGATGCATAAAGATGATGGTGTAAGTGGTGGTGCAAGTTGCAAGAATTACAAATGTGCAGCTTAAGGTTAATGGAAGGAGGAGAAGAAAGAAAGAAAATAAAAGGAAAAAGAGAAGGGTTGGGGGATTAATTTAGGGTGATTTTGGATTAGCCATAAGTAATTAGGATTAGTGAAAATTTTAGCAGGTTTTGATTTTGGTTTACGAATTACAGTTTTTCTGAGTTAAGGTTTCATATTCGGTTAAATTTTTAGGATTAAGGGATTGAGTTAAGGCTAAAAATAAGATTTATTGATATTAGAATCATATTAGGGCATTAATAACACAAGATTAGGGTAAGCAATTTTTTTTGGGGTATTACAAATCCACATCAAAAACAACATTCTTGAAATACGAGTATGTAAATAAACGAATTCAAGGCGGTGGAATAATCATTGTCGACACGAAAATG
This sequence comes from Tamarix chinensis, assembly GCA_030549775.1. Lineage (NCBI taxonomy): Eukaryota > Viridiplantae > Streptophyta > Magnoliopsida > Caryophyllales > Tamaricaceae > Tamarix > Tamarix chinensis. The sequence continues at coordinate 74,661,672 of CM060182.1, forward strand.
TTGATTAATAGTGCCTTGTATGAATGGATATAGTTGTGTTCACCAGCACAACACCATCTTCTTGACCAGTACGACACCATTGTCTTGACTCGCAGCCAAAAATCTTCAAGGGGTGTTACCACAAGCGTGTTGATCAACGCAAGGGGGCACATTTATCAACAATGAGGGATATTTTTTATGCATAAATCCTTTGTTATTCTCTTGTTCCTTCTGAAACTTCACATGGACGTGTATATGAACTCTACCTACGCATGTACACCTTCAAATGCCTTTGAATCAAGTCCAATTCCATGGGGATCCGGATCCTCCACAAGCTTCATCACACCTTGAATCTTAATTAATCAGGCTCCACCATACAATAATTAGGGAGTAGAAATCAAGAGATCCTCAACCATTGTCACCTAACCAAAAGCAAACACATTAGCTCAATCAAGGAGGACAACTGAGGTCACATACAACCTCGGTTTCTCATAGCCAACAAACTTAGTCAATATATTAGCGGGATTCATCGAACCTAATATCTTTTGCAAGACCAGCATTTCATCTTCCACGAGACTATAAGTGAAGTGATACCTCCTCTTGATATGCTTCACTCTTGGGTGAATTACTATATTTTGCATAAGGTAAATTGCTCACTAACTATCATTATAGACTATAACATTGTTCTTCTTCCATCTTAACTTCTCTATAAACTTGGACAATTGCACCATCTTATTTCTGGCCTCTAATATAGCTACATACTTGTTTTTTTTTTCATAAACAAAGAGATACACTTTTTAATATTGGACATCCAATTGATAGGTGATAGCGCTACCTCCCAAAGTGAAGATTTATCCTAAAGTACTCTTACTGGTATCTAAATGTCAACTAAAATCAGTATTAATGAACCCTTCCAACATAACATCACCTTTTTCAAACACAAGAGCTCGATTAGGACTATCCTTGAAATACTTTAAAAGTCACTTAATTGCATCCCACTAACAACATGAACAATACTTAGTCTAGTGCACACCATACCATACATGAGACTTCCAACTATAAATGCATAAGGACCTCTCTCTATATATTCTGTCTCTTCTACTATCTTCAAAGACTTCGCCTTTGACAATTGAAATGGATTCCCAATGAAAAGTTCCTTGGCTTTGCATCCTAAACACTATACCTACAAAGCATATCCTCAATATAATGACTTTGAGATAATTTCAGTGTCTGTTTTGAAGCGTCCTTTGAAATCCGTGTACCAAGTATATGTTTTGTGGGGACAAGTATTTCATCTCAAAATTTTGTGACACCTTCTTTTTCAAGTTCTCAATGGCTTTCATGTTAGTACTTGAAATAAGCATGTCATCTATATATAACAATAATATGATAAAAGAGATATTAGACATCTAGAAGTAGTAGCAATGATTTTTCTTACTTCTTCTAAAATTCTCTCATGCATAAACATATTGAACTTTAAGTACCATTGCCTCAACGCTTACTTAAGTCCATACAAGCTCTTCTTGAGCTTATAAACTAATCCCTAGTGACCTAAAATTCTATATCCATATGTTTTCTACATTTATATCTCATCATACAAATCACCATGTAAAAATGTTTTCTTCACATTTATTTGCTCTAAATGCAAATTCTCAAAAGTTACAATACTCAACAAAATTTTGATAGTATTCATCTTCATCACAAAATCAATATCTCATTATAATAAATGACTTTCTTCTATAAATACCTCTTGATCACTAATATTTCCCTATTCCATCGAGTTTCTCCTTTATCTCATACAACCATTTGTTGATTATTATTCTCTTCCTATATAGTAGGCTAGTCAAATTCTAGGTTATATTCTTTTCAGGAGCTCATATCATCATACATAGCTTGATCCCACTTAAATGAATCCTCCACCTACACATTTTCCTCAAAAGACTCTAGCTCACCAATGTCAGTTAACAATAAATGATGCAATGTAATATAATACTTTATAGGTGCTTGATCTTTAGTAACCCTATTTGACCTATTCAATGTTGGTTTAGGAACAACATGATCTACAACTACACCCCTTTGAGACTGTTCATGGTCAATAGTAGTCTCCTCAAGGTCATTAGTAGTCTCATCATGTAACATTCTGATTGTTTACTACTGAAAATTTTTGTTTTATAATGGAAGCATATAAGTAAAATATTGGGGGCTACCATCGTAATTAAAATAAGTCTAATTTTCCCAACCATCCTTAAATCAATCATAAGGATATAATCATTCATAAAAGAACAAGGAAAGTAGAAATGGAAGAAACATTTATAACATAATATGAATTTGGAGATTAACTCTGAGTTACAATAAACAAAATGTAAAGTAGGGATACCATGGATCAATAATCCAAAAAGATATCCAGATAAATACATCCACTGGATAACATTACTCTTCACCCAAACACCCAATATAGATAAGATCACTCATCCCCATATGGTATATCATGGGCAACATAGTCATCTAGAGAATATTTTGAGACTTGCACACAAGAATTAAGGTCTCCTACTCATGGAAATGAGCATCACCCATAAAATGAGTGGTCAATATGCTACGTACTGAGTAAGGGAACAATACTACCAAATCAAGGTTAAAAATAACACATGCATTCACAATAGGTGATAAGTATACATTCAAATAAATGAAACAACTTATGAGGTAAATACCAATCTAGGCTTTTTTATTAGATATAACTGTTTGTATTCTTTTATATACGTTGAGTTCAGAAATCCTATTATTCTTAAACCGATGGAATGGTCTGGAGCACCTTGTCAAAGATAATACACATGAGCCATTATTATCATCCTGTGGAATAGATCTGAAAACATCCCCTTGCTGGGGTAGAACGCTCCTGAGACATTATTCTTTTTGGCAGAATAGATATAAAACAACACATTAGTCCTGACTCACGTACTCTTCCACTTTAAATCATTAGTGCCTTTTCCATAAGTTTTACTATCATATTTTCATTTCACGATGAGTAGAGGCCTAACTATCTTAATCTAGTGGAATAGACTGGAATACCTTCTTGGGACAAAATACTCTAGAGAACGGATATTAAAAACATTATCTTCTAAGGACATAACTCTCCTAAGACACTATTCTCTCCGGTAGAACGAAATATATAAAAATATCACCTTAGCCATACTCACGTGCTATTTCACTTTAAATGATTAGTATTTTATTCATGATTTATTCACAGGCATCGAACATATTGAATCAGATAAACACATCACGTAGGTCAAGGTCCTTAATCTCCTCAAACCCTAATTACACACTCGTAGCATTCATTCTCCCATATTGATCATTCAACCACAAATTATAATACATCAACCTAGAATATCATCATTATTACCATATCCGTAATTCACGGTCTAACTCCCACGTTGTCCATATACATTAATAATCTTCTCCAATATACTATTTAAAAATTACTTAAACCAAATTTTATCAGTAGTCATAATTCTTTCCATAAGACTCATATGATTACTAAGTTCATTTAACATCCTCATAAGACCAATCATTAGCAACATATCGAGAATTCGGATAACCTTTAGGTTTTACACATGAAATAATTATATTATCATTTTAATTTATTAAGCCCTAATTAGACCATTATTTCCTTTTGAAGAACCCAAGACAAACAATAATACTTCCAAACACTTCCCAAGACATCATTACCATATTCTAATAAACCTAACACATAAAATACCAAAATTTTCTTATTATCCCATAATGACCATAATACCCGTAAGGATAACCAATATACTTTATTTTTATAAAATCTTGCATCTTCCAAAAAAAATATTTTTTCCAAATTCACCATTTATTATCGTACCTTATAAATAAGCTTATGTCCACTTATCATAGCTTATTTAGCCCCTATTTCATGCCATAACATATACTCCTCACAAATACATCATTATCATAATAAAATTATATCCATACCTCTTACCTATTCTTACTTTCTTCCAAACATATATACCATATTATCAAAACATATCATCAACAATATAAATTAAATCATATAGAGACAATATCATGAAAATACACATATCCATACAAGCATTTAACACAAAAAATCCTAAAGCATCGATTAGTATCCTTACCAACTAGGACACCGGGCTCTAAGTAAGTAAATCCTAAACCTTCTCCTCTAATATCACTGAAGTACCACCTACAAAAACAATAAAATACACGATTAGGCTCGAAGAGTATAACCAAGGGAGAAATTAAGGTAAATAGGATAAAAATGGAAATAACTATAGCTAAATGGAAGATTGAGATGTGTGGATGTGTGGTGGAGTGTATAGTGGAGCTATAGTGAAAATTTGGTGGTGTTTGGATAAGGTTTGGGGGTAAAAATAAAGTTGCGCGATTGAAATGGGTGGTTGCACAACTGTGTTGTAGGAAGTACACACCCTAGTCGAGAGTTAGGATCATGCACTATCAGGTGGTGTGAAGTAGCACAATCATGCTCGATTGCTGGATAAACAAGCGTAAGTCAAGCAGATGTACACGAGCGTGCGGGTCTTGTGAGGGTGTATGGGCACGTTGTGCTGGGTTACACGGGAGTGCGGTAGGAAATTTTAGTGTTGCACGACCATGCTTGAGGTAGTGTGAAAACCATGCATTTGTAAAAATGCGACAAATACGAGGGAGCAGAGGGAAAAAGAAGTGATGGTCGGCGGTGATGGCTGGTAGAGGTGCTGGGGAAGGGTAGAGTGACCTTGGGTGGTCTGTCCATCGGCGTTAGGCAGTTCATGGTGGCACACAGTGTTGTTGTTGGTGGCTTGATAGAAAAATAGGGTAGGGATAAAGGAAGAAGAAGAAGAAAAGGGAGGGGCTCAGGTAGCGTTTTCTTGACACAAAAATGGGCAGAATGGAGGCAAAACAAAGAGGAAAACAATGTGTGTGTGTGTGTGTGTGTGAGGCATTATAATATGCCAAAAACCTAATTTAGGAATTAAAAATAAAATAATAATTAATAGGTGAGATTTAATTAAATATATTATTTTTAATAAAATAATGATATTATAATAAAAATAATTAAAGCCAAAAGGAGGAAAATAATGTAGGGATTAAATTAGTGAAGGATAGAATAATTTACTAAACTAAGATAAATTTTAGGTAAATTATAATAATAATTTCTATATTAATAAAAAAAATTAATTAATTATTTTTACTAATTTTATTATTCCCAAAATTAAAAAAAATTCTAAAACACTCCAATCACCTCACTTTTTTTTCTTTTTCCTCTTTCCTCTCCTTTTATTCCTTTCCTTTTCCTTTCTTCTTTTTTCTTCTATTTTTCTTTTTCTCCCCTCTTATTGGACTGGGCCCCACCCAGCACGACCCAAACTTCCCTCCCCCTCCTCTCCTTTCCTTCCTTGTGCGGCCCACTCCCCCATTCTTTTTTTTCCTTTCACGCGACCCAGCGCCGTTCCCCCTTCTTTCCTTTTTTTCACCCTTTTCTTTTTCCCTTCTTCCCCTTTTACCCCCTAAATCAGCGAACACACATGACTACTTCACAGCTATAGCTCTCCCTCTCCCTTCACCTTATGGTCCTTATCCTTGCCCTGACTTGTAGGGCATGTAGCTAGCACTGCCCTACACTGGTCCTCGCCCCTCTACAACCCCAACATCCCCACCTAACCCCTTGCGACCCTACCCAAAAACCTACCCCTCTTCCCTGTTGTGCATGCTACGCAGGCCTGCACGCCAATTGATAGCCAACCACCCCTCCCCTTTGTCTTCTACCTTCATTTTTCCACTTCCCCAACCTTCTCCCCTATATGTATAACCCCCCTGCGCCTCCAATTTCCTCTATTTTTTCTACCATTCCAGACCTCCCTAGCTCCCTCGCACCTTTTTCAAACGCTGCCACCGCCGCCGTCGCCACCCACCCTTCCTCTTCCCAGCACCACCCTCCACTAAATGAGACATCCCCCAGTCCCTAACTCTCCCTACTCTTCTCTCCACACCTGTGTAATTTTGCACCCATCGCCGCCCCTTGTGCTGCCCTATGCCACCGCCACCATAACAATCACCACCTCCACTGCCTCTCTTCCTACCTAACCTCCCTTACCTTCCTACACCACCAATTCCCCCTTTTCTCTCCCTCTTTCCTCCTTCTTTTTTCTCCTTCATTCTCAGCTACTGCCACGACCCCCTCTAACCCAAAACCCTACCACTCAAGAAAACCGAACTTCCTTCCCCTTTTCCAACCCTAAAATCCCTCCTTTTCTATCACCTCCACCTCCACCTCCACCACCTTAGCCTTCCACTCCCTCTCTAGTTTTACCCTTAACCCTTGCATTTATTATTATTATTTGAAATATTTTGCCATTATTAACCTTATTATATTATTATTATTAATCTTATCACTAATATTTGGTTAGGAAAAATAAAAGAAAAAGGAAAAAGGAGTAGGAAGAAAGTTTAATGATTAGTGTTCCATTTTTTATAGGATGTGAACGAAACCCTTCCCATAAGGAGGTGTAGGATTGGTACTCCAAGCCCGGTGTCCTTTTAGGTAAGGATATAGTTAAGGCATGGTTTTGCTATGATTTGTGTGTTTATGGGTATAATGATATATGTTGTGTATTTATATGTGATTGTGGACTATAAATGTGTGTAGTGCAGCTTGTTTTGCATGGAGCTAAGGTAAGTTATGTATGATTTTATGATATGTGTGATATGGGTGATATGACTTATATTTTATGACATACTCTTATGTATGGTTGTTATGGTTTGGCGTGTATGCTAGAAGGCCTTATGTGGTATTGAAGGTTGTGGGGATCTAAAATAAATAAAGAGAGTGGAGTGAGTAAGAGGAAGTGGGAAAGCTCCTAAGTACCTAATGACCTATGGGTGATAAAATAAAGGAATAATGATAATAAAATGAAGGGTTGGAGTAAATCTTGCATGAGAATTGTAAGGCTTGCATGGGGGTGATTAGTCTTTGCATGGGGAAATAATTTATGTGGGAAAAGTTAGTTTAAGGTTTAATCATGGGAAAGAAAGAGTATTTTGGGTATTTGGAGTCCTTGGGGGGGAAAATAGTATGTGAGTTGGTAGAAGTGTGCATGCGAGCTTAACTAGAGTTTTTGGGGAAAAACCCTAAGTAAGGGAGTGTTGCGAGAGGGTTGGTAGTGATTGGTTGGATTTATGGTTGATATTCAGAGGGTGTCTTATAAAGGGTGTGAGTCAAGTGGTAAAGAGGGTAGAGTGTGAGTGTGAAGGGGAGGGTGTAAAAGAAAATAGGAGTATTAGGGTTTTAGGGTGGCCAACTAGGGTTTCTTTATCACATGTGGAAGATGGAGAGTAGAATTGTGATTTTTGGAGTGGGTTGTGTGGAGTGATGGTGTTGGAATAATAAAGGATTATGGGTTATGCATGATAAAGAGAGGTTAGGGCTATATAGGTCAGATTAGGGTTTTCAAGGAAAAATCCTAGTAGGCGATGGAGAACATAGGTGGAGAAATGGGAAAGTGGGTCTTGAACCACATGAGTGGGAGTTTAGGATTCATGGTGAGTAGGGGAAATGTGAGAAAGAAGTATTGGAGTTTTAGGGAGCGTAGAGGTCCCAAGTTATGGGATAGGGTTATTCAGGGAGTCTAGGGTGGAAGAGTGAGATTGGGAAGTCCATTGGAGCATGCATGTATGGTAGGGAGTTGCTTATTGAATAAGATATGAATAAAACACTAACCATTTAAAGTGGAATACTATTGAGCCGTACCCAAATCGATCCACTAGCGAGAATAATGGTCAGGTGCATATTGCTCTAGAGATCGATCCACTAGTCAATAATAGTGGCAAGATGCATTGGCCCTGGAGTGTTTTTTGATACACTAGCTATAATAGTGGAGGATCCCAAGCTTAATAAACCAAACCTTGAATGATAACAAGTCATGGGAAAAATACTAATTATTTATAGTGGAACACCATATGAGTCGGGATAAGACCGATCCATAAGTGAGGATAGTGGCCGGGAGCATTTTGCCCTTGAGATCGATCCACAGGAAAAAAAAAGCGGCCAGGAGTATCATGCCTTAGAGTTTATTCTGATCTACTGGCTATAATAGTGGGATTCTTGTACTCACATAGATATAATTCGAGAGACGTGTGAAGATGGTATTAATGACCTAAATTCTAATAATAATGGTGATTAACCAGATTGACTTGCTACATGTATTATCTGCCTTTTTCATGGTATGCTCTATCTTAGCCATATGGTTAACTTACTTAGTACGTAGCGTATTAATCACCCCTTTCGTGGGTGATGCTCATTCCCACGAGCAGTGGCTCCTCCTGAGTCTGTGCAGGTAAGAGATGACACTTATGATGACTTCGATGCTTATGATGCCTTGGACAGGACTGAATGATGACCTATTATACCTGTTGTGGGGTCTGAGAGGGTGTTCTCCGAACTTATCCTTATCTATTTTAATATCGTTTTTATTTCCCCTATAGTGGGCGTGTTTGATTTAATTTCCATTCCCTATTAATTCAGACATTTGCATACTCTAGTTTTATTTATGAAATATTGAACTTGTATGGTTTTATTTGATTATTCACGTTACTTCTTTTAGTCCCTTAGCCTTGTGGTTAGTAGGGGATTGGTTAGGAGTGAATCTTGTACTGATCACAGTGGTAATACCCTCTGTTTTTAGTGTATGATTTTCTCTGACAAATGAAAATTTTCAACTATAAATTTTGGGGGTGTTACAAATATGCATGAGTGAAAGAAAATGGAAGGGGTGAAAATTTCAACGATGGTGGCTGGAGGTAATGGTAGTGTATTGGGGTGAAAATTTCTAAAGGTGCATTAAGAGATGGTGATGGCTTGAGAGTGTATGTTGCGTGAGAATGAGAATGGTGGCAGGGGAGGTGTGCATGTGTGTGCAGGTTGGGTAATAGGGGGATATGATATGGTAAGTGATTATGGATGATGGTGGCTGCAGTGGTGTGATGGGAGATGCTTAAAGTAGGTACAAGTTGCAAGATGCAAGCTGCGCAAAGTCTAGTCAAAAGTTACAGCAAGGATGTCGAGAGGAAGGAGAAGGGAAGAAAATTAAAAGGAGAAAGAAAAGGAAAAGGAGAAATGGACGGGGATTAGTTTATATGATTTTATATTAGCCAAAATAGATAGAATTAGTGATAAATTTTAGCAGAATTAAGATTGGATTACAAAATATGGCCTATCCGGGTAAAAGATTCATATTAGGTTAAGGTTTTGGGATTAAAGAAATTTAGTTAAGGATAAAATTATTTATAGAGATTAGAATTGAATTAGGGTGTTAATGATATAAGATTAGGCTAAGAAATTTTTTTGGGGTATTACACATCATAATCAATAGGATCATGCAGTTGGACTTGACTACTACCTGAACCATTGTTCCCGTCTTTATACAACAAATACTCATCAAACACCACATCACAATGTCTTGTTTCCCTTCTATGCACACCATCCCAAACATAACATTCAATTGAAGTAGAATCAAGTTTATATCTACTCTAAGGATCAACATGCATGTACAATACATAACCAAAGTTTCTTATGTGGGAGAAGTTTATGTTCTTTTCTAACCAAACCTCCTTTTGCGTCCCTAGTATCAAGCAAAATTGAGGGCCCGCCATTTATCAAATAGGTATCAATACTCACTACATAAGCCCAAAACCACTTCGATAATTTTGAGTCTAATCTCATGCTCCTAACACACTCATTTAGGGTCATGTTAATTATCTCAACAACCTCATTCTAATACAGCTTTCTAGGAACAACCTTCTCCTATTTTATCTCATTATCAACATCAAATTTCTAAAAATATATATTGCAAGACTCACCCCATTATTAGATCTAAGGCACTTGATCTTCAATCTAATCTCATTCTCAACCTTATCCTTCCACATCTTGAACATTGTAAAAGTATCTCACTTATATTTCAAAAAGTAAATCCACATCTTTCTCCTATAATCACCAATGAAGGTAACATAATACTTAGAGCCCCCAACTAATGGAGTTGGCGCAAGCCCCCACACATATGTGTGCACTGGCTCCAACCACTTTGCCTTATGTTTTCTTGTTGTCTTTATCAAGTTGAGCCTCTTTTGCTTTCCATAAACACAAATCTAAGAAACACCTAAGCCAACATCCTTTATATTAGGTAAATCACTTCCTTGAGCTAGCATTTTCATTACTTTTTCACTCATGTGACCAAATCCTACAATGCCACAATTTTGATCAAACTGAATTTTAAGTCATAATCACCACACTCTTCAACCTAAACACATAAAAAAATTCCCTTTTCTTCCCTATGCTATCATCATAACACCATTTGTGACCTTCTAGGAACTCTCCCCATACATGGTCTTGTGACATGTATTGTCTAACTAACCAACCTCTATTAGATTCTTTTGTATTCCTGGGATAAAGGTGTCATCTGTAATATCTTACCTACACCTAATGGGAGTCTTAATCATCACATCACCCTTGCTAATAATATGTAAGCACTTGTTTCCTACAAGTAATACCTTTCCAAAACATCCAAAATAAAAATTCTGAAATAGGTTCTTGCCACTTATGGAATAAAATGAAACCCCAAAATCCAAAATATATCTATGAATCCAATATACTCTCCACAATACAAACTAAAGGATCAAAATCATTAGTAGAATATGAAAAAATATCACTATCGTTCTCATAATGTTGTTGCTTTTTCTTCTTCTTGGGTTATTTATAGTCTTTCATAAGATGCTTCTTTTTACCACAATTCCAACATATTTCTTGACTGTGCCTTTTAGAGTTGCCTTTGTATTTAGATCGGTTATAGTAATTGTAACACCCCAAAATTCACTAAATATTTTTTTTCTTTACGGAAGCAATTAAATTAAAACTTGTGAATTTTTGGAATGTTACCGTCGTGATCAGTACGAGCCCGGGCTACGGCCGTTCTTGTACTCATCACAAGGCTAAAAGAAATTTAATAATAATCATACATCAAACTCAAGGCAAGGCTCAAATAAAACATTAAAAAATCTATAAGATAGAAATCAAAGTGCGTGAAAAGGAGTCACAATCTAAAGTACGTAGTCAAAGTTTCTTAAAAGGATTAAGGTTTAAAAACAGTAAAAATTAAGTCTAGGAAACCCTAGAACAAAAATAGAAAGTCATAAAGGTAAATTCGGCCACGCCACTCTCAATCTTTGTGCCAAGTCCGTACTCAGCACTCAGCTTTGCCTAATGCCTCGTGAACATTGAAGGCATCGAAAAAGGTATCACTAACCTACACAAAGTTAGAGGGGTCTTCTACTCGTGGGAATGAGCAGCACCCATAAAAAGGGTGGTCAGTACGCTACGTACTGAGTAAGGTAACCATTCACTAAGGTCAATACACAAAGGCACATAATCCAAACATGATGACATAGCAGCATACCATCACTTCAGATAAATAACTAAAGGCCAAATTATAGTCCGGATAAATTAATTATTTAATCTCTGATCGGTACTCATTTCACACCATGCTTTTTTATCAAATCCATGCGAGTACGGGAACCCCACTATTATAGCCAGTGGATCGGTCACTTATAGGGCATAACACACCTAACCACTATTATATGCCGGTGGATCGGTTTGGCCCCAACTCTCATGGTGTTCCACTATAAGTACTTAGTGTCTTTTATGTGTCTTAGCAAACTTAGGTTTGGTTTATTGAGCTCGGAATCCCCCACTATTATAGCTAGTGGAGCGGTCACTTATAGGGCATAATACACCTAACCACTATTATAGCCGGTGGATCGGTCACTTATAGGATAGAATGCACCTGACCACTATTATATGTTGGTAGATCGGTCTGAGCCCGACTCAATAGTCTTCCACTTTACATGATCAATGTTTTACCGTGTCTTATTCAAAAGTTTCACCCCACTACTAAGAATACGAGAAATAATAACGGGACATTAATAATGGTAGTTCAGAAACTGTTGTCAAACACGTGAAAATTAATGTGCGGAAAAGTTTTAATAACGGTTATAGTTCAAAACCGCTATTAAAACCCCAATGCTAAAATTTACATGAAATTTTTAATAATGGTTTAAGAAAAACCGTTATTAAAAGATGTTTTAATAATGGTTCCTATAAGAACCATTGTCAAACGTATCGTAGGTTTAATAATGGTTCTTGTAGGAATCATTATTAAAACACCAAATCTGCCTTTTATTTCGTTTAGTTCTGTTTCATGCCAAAAATTTTAGACTCTGTACCTTCCCTCTCTTACTCTCCTTCTCTTGCGAACCCTCGCACCACCACATCGTGCACCGCCACTCTGGCTCCTCTCAAGGAAGGGAAACCACCACTTGTTCTCTTTTGCACTGCCAACTCTCCTTTTCCTTGCAGCACCACACCTCTACCATTTTCAGCTTTGCATGTGCTATCATTCTTCCAAACCTAGCCAACACTTGCACCTTCTTCCTCAGTCGTGTTTGTAGGTGGTCGCCGCTCTCCTCTTGCTTGCTGCCGCTCCATTTACGTATATTTTTGTTCTTCCGCTCGTAGCTTTTTTTTTCTATATATATATATATATATATATATATATATATATATATATATATATATATATAAATGCATGCATGTTGATACAGGGTTGCGTTATTTGTTATTGAAAAATTACAGTTTATCGTTCAAAAATGTGTTGTTGAATGTATTGATGAAAAGTATTGCTGCTTGTTATTGAATTTGTTGCGGTACTGTTATATATTAACAAATGCATGTGTTGGCCGACACCTTTACATATATATATAACATGCATGAGTGTAGAATTATATACGAAGCTAGAGAAATAAAATACTTCAAATTATTAATAATGTCACTCATAAAAACTATATATATATATACATACGTTTTTATTAATAATTATAGGACACTATAAGATATAGGAAATGTCATATAATGAAATGAAAATATATTTTACATAAGCACATCATTAAATGAAAATTTCAATTAGAGATGTATATGTTAATGATTTTTATTTGATAAGGATTAAATAGATATAGAAAATAAAGAATATATAAAAGTGAATAATTAAATAGAGAGAAATAATTGTGTATAATAATAATAATAATAATAATAATAATAATATAGGATTTATTAGGGTTTAAGGATCATCATCTTATGAGGTTAGGGTTAGTTTTTATTATAATTTATTAGGGTTAGGGTTAGGTGTAGGGTTAGGGTTTAACATTTATTATACTAAATATAAAAGTGAAAAATTAAATAGATAAGAATAATTGTGTATAATAATAATAATAATAATATAGGATTTATTAGGGTTTAATTATAGGTATCTAGGTTTTACTATATATATATATATATATTATATTAATATCTACTTGATTTTACTATGTGTAGCTTGAACGATTTGATGATAGTTTGATGTTCAGCCAATTTGTTAAATATATAACGAAAGATTATGTCCTTATTTTAAATAGTTTGATGTTGTTAGCTTTACATAGTTGGTTAAGATCTGGTAAAATATATTTATGATTTGTCTAGCTAGTTGAAGATTAGTTTACATATTCTGTAATTTAGATCATTTCGAAAAAACCTTGACAATAAGATTTAGTGGTTCTTATTTGTAGGTAGTGAGATGACATACCCTCCACCATATTTTTCCTATGGTGCCACATACAGATCTACGAACTCATGTGATATAGTTATACAATGGGCTAGGTCGTTTGTACGCGAGTGGCTCATCCTATCACCCCTTCCATTTCAAATCGTATCACCTTTTGTTGACCTTACCTCAGATAGAGCCATGGGCTTTGGCTATGTCTACTTTTTTGCATTGGTTTGTCTACCACACTGATGCACCGCACCCGATATTTATTGAGGGTGGGGTGTTTGCTAGAGAGTATGATAAGATATTGAGAGAGATGATGGTCATTGGTGATGAGTGGAGGTTTCATCATAGCTTGCCTCCAATTATCCACCCTGGTTACCCTAGAGTATCTGTGAGTAGACTCTCTTGCGATGATATTAGGGATCAGATGATATATCGTGATGAGTGGACTTTCATAGTTATAGTTATTAATCAGGCTCGACGAGGCTACCAGGGGATTTAGTTTTAGGGTTATGAGTTTTTTTTAGGTGTTTGAGCTGTAGAAATCTTTTGATTAGGGATGAAAATTTTTCCCACGGGCTCGGGGCCCGTCGGGGATTCCCCGTTCGGGTTAGGGTTCGAGGAGAGAATTTGAGGATTAGGTTCGGGTTCGGGAATTTTTTTGGGGACGGGTTTGGGGTCCCCATCCCTGAACCCGTCATGAATAATTATATATATAATTTTTTTTTTACAAAATATAAATTAAAAGTATAATATAAAAACAAGGTTTGAGGATCAGGGATCGGGTATAGAGTCAGGTTTCGGGGATCGGGTCGGGTTTTAAGGTCGGGGGAATAAATCGAGGATGGAAAATAGATCGGGGATTGGGTCGGGTATGGGGATTTGATCCCCGCAGGGATCAGGTCGGGGAATCCTCGATAAAAAAAAATTTGGGATCGGATCGGGTTCGGGGATGGGGATGGGGATGGGGTCCCCGTCCTCGACCCACCCCGTTTCCATCTCTACTTTTGATGTATATAGTGCTACTATTGCTTTTACACCTGCAGTATGTATATCTTTTGTAATTTGAACCATTGTACAATCTTTTTCTATGTATGTATGTATATGTGTATATGTGTGTGTGTGTATATATATATATATATATATATATATATATGAATTCTTTCTAAGTATGAGCAATTTTATTGAGTATTAATATCTTTTTGGAAATGTGTTAGCATGATTTGTATATATATATATATATACATACAGAATAGCATGATACATTTGAGATTAATTCTTTCTAAGCATGAACAATCTGTGAATTAATGAGGAGGAATAAAGAGCGTATCTCAGCTGTGTAAGCAACTCAATTATTAAACGATGATAACAATAAAATTAATGAGGAGGAAATATATGTCAGGGATGATCACCGTGAAGTAATATATGTATCAGATACTGAAACTAATCTGAAAACAAGGGGAAAAAAAAGAAGGAAAAGAAGGCAATGAGAGTAATAATATTATAACATATGGTATGTGTGCTGGTTTTTTTAAATGCATTTTTCGGCCTTCATGATAGGATATTTATTGTATCAATAATATAGTGGTACATTATGGTCAATACATAATTTATTTATTGATTTTTTGTATAGATATGGCCAACAAAAACATTGATAGAGACAACAGTGATAAAGAAGGGAAAAGAGGACCTACCATTATGAGAATCATCACGGACATGAGGTATAAAGGAAAACTAGTTGATTTGGGATGGAATACTTACAATCTTCCCATTGGCCTTACGCAGACATGCTCTTGACGTACATTTCACTCGTGACCCGTAACCGTGTTCCTATCTCCTATAATAATTGGAAGCAGGTTCCAAACGGTCAAAAGGAGCATATTTGGTAGGAAATCATGGTAAATATGCTATTTTATGTAATCATTTTTGTATGTCAAATGTTATTAATTTTAATACATTAACATCAGTATACATCTATATGTCTTATTTTGCAAAAAGTGTTTAATGTCCCAGAGAGTAGGAAGATATGGCTTCTTAGACATTGTGGGGAGCATCTAAGAACATTTAAGTCATATTTAGCTCGTAGGAAAATGTACAGAAAGAGGGATGGTTCTCTACGGTAGAATCCACCCAAACGATATGGTTTCATCGATCAAGAAAGCTGGAACCAATTTATTACATATCGTCTTATGGAGGATTTTAACGTATTTTTTAGATAACAATTAAACTTTTTGTATCCCAATATTATGCTTAATATTAAAATAACCATGTGACTATGTTTGGCTTGTAACATAGGAAAAAAGTGCCAAAAATAAAGAGATTGTGAAGCAGAATAAATATCGGCATAATATGACCCGCAAAGGCTATGCAGGCCTTGAAGAGGAGTTAGTATGCGATTATGATTTATCTATTTATATGTAAATGTCGAATTTTATAATAATATTCTTAATTATGAATATTTTTTGATTTATAGCTCCTAGCCTAAGACTTGGATACATGTACCTTGTCCATCAATATTGGTATATTATGGAAGAAGACTAGAGCAACAAAAGATGAATATATTAATGAAGATCTAGATGTTGAAGCCAAAAAATTGTAAGTTTGTAGATATCTAGAACCCTACATAGTTTTCTTTTAGAAAACTCTTATATTATACTTATTCCTATAAGCTAAATTTACATATATTGTATACATTATAGGACGAACTTCAAATGTCAGATGGTGAGGAGGGGGTGGACCAATATAACATTGTGTCCCAGGCTACATGAATTGTAGAACACCCTAGAAGACACAGGAGTCTTGGATTAGGTGTTACAAGAACGAGCGTATGTGGTCGATCTCGTGGTTCTCGTAGCACTAATGAGCAAGTAGCCATCCTTACCCAGAAATTGAACGTGGCATTTGAACGGATGGCAACAATGGAGCAAGAGTTGTCATTTATTAAATCTCAAGGGTATAAGCCATCCGATTTAGTCAACCATGATCAACTTCACATACCCAATGTAAATAGCGTCAGAGACAATTGTGAAGCTGATGCACGTCTTTCTTCTCTTCCCGGAGTAAGCATTACAAACTATGAATTGTTATTAAATGTATTCGGTGTAATAAATAATTAATAATGTGTAATATTTTTGTTTAGGGTTTGCATAAATGTGACTTATTAGTGAATGACATTTCTACTCTTTTGGCAAAAGGAGGGGTACGCATCAGTCACAGTACCCAAACGCAAACAGTTCACGGGTATAACTTAGCCCTAAATACAAGGTCGGTGAGTATTGACACTCCAATCATTGGCAGTGCGCCCTTGCCTTGTTATAAAGAGGGCGATGAGGTAGCCACAGTACTAGAAGCTCATGGAAGCTTTGTGCCTTGGCTTGCGGATCCAATACGTCTCACTACTGAAGAGGTAATGACATTCGACATCTTCATTAGACCTTGTTTAGTAGTTACACTATTTATACATTTTTCATATATATATATGCTCAATACATATTTTGTTTATTATTATCAATTAAGGAATCAAAAAAGAAGACTACTCTTACTAGTAAAACCAAGAGAGATACTAGTAGAACGAGCAACACAAAAGAGGGAACTGCTAAAGGAAAGAGAGCTAAATCTAAAAAATCAGTTGCCCCACAAAAGATTCCTTCTTCGGGGAAGAGCCAACCTCCACCAGCAATAGCTTTATTGTGTTTCTATGCCCAAAACTACCTCAGGGATAATTATATTTTCATTGATTGTCGTCCTAAGTATTTTAGGAGGGACGATGCTACTTACATGGTATCGACGGTTGACATAAGCGACATTTATAATCAGGAATGGATGTCAACCACGAGTGTCGCCGTCTATGTCATGTAAGTATTATTTCATATTTGAGATTTTAGTACTTCTTGTACTATTGAAATTTTTATGAAATCTTATATGAGTTATTAGTTATTAATAAATATGCATTGTTATTGTTGTCCATAGGTTGGTAGCTAGTCGCGCTGCGATGGAGGGAATGATGTCATCTTTTGTGTTTGTGTGCCCATACTACATCGCTGACAGTAGTACAATAAGAGAGGGTAGGTACATAAACTATTTAGCAGATCATATTTTGATTGAGGGACACAACAAGCTCTATCTCATTCCTCACCTTGCAATTGAACATTGGGTTTTGTACATCATTCGACCTAATCTTAATAAATTTTATGTGTTTGATTCCCTTCAAACCTATGACGTGCCTTTTGAAGTCACTCGTCATGGTGGGAAGGAATTTATCGACATGTTAGTATACTTTTCACTTCTTACTTCATTATCTTATTTATACATATATTCTACTTTCATTATTTAAGGTATATATACTTACAATATTGTATATCCAATTCTATTTATTAGGGCACTACAGACGACATATCAAATGAGAGGTAGGAATGGTGTCCCAGACCCAAAGAATCTTCAATATGAGCCTGTCATAGTAAGTAAGAAGACAAATATTTTGTATTTGGTTTTAATTCAAATTAATATCTAATAGTTAGAGAGCTAACTGAATTCATTTGACAGTGTCCACTACAGCAAAAAGGCGATGATTGTGGATACTATGTATGTAGAGTAATGGATCTGATAGTCCATAACAGACCAGTCAACATAGATCCAAGCCATGTATGTTTGCTTTTCCATATTTTTCCATTAACAAATCATGACATATATATTTGATACTTGACCTAAGTGCTAACTGTATATTAATCGAAACTTAGGCATTGTAGTTTTTCACCGATGACTTTGCATGAGTCCAACAATATAATATTGATGAAATTGATGAAGTTAAAGACCAATGGACCAAGCACGTGCACTCATTCATTCGATATTAGGTAGGGATCTATATTCTACATGCATGTTCAAGTTTGTATTTCGTCTACATCTTTCAGTCTTCTAGGTTATGATCTATAAACTTTTTACTTTGGGGTGTAAAGCTACCAAGTTGTGGTATGCCTACTAATTTTGATTCCTGAGTATGCCGGGTGTATTGAGACATACCGATTATAGATTGATTGAAATTATGTTGTGATTGCAGATTTGGTATAAATTGATGTTGTTTAATATTATAGATTTGGTAAATATTTGAACATACAACTGTGTATGTGGGTCGGAACAAAACAGTAAAAATATTAAAAAAAAACATATAGTTTTAATAACGGTTCTTATTAAGAACCCTTTTTAAAACCACATATTTAATCTCAAATTTATGCTCATTTAATACATATTAGGGTTTAATAAATGCATAATCAATCACTGAAGCCCTAATTAGATCATAGAGTTTTAATAACGGTTCTTATGAAAAGCGTTATTAAAACTTAGGTTTTAATATGGTTTTGAGAAAGAACCGTTATTAAAACATATGTTTTAATAATGGTTTGCATTAAGAACCGTTATTAAAACTGTGCATTTAATCTCAAATTTATGCTCATTTAATACGTATTAGGGTTTAATAAATGCATAATTATTGACTAAAACCGTAATTGGATCATATTTTAACAACGATTAAATATGAAGTTTATGCACATATTCATGGGTTTTTTGTATATTTTCTATGACGGCTATGAACTGTTACTAAAGATTTAATAACGGGCGGTTCAATAACTGTTCAAAACTGTTATTAAGACCATAAAATAACCGTTATTAAAACTCCTTCCCAGGGTAGTGCCCTATGCATGCATAACTAACTCCCTCTACGCTTATCCTCCAAGAGGGCTCGTCCCATATCTTAAGACTCCTGCACCTCCTAACTTGCCCCCAGCATCCTTACCTCCTTTCCCTAACTCACACTAGAAGCCTAACTCCCAAGTGTGTGGGTCAAGGCCCACTACTTTACACCTCCAGGCCCACTCACTGTCTTACCCAAGGGTTTTCTCCCGAACCCTAATTTGGGTCTATGTGGCCCATCCTCCTCCACCTCACACAACCCAACTATTTTAACACCCCACACATCACAACCCTTGGATTCGACCCTCATCATCTCACTTTACTCCCCAAGTATACATGTGACCACGAAACCCTCGATAGCCATACCAAACCCTAGCTGGTCACGCCAAACCCTAGCATCCTCATTTCCACATGTCACCCCTCCATTTCTCACCTTTCACTCTTATTTTCCCATGATGCCCATGATCATCCCTCACATGTTAATCTTCCATCCTCATCTCATACTCCTCTCACTCTCATTTATTTTTCCTTTTTACCACCTTCTCAAATTAAGGTTTCCTCCCAAATTCTAGCTCGATCTCCTATGCACCCTTATATTGTTCCATATACTATTTTTCACCCAAAGCCTCCAATCACCCAAACAACTCTTCCATTACCTTCCTCACACCCCAAATCAACATTCCATACGTAAAATTCACCCCCACGTAGACTTTATACATCCTATGCAAACCCTTGAAGTTTCTCCTACAAAACCCTAAAACTCCCATGCAAAACCCTAGATTCTTCCGTGAAAAACCCTAGATTCTTCCATACAAAATCCTAGATTCTCCCATGCAAAGTTCATCCACTTTATTTTGCTTTAAGTCCCCTTTTTTCTTCCACTCATGGGTCACAATATATTTAGGTCACACCCACATCCCTTGGTCAACTTATTTCCTTTTGGTCAACTTACTTCCCCATTTTCCTTTTTCATCCTTTCACCCTACATCATCACATTACATATCCGAGCACAACACATCACATCATAATCATAGCTTATACATATTATACATATGCCATAAGATAACACAGGAGCATACCTCAACTCCAAGCTATGCTAAATATAAAACAGTTAAACAAGCTTATCATTAAACATGTCATCTAAGGCATATAAAACACATAGCACACATAAGGCCTTAGTTACAGCCTTACCTAACAAGACACCGGTCTTGGAGTACGATCCTACGCCTCCTTAGGGTTTTGATTGGTTTCACCTATAAGAGGGAAAAACTAAGGATTAGTTAGCCTCCTACCAAAAATAATATTATTTCCTATTTTATTCTAATATCAGGGTTACTGTTATTAAAGGAAAATTTATAAGTGAAAATAGGGTTTTTAATAATATTCATAGCCATATTTATATTATTAAATCTAATAGCTCTATTTCCTCTACTAATAGTACTAACACTAGTTATAGCAAAAAATAGTGATATTAATAATAATACTCCTAGTAATAAAAACCCTAGTGTTGGTAGAGATAAAATAATAATTTAATAATAGTAACACTAAAAAAATACTAATATTGTTAAGGATAATAATAATAATAATGGTAATATTTGAAATAATGATAATATAAGGGTTTGAATATTTTTACCATAATAATAGTGATAATAATAATAATAATAAATAATAATAATAGTAATAGTAATAATGATGATGATGATGATGATGATATTAATCTAAATAATGTGAAATAGGGTTTCGACCCTTCGTTGTAATAATAATAATAATAATAATAATATAATAAAATTAAAATGAATAAGGCTTGCATAATTAGGATTTAAGGGTTGAAAGGGTTTGGGGTACCACCTAGGGTTGGTGGTGACTGGCGGCACCGGAGGCAGTGCACGGCGGCGGCGGCGGCGGGAAAAAAGGGGAGGAAAGAGAGATAGTTGAGTGCTGGGGATAGGATAGGGAGAGTGAGGGTGGAAGTTGGGGTGGTGGTGGATGCCCAAGTTGAAAGGGTTGGAATGAGGGTGGTGATGTGGCCAAAGGTGTCGGCGCACGATGGTGGGTGTGGACCGTGTGGTGGCCGAAAGTGGTGGAAAGGAAGAAAGGGAGGAGGAGAGGGAGGAAAGGGAAAAGGAGGGTAGGGGAGGTAGAGGAAGGTCTGCAGGGAATTTTAGAAGGTGTAGGAGGTGGTGGTTGCGGTAGGAGTGGTGGAAAATGGTGGTGGTTGCGGCAGGAGTGGTGGAAAATGGTGGTGCAAAGGGTAGCAGAGGTGGAAGTGTGGCTGCTTGGAAAGGAAACTTTGCATGGCTGGGGTGGCTCGTGCAAGGAAAATCGAGGGCGGAAGGTGGCGTAGTTTGGTAGAGGGTGATGCAGGGAGTAGTGTTGTGGGTGGCTCGAGCAGCGGCGCTGAGCGATGGCGGCGGCAAGGGCGTTTGAAAGGGTGGTGGCGCATGAAAGGGATTTTTTGGATTGTGAAGTAAAAAGCTCAATCAAGGCTACGTATGGGGTATTTATAGGCTAGTTGGAGGGGGATAAGGTTAGAGGGGAAACTGAAGAATAGGGGCAGGTAGGTTAGTGCTCACCGGCTGACGACGGCAAGCCGGATCAAGTTTGTTCTTGGCAGGGTGTGATTGGCCAGGGGGAAAGAAACGGCGCGAAAAGGGAGGAGGGTTGGTTGGGTCGAATGGTAGACGATTTAGCAGGGAAGAGAGATGAGAGATGGCCGGTCAGCGATGTGGTCGGAGGCGAAATGCATAACACAGGTAGGGGAGGGAGTTACAGGTTGACGGGGGAGGAAGAAGAAGGAAGAAGAAGGAGGGGAGTGAACCGGGCGGTCTAGGAAAAGAAAAGAAAGAAAGAAAAAGAAGGGAATTGGCTGGGTGATGGGGAAAAAGTCGAGGAAGAAATGCAGCGTATGGGGCCTAGGCCGTGGCGAAAGAAAAAAAGGAAGGGGTTTGGGCCGTGGGTGAGTTGGCCCAAATCGGGAAGAAGAGAGAAAAAGAAAAGGGAAAAGGAGAGAAAGGAAGAAAAAGGGAAAAGGAGGAGAAAAAGAAAAGGAAAGGAAAAGAAAAAATAGGTTGGTTGGGGTATTTGGAATATTTTGGTATTTTAGGATATATAAAAATAATAATATTTTAATAAAACACACAAATTTTCATCAGAAAAACACCCAAAATTTTCCTAAATTAAATATTTATTATTTTATTATTGATTTACCCTAATTAATTCCCTTTTATTTTAATAAAATAATTTATTTAATTAATTTTCCTATTAAATCCTTATTTGGCCATAATTTCTAAAATTAGGGTTTTAAGATATTTCAGTTATTGAAGCCTTTCTTGCTTCTCACTCCCCTACCATCAACATTCAAGGCACTATCTACAACATCTTACCCTAATTTCTTTCTACAAATTTTCTTGCTTAGAATCAGGTCCCGAACCTCATCAAATCTCAACCTAGTTTCACCATGAGAAATAATAATTGCAGCAACAATATTATCCCAACTCTTAGGTACAAAAAATTGAAAGATAAAATATTTAACTTCATTGTAAAAAAACAAAATATCTCAATCAAATTCAATTTGCTAAACTTAAAATTAAATGCATGAATATGATATGTGACAAGAGAACCACCAGACATCTCTATATTAAAAAAAAATTCATAAGGAACTCCTTATTCATTGTAGATGGTTTTTCATTCATGTTGACAAGTTCTTTTATGGCACCAATAGTCATCTTATAATCCATAATGTTAAATGCAATGTTTCAAGCAAGACTTAACTAGATTACACTTAGATTCTTCCTAAATAAGACATCACGCTTTATTTTGTCCATCAATTATGGCTTCTCACATTCAAGGGGTTAAGGAAGATTCTTCTAATATAGACAATCCTCAATATGCATCTTCCATAATGTAAAATCATAACCATCAAACTTCTCAATCTATATTTTTTCATTTTCCATTGCTAATTGCCTCTAATTCAATCAATATGGATCTAATACCATTTTGTTGTGATATTCACTCACTAAGAAAAGAATAACAATAAATAAATCAAGTAGATGAAGTAGAAAATTACACAATAATGTTTATTTGGTTAGCAATTGTTTAATACACGGTTTGAGGCTAATAATTTTATTGACAAATACAAAAGTATTCAAATATAGAGTTCCTATATCTTAAGTCATTTCTCGTATAGTCCATAGCAAAAATGACATTCTTGAAATCATACATAAGCATGAAAATAAACATATTTGAGGTAGTGGAAAAATCACCATTAGCATGGGTATGTTAATCAACATAGGTCCTCCATATAGATGGATACGACTGTATTCGATAGCACTACACCATCATATTGACTCTTGGTTAAAACTCTTCTAAAGATATCCACATAGGTGTGTTGATCAACACAAGTAGTCATGTCCACCAACACGGTCGTATTGATCTACACTGGGGTAGTGTTGACACATAACTCCTCCATTCTTCACTTGTTCCTTCCAAAATATCATCTGGACATGTACACCAACACCACATACTTCTGTACAACTTTGAATACCTCTTAATCAAGTTTAATTTCATTCAAAACTCCATGGTGACCCTTCTAAAGCTTCAATACGCCATAAATATTAATTTATCATGATCCACCGTATAACAACCCTACTAAGGGGAAATTATCATTTTTTACATTGTCGTTGCATATAATATCATTAACATGAATTGTCTTCGATTGAATCTAAATTATGATCTTAGATTAGATATTGTTAATGACATTTTTTACCACAATACTTTGTGGACAATAATACTTTATAGCCATCATTACTTGATATATAATCTTTACCTGTAGAACATCAATTCTAAGCTTTATAATAACCCAAACAAATGATTGATAATACTCAATATTATAACAGATGTACCACCTTCAAATTCAACACGTGATTTAATACACTTGAATCCTATTTACAAATTATGATTGTAACACCCCCAAATTTACTACTGAAAAATTTCGTTTAAGACAAAGGTTTTAGCGGAAGCGAAAGAATTAAAACCATAAACTTGGGGGTATTACCGCCACACTTAGTACCAGACCGGTTCACTCCTACCGTTCCGATACTAAGTGCTAAGGCTAAACGAAACAATCATTAAGTAAGAGTCATCAAAACATAGGTCCATAGTTAACATAGACCATCCACGAAAACCACGAGTCAACAACAGTTAAAATATCGTTAAGATTGCAACTTAAAAGTACGGTTTCAAAGCAAGAATCGTAGTACAAAATATAACTAATAAGACGGATCCCAAGGGACCAATATCCGGATCGCCTACTCACTCAAGCCAAGCCTTCCACCCCAATTCAATAACCAATCAAAACTGCATAGGAGGTCTGCTCCCCACCATCGGTGGATCATCACAGGACCCATTCAATCAAGGTAGTATCAGTACGGGTCTAATACTGAGTAAGGGCGCTGGTGCGCTAAGGCCAAGCATACAATCATACCACACAGCACACATAGTACAATCATATAGACGACATGCGATAACCCGCAAAATAAGGTCTGAATACCTTTCTGGTGACTTATTCTTATTTCTCGTTAATAATACGTTCGTTCCACACATATTCTTTAATAGTCTGTGTGAGTGCGGGAACCCCACTATTATAGCCGGTGGAACGGTCACGAGGGCCATGCCCTGCCACTATTATAGCCGGTGGACCGGTCACGAGGGTAACATACCCTGCCACTATTATTTGCCGGTGGACCGGTCTGGCCCCGACTCACAAGGTGTTCCACTGTAAATGTCTGTATCTTTCCCAGGTCTTATTATCATTCTGATTAGTTTGTTGAGCGCGGAATCCCCCACTATTATAGCCGGTGGAACGGTCACGAGGGCCATGCCCTGCCACTATTATAGCCGGTGGACCGGTCACGAGGGTAACATATCCTGCCACTATTATTTGTCGGTGGACCGGTCTGGGTCCGGCTCAACATCTTTCTCTGTAAGTAGTTAATGTCTTAACATATCTTATTCAAAAGGTTTTCACCAATGATATGCATAAATCATTCTCTTTATGCTTTACACATCACAACCAATAAAATTCCACATTCATAACTACACTTTAATCAATAATACACATGATAACGCCAAACAACTCTAAGCAGCATAACCAACCCTAATTGTCCACACCAACCCGTGGTTAACCACTCTCATCCCTATTTTACCATAACGACCATACTTAGCCATCCCAAACCTTAATTATCCTCAATAATCCCAATTAGTTACTCCATCCCTACTTAATCCCAACGTCCCAGAGTCAATCGCTCCAAACCCTAATCCCATACAATCATTAACTCCCATGCAAAACCCTAACTCCACCATGCAAACCCTAATACCGCCATACCAACATTAATACCACCATACAACCCATAACACCACCATGCAAACCCTAATACCACCATAAGCAATTAATACCACTATGAAATCATTAATACCACCATACGGACCATAACACCACCATGCAAACCCTAATACCACCATAAGCCATTAATACCACTACGTAATCATTAGTACCACCATACGAACATTTATACCACCATACAAACCCTAATACCACTATACCGACCATAATACCACCATACAAACTATTAGTACCGCCATTGAACATTAATACCACCATACAACATTAATACCTCCATAAAAATCACAAATACCACCATACAAACCATAAGACCACCACGCAAACCCTAATACCACCATAAGCCATTAATACCACTATACAATCATTAATACCACCATACGAACATTAATACCACCATACAAACCCTAATCCCACCATACAACATTAATACCTCCATAAAATCACAATACCACCCTACGAACCCGAATACCACCATAAGCCATTAATACCACTATGCAATCATCAATACCACCATACAAACCATAACACCACCATACAAACCCTAATACCACCATACAACATTATCACCTCCATAAAATTACAAATACCACCATACAAAATTCAAGACTCCCATGATGGTTCCCAACTCATATTACCATTTATCCTAATATGCATGTCCTAGAGGGCCATAACATAATACATCATAAACATCATACATATAAATGTCATGCTCATGTCACGGAAGCACATACAACATACCTCAATCTCCAAGCTGCGCTACACATAAGACAAGTTATCCACAAACCATATAATACATGGCATAGTATGGCATACACAACATTCAACACATCCATGTCACACATAGCACAAGGCCATTAGCTTCGTCCTTACCTAAGGCGACGCCGGGCTTGGAGCACGCTCCTCTAACTCCTTAGGGCTTTGGTCGGGATTACCTATAAAAGGGGGAAATGCTAAGTATTAGTTTCCCTTATAAGTACCATAATTCCTTATTCTAGTTTAGGATTAGAGTTTTTATTACTAAAGAGGGTATTATACAAAAACTAGGGTTTTTACCTTAGAATTATCATACTAAATATTAGTAGTCAAAATATATTTATTTTTAATACTCATTGTTACACTTATTTTATTAACCCATTAGTTTTAATGTAGTAATAGGATTTATGCTAACTATAGGAAAATAATGTTAGCATTAATAAAATAGTGACACTAATGTCTAGTGATAGAAACCCTAGCGTTTTAAGGCCAAGTCTATTAATAGTGCTATGTTTGAATTAATAATATTATAAGGTCACAATATTACAAGTAAACTATTCCTAAGGGTGATAATGATAATAGTAATAATACTAATAATGAGGATAATAATAGTAATAATAACCATAATAACCCTAGCAATAATAATAACAATAACAATAACCCAGTATGGTTAAGTATTAATAATAATAACCTTAGTAAGATAATAGAGATAATAATAATAATAGTAGGGTTGTTAATATTAATACTTATAAAAAATAAACTAAAGTTGAGTATAATAGGAGTTAGGATTCCAAGAGATGTTAGTATGGTAAAAATGATGACTTTAATATCAGAAGTCACAATATTAGAAATGATAATAATAATAAAAGTAATAATAATATCACTAATAATAATAATAATAATAATAATAATAATAATAATAAGCATAATGGTATTAATGTTAGTTAACTTAATAATAACTATATGGAAATAAAGTTTGAGGCTTGGGATGGGTGGAAGACCACCTAGGGTCGGTGGTGGTCCGGCGGCGGCGCGTGGCGGCAGGGGCGGCGGCGATGGAGGAGAAGAAGAGGGGAAAAATGGAGGTGGTGGTTAGATGGGAGGAGAAAAGAAGAGGTTTGAGGTGGGGGAAGAAACAGTAGGTGGAGGGGAGTAGAATGGGGGTGGTGGCGTGGCAAGGGGTGGCGGCGCGCGGTGGTTGGCGCGGCGGCTGAGGGTGGTGGAGAGAGGTGGAAGATGGGGGAGGAAGGAGGAGAGGGAGGCAGGGAAAGATGGAGGTGGGGGAAGGTAGAGGGAGGTCTGCTGGACATTTTGGAGGATGGAGGAGGCGCTGGTGGCGGCTGGGTTGGCAGTGGAAGGCGGCGCAAGGGCGGCGAGGGGTTGGAAAGGGCTGCTCGGGGTGACTATTTTGCACGGCCAGGGCGGCACGTGCAGGGCAAATCGAGGGCTGAGGAGGGCTTGGTTAGGTGGAGGGTGGTGCAAGGTGAGGTTCTGGGCGGCGTTCGACCGGCAGCGTTGGGGGACGGCGGCGGTCGACGCGTCTGATGGGGCGGCGGCGAGAGGGAGCAAACCCAGGGTTTCGGGGTTCCAAATCCCGAACCCAGGTGATCAATGGGGGTATTTATAGGCAGGGTGGTCGGGAAAGGCCAAGGGGAAGAAGACAAGGGGGTGCAGGCGCCAGGCTGGCCGGCAGGCGGCAGTTGCCGTGGCAGGCGGTGCAGGTCCTGCCATGGCAGGTTGGGTCGGGGAAGGGGAGAGGAAAAGGGAAAGAGATGGCATGCGGGAAAGGGAGAGAGGGACTTGGTCGGGGTCGAAAATAGAAAGACAACGATGGGGAGAGAGCAGAGAGGGGAGGCCGGACGACGTGCTGCTGTCGGTGGCAGGGTTGCAGGGTTGGCAGTTACAGATTGGGGTTTGGGAGGGAGGAAGACGACGACTGGACCGGTCGGTCCAGGGGAAGGAAAAACGGAGGGGGAACCGGCTGGGCGGCAGCGGTTATTTCCCCCATTAATGAAACGCGGCGTATTGGGGGTTGTGGGAGGAAGACGCAGCGTCGCGTCGAAGGCTGGCAACGATCGATATGGTACTTAACGCGGCGCGGCGTTTCGGCGACTTTAGCGTCGAAACGCAACGTTTTGTTCCACGGGCGGCTGGGCTCGCTCGGTCGCGGGCGAGGAGAAGGAAGGGAAGGTTGGGTTGGGCCGGGCGAGGCCTAATTTCGGCGGAGGAGGAAGAAAAGGAAAAAGAAGGAAAAGAAAAGGGAAAAAAAAGAAAAGAAAGAATTATTTTGGGTTTTGGATTTTGCATAAATTATTAGGATATTTTTCTGGCTATTTAGAATATTAATATTTATAAAATATTAAAAAAATTTCCTTTTTTGCTTAGTTTAAGCTATTTTAGATAAATTTCCTTAACCTCCATGCTAATTAGAAAAAAAACCCAAATTTTCTTCCAATTAAATTCTTTATTATTTTCCTCTCAATTTACCTTATGAATTCTCTAAATTTTAATAAATGAATTTATATAATTGATTTTCCTAATAATTGCTTATTTGGCCATAATTTCGAAAATTAGGATTTTGGGGTATCACAATAATATTTTGAAAAAAATAATACATACATGCATACATACATATATATGCTTAAATCTTGAAAAATTATCTAAAATTTGTTGACAATAATATAATTACAAAAATAAATTTTATTCATAAAAATAACTTTATATTATTTATTTGTGTGAAGAAAAAATTATCCTCTATTTTAGCTTAGTTTAGCCTATATTTTATTTTAGTCTAGTCGATAGGGTTTGTGTTTTGTTTGACTTGTTTGGTGACATAATTTGAGACCAAATTGTTTCATTTTTCCTATAAATAAACTTTAGATCCAAAATTTTTGAACAAAAAGAAATTTAAATGGTGGTGGTTGGTTGTGTTCTTATGCAACAATATGAGTATGTGGTTAGTTGAAGTAGGGGGTGTGCTTTTTTGTATTTGTGAAGTTTTTATCATAAAATAAGGGAGAGGAGGGAAGGAAATTGAGAATAATGCATTTGGGTATGTGGTTTTTTAGATATGTGAAGTTTTTTTTTTGTTGGAAAAGACGTGAAAAGAGGGGTTAGATTGAGAAACAATGGATGTAAGGCACTTTTATCAAAAAGGAAGAGAAAAAGGTGAAAGAAATTAGGAGCTCGGTGTTGCCTTTATTTGGATTTTTTTTAAAATAATCTATATTTCAAACTTGTTAATGAATTTAAAACATGTACCAATAATTGTTTATGAGGAAGGAGAAGATGGATGAAGAAGATGAAGCTCTAGAAAAACAACTTTATTGTATTCTTGTTTATCTATGTGTGTGTGTGTGTGTATATATATATATATATTTGGATAGTTAAGAAAAAGTGATGGAAGGATATTCGGTGTGCTAAAATACAAATACAATGGTACTTATTATATTGTAAATTTGAAAAGCAATATCCGGTGCAATACTATAGTGAAATATAAGAATATATGATGTATCATCCTTATATTTTGTATACTTTAATCATTTTCTATTATATAAGAATATTATTTTTTTAAATAAACAGTTGGTAGATTTTTTAAATCTCAAATTTTTATTATACTCGATCGACATTCTTATTATTTCCAAAATGATAAACCAAATTGATTATATTAAAGAAATATAATTTCAATGAATATTGCTAGAACTTTGAAGAAATAGTCTAGAAATTCTTAAGTGTGTGTTTGGATATGTATTTCATATTAGAAAACAACATTCATTCCAATTCACGCAAGTAGGTTTAATATCATTCAAATAATATTTTAAAGTATTTAGCTCAATTTAATTATATTCTCTTTACCTAAATTAATTTTCAATATTTATACTCATCCCGATTTATCTAATCCAAATGAATTATTAAGTGTGTGCTTGGATATGCATTTCAACTAGCTTTTAGCTTGTTTGATTCTAAAAAAAAATATTCTTTTAATGAATTTTAGAAGTGTTATGGTGACAATCTATTTTGAACTCAAAATATCAAGCGTGTGAGTGTGGATAAATTTGCTAGAGTGACCGGTGAAATAAGCTCCATATTTTAATTTTTAATTTTGAGCCTTTAACTTTCGGTCTACAACTTTTAGTTAGCTTTTCAATTAGTCATGAAAGATAGGGAGTGTTCGTGATGAAATATTTGTATCCACTGGATGAGATTCGTTTTGTATCCTTTATGTCGAATATCAAAAATTTTAGATAGCCAAAAATGTGAATTGGATATGAATTGGATATTTAATATATTCTATATCTGTATAAAAGTATTAATTTAATAATTTTAATAACTTTGACAAAAAAAATTGAAAATAAAAATTGTATATTAGTTAATATATATATATATATATATATGTTAGTGTCTTATATTATCTAAAAAGTGTATTAAAGTATTATAATTTATGTTTGAATTAGAAAAATAAATAAAATTAAAAAAACTTAACGCTATAAAATTAGAATGTTATCATATATTATTAAAATAATTAATAAAATACCTAATATTTTTTTGGATAAGATAATCGGATTCAAAATCAGATAACCTATAGATCTGATATCCTTTTAAAAAAATTAGATCAAATTTTTATATACCAAATTTTATTATACAATTCTAGTGATAGAAATGTCTTCTATTTAGAAAAAAAATAATTAATTAATAGCTGAAATAGAAATAAAATATTGTAAATTGAACATAGTAAAATATTTCCAAGCCTGCTCATTCATAAGATTGCAAGCAGTGCATCATAATTAAGTTTCTATCGATCGATTCGCATATCACTTGGATTTTATTGTTCTTGAAAAGTAAATAGCACTAAAATACAAGTAAATGATATACATACGTACTACTGCCGTAAAATAATAGTACTACTATATTTTTAAAAGCAAACCAACCCAACAAACGATACTCGACCCACGTGACGCATCCAGTTGCTGCAGACGCCGAGCTCTGCCCACTAACTCAGTGATCCTGTTTTCGTCCTTTTGTACAAACATTAGCCGTGCATGGTTACCACTTACCACTTACCACCCACCAGGACTACCCAGTACGGCTCACGTTGGTGCCACCTCCTCTTCTCCTCGTCTGTACGCCACCACGCGTCGGATCACAAGGCAAATATACGATCATCAGCGGAACAATTCCGTGCATGCATGCTCTCCAAGACGCGGCACGCCGTTCATGCTTCCCCATCTGTTTGTCCAGCTTTATCCTTGATCTCTCCCCTGCCTGCGGCCCTCATAATAAAAACATTTATCCAATCCAAGTACGTTTCCAACCAACGCTCCCAGCTCCTCCATCTTAACCAACCTATGTACTAGCTTAGCTCCTCCGTTTGTTAATCAATACCACACGTCACGACGTAATACAATTTAAAAACAAACAAACAGGGATCACCTCACCACCTCTTCATTTCCAACAGCAACGATAACGATAATAAAAATGCAAATGCAAAGAACACCCTACACAATCCCTCTTCTCTTAATCCTCTTCATCCTTCCAGCCGCTTCTCCTGTTTCCGCACGAGGGCAGCTAGTAGGAGGCAGAACGACGGTGAGCAACGTGAGAGCCAACAAAGACGTCCAAGACCTCGGTCGTTTTGCGGTTGAGGAATACAACGAAACCGTTAAAAGATCAGGTGTCGGTAGTAGTACTGGGTTGAGCCACGGCCATCAACACGGCCACCTACCTTGGAGTGATTCGGTGTTGGAATTTGTAGAGGTTGTGGAGGCTGAGAAACAAGTGGTGTCCGGAATAAAGTATTACTTGACGATCGATGCTGTGCAGGGTAAGAATCCCAAGAGGTTCGAGGCTGTTGTCGTTGTGAAGCCGTGGATGCAGTCTAGGCAGTTGCTTAACTTTGCACCTGCAGCTCCTAATAAGTATAAATTTTAACTAAAAATGGCGCGCAAGATCGATCGACGGTCATGTATATATATGATCAAGTACTTGATCGATCGTGCGCCCCCTAACCAGCTAAAAGCTCTGGCTTGTCCATGGACTATGGTATGTATGGCTCGTCTTTCAAATGGAAATTAATTAGAGGTGCCGCACTTGTTATACGCGAGCGAGCTAGGGACAAATATATTTACGTATGTATAGCAACGGCGTGCTAGCTAGTACGTACTTGTGTTCATGGCCAATTAAATCCTTATATTTATATATAAACCAGTCGGTCAGTAGTAATAACTGATAGTATATAAGAATTAATTCCATGATGTTATCCCGTCCTTTCGCTTTTAAACCGTTGCTATTTCAAATAATTTAACGATCCTATAGAAGAGCAAGAAAAGGAGATTAGGGGAAACGGTTGTCTTATTTTTAATTAATCGAGAAACATGATCATAACAACCATTTTGTACATCTTAATTTACAAACGCTATAATTAAACACTAGAGTGATAAGCAGACCTAATTTACATAGTCAGGGATAACTACGCAACACGAAGCGAACTCTTGAATTAATGTGTGGAGCGAAGCGGAAAACCAAAACAGATTTTTGATGTACCGAGCTGAGATGGGCTGGATGTGGGAGACACTGGTGCAATAGCTTCAGCTTCGATCCCAACCCCCCCCCCCCCCCCGACAAGCTTTAGTGTGAGGATTCATGCCCAGCTTGGGAAGAATAGAGGCATACTGATGGCCGCGCCGTGAAGATATTTGGTCAAGGCGTCTGCAAGTTGGTCACGAGTGTTAATGTGTGATAGATCAATTAATCCTGCCATTACTTGGTCCCAAACCAAGTGACAATCAATTTCAATACGTCTTTCATTCATGGAAAACAGGCTTTTTTGGCTATGTGGATGGTGGCTTGATTATCACAGTTGATGCTTATAGGAGTGAGCTGACAAGGATATGGTTGTCTATTTCTTGGATTTTTAGGAAATGAGCGAGCCACCAAGGGTAATGAAATATCCACTTACCTACTTCGTAGAAAATGGGGTAGCAGCCCAATTGAGTCGCAAAAGGAAAAAAGGAAAAGTGTAGGCAAATTATTGAGGAGAATGGCCTCTTGTTGTTAAGTTTCCCTTTGAGACAACGGGCAATGCCTAAATTGGCCTCCTTATAGGGCATTTGAAGTTAAACTATGTTAAGATATATATTAAACATATATATTTTGTATTCTCCTATTCTCTGTTTTGCCCCTAATCTTTGTAACTATGGTAGTATCTGGTTATCAGAATACTTAGTGGGTATGGTTATCTTTCTATTTTTAGTGTCTCGGCCATGATTAACTCTTTCATAGTTAGGCGATAGAATCCGGGTTAATGGTGATGAGATGTTGTAATCAATTCATATACACAATGCACAGATGACTCCAGGTAGAGCAAGGTTTTCAGCCCGATTAATATTTCCTTCCTCTTCTCCTTTCTCATTTAGCTTAATTGGTGATGGAGGAACTCAACATGGTATTAGATCTCCATCGTTGATTTTTTCTAAGAGTTGACTCACATTCCTAGCACAGTGATTGTTGAAGTTAGTCATAGCTACATCTACAGTTATGGGCAATTGATGCAATAAAATTCCATTTCGTACTTTGATTTCCAAAACCCTTTGTTCATTCATCCCTTAGATGGACCAAACTCTTTAACTCCACCAACTAAACTTATAGGGGTGACTAATTATAGGGCATGGAAGTAGATTAATCTCTCCACCAAACGAAAGCTGGGTTTGTTGCTAGCACAGTTGTGAGGCCAAAAGATGTTACACAAGCTATACAATAGGATAAGACAAATAATATGGTAATCTCTTGGATAATGAGCTTTGTTTCATATTCAATCTCTATTTCCATTCTTTACAATGGCAAGGCCTGAGATGTGTGGAAACAGTTGGAAAAAAGGTTTTCAATAAAAAATGGTGCACGAAAATATAAATGAAACATAAATATTTATGAAATTAGACAAAATGGGTGTTGATTGGTGATTATTACATATGGTTAAATGGGTTTTGAGAAGATATTGATGCAATGAGTGAGTTACCAGCTCTTACTCAAATTACGGATGAGATTGTTGAGTTTTTGAAGGCTTTAGATCAACAATAAGAGGAACAAAATTTGTTTCAATTTCTCAATGGCTTAGATGATGTTTACAATGCACAGAGAAGTCATGTGCTCTTAATGAATCCTCTTCCCACTATTGAAGAGGCATGCTTCATGTAACAACAAGAGGAGTCTCAAAGAGATGTGTTGGAATGTAGTCATTCATTGGTGGAAACCACGACTATATTCAACAAGAACAATAGTGAGATATGCGAGAAATGTGGTAATAAAGGGCATGGAAGGGACTTGTGCCGACAAACTTTTGGCTATCCAAGCTGGCATCCAAAGGCAATGGACAAAAGCCTCTAAATATTGGGTATGGATAAAACAAAGGAAAGGACAAGGAGAACATTTTTGTGTCTTAAGTCAAAATGACAAGTCGGAAAGGAGAGCAACAAGGAAATGGCAAAGTAGGACTAATGACATTTACATAACAACAATTCAAACGGTTATCTAATGACATTTACGTAGCAGCAATTCAAACGGCTGTTAAACATGTTGCCATATTTATCAAGGTATGCTACTCATAGCTCTGACCTAAGTGAGGAAGAAATTGATACTAGTTTTAGATGTATTGTTTCCATCTCTTATGCATCAATTATGATGGATCAGTGGATCCTTGATATTGGATCTACAAACCATATCACATCTAATCTTAGTGCTCTCACTTAGCTAAAAATATTGACCAATAAACCCACAATAAATCTCCCAAATGGCCAAAAATCACTCATAACACATTCTAGGATTGTACACTTGCATAATAAATGTATTCTTATGATGTTTTATGTGTTTCTGATTTTAATTTCAATTTTTTTTCCATCATAAAATTTGTGACAACCAATAGATTCTCTATCATTTTTTGCCCCAATTTTTTTTCTCATATAGAATTGTGTGGACCTCATTGTTAAGGGCATAGGCATTACATGTGGTGGATTATATCACATCCTCAACATACCTCCAACACAACTTGACCCTCAATTAGCTTCAACTCTCGTTTCCATCATTGCAACTCTTAGCATTATTCATAGTTCCTATCAAGTCGTTTTTCATCGGTTGTTTCTAGCAACACATCATTGTATAGCCTTTGACACCATAAGTTGGGGCATGCTTCTCTTCAAAAACTAAAATACATTATGTTTTTTTTCTTTTGATGAAATGACTCATTTTGATAATGAATCGAACACTCATTTGCATTACTCATCCTATGGCCAAAATGGCTAAGCTTCCTTTTACTCATGGTAAAATAGACTCAATTAAACCATTTGAACTTGTACATTTGGATATATAGGAGCCTTACAGGGTGGAAACAAGAAACAAACACAAATATTTTCTTACACTTGTTGATGAATACAACAGGACAGCATGGACTTATCTTATTCCACAAAAATCTTAGTATCTACACATCCTAAAAGAACTTTATGCATTTGTTCAAAATCATTTACATACATCCATATAAACAATCATATATGCTAATGCATTGTAGTTTGATAGATTCTCAAGTGAAACCTTTTTTTTAGTGAAAATGGAATAATGCATCATACCACATGTGTTCACAAGTCCCAACAAAATGGGATAGTTGAAGAAAGCACAGACACATATTAGATACAACTAGGACTTTTTTTACTTTAGTATGTCGTACCTCTTCCTTTTTGAGGTTACTGTATTCTCACTACCATTTATATCAATAACAAAATTCCCACTCCAGTGTTGAAACTTAAAATACCTTATGACTTACTCATGTCACAACTTCCTACCTATGAGAATATGAGGGTTTTTAGATGTCTTGATGTATCTGTCAACCCTAACCTTAATATAGACAAGTTTACACCAAGAAGAGTCTCATGTGTTTTCCTTGGATATTCTCCACATCAGAAGGGATAGAAACTTAACAATTTAATCACCAAGCGTATCTTTGTCTCTAGAGATGCCCAATTTTATGAACATGTTTTCCCTTTCAGTACTACCAATATCCCATTTCTTCATCCTATTTCCAAATCCTTACCTCTTAAGATAACAAATGCACCACCACCATATTCTAATCATATAACATCCATAGATGAAGATTTGTTCTTCACTCAAGATACGTCTGATAGCTGAAATTCACAACCTTTATCACATGCACCTTTTGTTCCCTCTTCTCCATCTTCCACGTATCAAATCATTCCTATTCCTACT
Source organism: Tamarix chinensis (assembly GCA_030549775.1). Taxonomy (NCBI): domain Eukaryota; kingdom Viridiplantae; phylum Streptophyta; class Magnoliopsida; order Caryophyllales; family Tamaricaceae; genus Tamarix; species Tamarix chinensis. Next base: position 74,698,392 of record CM060182.1, read on the forward strand.
CCTCCACCTATGCCTCTTCAATGGTCCACAAGGGAGACTAGTAAACCTTTATGGCACTTTCATTAGAGTTTCTACAAATACTATAGCCATCCCACATCAATCTGTAAGAGGGATATGCATGAATGTGTAAGCCTACTACACTTCAATGTGAGAATTGTGGTAGCCTGCAGCTTTACAGCATGAGAGATGAATTTGTCACTCCTTAGCCTCAAATATACATATCCAAGTTTATATATGCACAAAGCATATATATGTCAATTAGGTAAATTAAATAGCTAATTAGAACCTAATCAGAACCTTTGATTTTTGGTTTGGCCAGGAAAAAATAAGGAGGAAAAAATTTCTTAAGTGGTGCTTTTTTAGATTAGGCCTTATAAAATTAGTATATTTTTTATTACTTCAAATGTTAATCTTTACTAAAAAGTTAATAATATTCTAAGATTGAACATTTTATTCCATAGTTGTTGAATAATTCAAGCTAAATTCATACATGAAACTTATCAAAAGTATAGTAAGCGTCCTATGAATAATCGGCGTTCAAACCAATTTATTTATTTATTTATAAATAAATAAAAAATTGATCATTATGGTTTTACATATAACTTCTTGGATAAATAATTAATCCCAACCGAGGAGTAAAATTGGAAAAAGGAAAACGAATGGTGACATGGTGGTTTAAGGCTTGAGAAGCTCGGATATAAGTTTTCCATCGCAAAGTAGACAAGGGTGTAGCCATCTTCTTCATCTATAGCTTAGTAATCATCGTTGTTCTCTCATTAAGATGGGTAATATATTTGTCATCGCGTCATCTATGTCCTACCCTTCCCCCTACTATGGATTTCTCTACTACTTATGTCCCTATGATTCGGAAACTCTACAAATTATGGTTGTTCGAATGCACTTTTTGTACTACAGCTATCTCATGAGATTACATGCACAAGAGGCGTGCCATTGGTGGCAAGAAAAGGCATGGAGGAAGAAGAGAAAGTAAGCATTATTTTGCCTATTTCTTTTAAAATGTTCGATCTTCCAGGTTGAATTCTCATTGTAGGTACAATTACTATGATATTTAAGGAAAATAATATAAAGTGAAACATGTGTGTAGTTTTGATTCACAATAATGGTCTTTAGGTTGTTAATTTTGATGATTATTAGATTAATGTTTTTGTCATTGACACATTGGAGGATATTTATGCTGAAATTAGTTGTTTTGACACAATATCAAAGTAGCTAAATTAGGTTTTTACTCCTATAGCTTTGGATTAAGGATGTTTAGCCAATAGTAGGATGGTGCCACTGCAAGCCTTACTATGTTCAGTTGTGCTACTTCAATTAGTTATTCCGCACATGTATAGTGTATATCATTTGATCAAGTTTTAGATTTATAAATAGGAAACTGGAATGAACCCTATGATCCTATATATACATATAATCTACTATGTTTTTTCATATTGTTTTCAATAATTGAAGATGAAAACCACTAATAAATAGATGATACATAAGTTCATTTGATTTTATTCGTACACATAATGCTGATAGTGATGAATTATATTACCAAACTCTTTATAGTAGAGTGATTGTCTTGAGTTAGGTTTAATTTACTGTTTTGATCCGTGTACAAAGTAGTGGTCCTTTTAATTAACTCTTCCTACCACCTACTATAATTAGTCTTGTTTCTTCCTACCCTACACATCTCTATTTTTTCCTTATTGGTTCACTGTAAAACACATACCAATGTGTATTCTATTTAACATGGCAGATATGAGCTTGGTCATCAGCCAACTAACACAAATCTCTCAAGCAACAAAACAGTAAGGAGGATTTGTTTTAGAGGAGGAAACGTGAAATGGAGAGCTCAGAGACTGGACAGAGGAAGCTACTCATGGGGTAGTGGTGTTGTGACCAAGAAGACACGTATTCTTGATGTTGTTTACAATACCTCAAACAATAACTTGTTAGAACTCAAACTTTGGTGAAGAGTGTTATCGTTCAGGTTGATGATACTCCATTCAAATAGTGGTACCTTCTACACTATGAATTTGAGGTCGAGAAGAAGAAGAAGGCAGTCACGAAGAAAGAAAGTACATAGATATTAATAGAAATTGCTTTGAGTGTTCTTGTGATTTTGATTTTTGAGTAATGCTAGCCAATATTCTTATGGTTTTATACCTTCACTTCATAGAATGAAAATGCTTATAAGTTATGATGTTAATACTGGATTATTTCCCCAATAAAAAAAGGAAGAAAATAGTATTAGTTATGGGTGTCTTAAGTAGAATGTGACTTGTACAATATGTATTTGAATAATATGCTAGCTCTGTTGTGGTCAGTGTGTCATCGATGTCCCATTCTTCATGTTATATTATTTTCTATATTATAAGCAGGAAGGAGAAACTATAGACTAAGCAAAAAAGAGTAGTTATGCTGTCAAGAAGTAAGAGGCATGTCGTACTAGTCATTAGTTAGACTCTCATATCAATGAGCAATTCAGCAATGGTCAATTGTTGGCTTGTACCTCTTCTCGTCCTAGTCAATGTTGTTGAGCAGATGTGTATGTTCTGACTTCATAGTGAACTTATGGTCATCTCTTTGTAATATTTATTAATATATGTACATTGATTCATATAGGTATATTTTAGAACGTAAATAATTAGAATTCTACATGAAAAAGCTTTAAAGGAAGAAGGGCAAGGGAGCTAGTGCTGCATGAGTAACATTTTGTTTTAGGGAATTGGTTTTATGTTTCCTTTGCTAGGGTAAATTCTTCATTTAGGTTGTATTTTTTAATTGTTTTATCCCTTTTCAAACAATTATTATTGGTATGAAACTTGTATTTAGCACAAATGGATAATGTTGTTTATCATTATTGAAGATTGTTTGGGATTGACTACCAAACTAATTAGTTGAATACGTAATTGCTTTGCACCCATGTTTCAAGGAATCCAATTTGGGTAAAAACTTTGTGTAACACCCCAAAATTTACTATTTTTCTTAAACAGAAGCACTTAAATTAAAACTTATAAATTCTGGGGATGTTACCGCCACACTTAGTACCAACACAGTTCACTCCGGCCATTCCAGTACCAAGTGCTAAGGCTAAAAAGAAAATAATAATGAATATAAATCAAATATAAACAAGACTTCAAATAAGCCTTAAATGATTGTAAGATAGAATTCAGAGTGTGAAGTCAAAGAGTTATGAACCAGCGTACGTAGTCAAAGTTCCTTTAGAGGAAATAAGTTTACAAATAGTAAAAGATAAATCTAAAAAACTCAAAAACATAATTAGAACATCATATAAGAGAAATCTGGCCATGCCACTCTCGATCTTCGTGCTGAGCCCGAACTCAGCACTCAGCCCCACCTGATGCCTCATAAACATCGAAGGCATCAAAATAAGCATCACCTACCTGCACAAAGTCAGAAGGGTCTTCTGCTTGTGGGAATGAGCAGCATCCATGAAAAGGGTGATTAGTATGCTACATATTGAGCAAGGTAACCGTGCCCTAAGATTAACATACAAAAGCATATAGTCCAACATGATGACATAATAGTATACAATCATTCAAGTAAATAAAGAAAGGCTTATTTATAGTCCGGATTAATAAATTAATTAATCTCTGATCGGAACTCATTTTACATCATGCCTTTTATCAATCCATGCGAGTACAGGAACCCCACTATTTTAGCCAGTAGATCGGTCACTTATAGGGCAACATGCACCTAACCACTATTATAGCCGGCGGATCGGTCACTTATAGGGTGGGATGCCCTAACCATTATTACTTATCGGTGGATTGATTTGGCCCCTACTTACATGGTGTTCCACTGTAAATACTTAGTATCTTTTATGTGTCTTAGCAAACTCAGGGTTTGGTTTATTGAACTTGGGATCCCCCACTATTATAGTCAGTGGAGCGGTCACTTATAGGGTAAAATGCATCTAACCACTATTATATCCGGTGGATCGGACACTTATAGGGTGGGACACCCTAACCACTATTACTTACCGGTGGATCAGTTTGGGATTGACTCAATAATCTTCCACTTTACATGATTAATATCTTAAGTGTCTTATTTAGAAGTTTCACCCTAGACATGCATGACTAACTCCCTCTACACTTGTCCTCCAAAAGGACTCGTCCCACATCATGAGACTCATGCACCTCCTAACTTGTCCCAACATCCTTTCCTCCTTACCCTAACTCTCACTAGAGTTCCAACTCCTAAATGTATAAGTCGAGGCCCACTACTATACACCTCCAACTACACTCACTACCTCACTCTAGGGTTTTCTCCAGAAACCCTAATTTAGGCCTATGTGGCCCATCCTACTCCATCTCACTCAACCCAAACTATTTTAACACCTACACATCACAACTCTTAGATTCAACTCTCATCATCACACTTTACTCACCAAGTACACGTGTGATCACGAAATCTTAAGTAGCCACACCAAACCCTAGCTCGGTCTCCTATGTACTCTTATACTGTCTCAAGTACTATTTTTCATCCAAAGTGTTCAAAAACCCAAACAATATTTCCATTACCTTCCTCACACCCCAAATCAACTTTCCATACATAAAATTCACCCCCATGCAGACTTTATGCATCCTATGCAACCCTTTGAACTTTTTCATACAAAACCCTAAAACTCCCACGTGAAACCCTAGATTCACCCATGCAAACCCTAAATTCTTCCATACGTACTTAGATTCTCCCATGCAAAACCACAGATTCTCCCATGGAAAATCATAGATTCTCCCATGCAAAACCCTAGATTCTTCCATGCAAAAACCTAGATTCCTCCATGCATGGTCATGCAACATTTAGGTCAAATCCACATCCCTTGGTCAACTTATTTCCCTTTGGTCAACTTACTTCCTCATTTTCCTTTTTCATCCTTTCACCCGATATTGTCACATTACATAACCTAGCATACATGTCCTAAAGGGCCACATCATATCACATCATAATTACATCATAAATAGATTATACACATGCCATAAGATAACACATGAACATACCTCAACTCCAAGCCACACTACACATAAAATAGTTATAACAACACACATAAGATGCATCACATATCATGGAACATCGCATACAAGGAATACAAAACACATTACATACATAAGGCCTTGGCTACACCCTTACCTAATACGACACCGGTCGTCAAGCATGCTCCTACGCCTCCTTAGGACTTTGACCGGTTTCACCTATAAGAGGAAAAAACTAAGGATTAGATTCCCTCCTACCAAAAAATACTATTATTTCCTAACTTATTCTAAGATTAAGGTTTGAGATAAAATAATAAAATAATAATATTAATAACACTAACTAAATACTAATTTTGATAAGGATAAAAGTAATAATAGTAATATTGGAAAAGATGATAATGTAAGATTTGAATATTTTACCCTAATAATAATAACGATACAAAAAATAATAATAATGACAATAATAATAATAATAATAATAATAATAATAATAATAATGATATTAATCGAAAATAATGTAAATTAGGGTTTCGACCCTACATTGAAATAATAATAATAATACTAATACTAATAATAATAATAACATATAATAATAATATTAATAATAATCGAAATAAAAACAAAACAGGGCTTCGGCCCTCAATAGTAATAATAATTATAACATTAATAATAATAATAATAATTATTATTATTATTATTATAATAAAATTAAATAAATAAAGCTTGTATAATTAGGGTTTAAGGGTTGAGAAGATTTAGGGTACTACCTTGGGTTAGTGATGGCTGGCGGCACCGGCAGTAGTGCACGGCGGCGGCGGAAAAAAGAAAAGAAAAGAGAGAAAGTTGAATGCTGGGAAAAGGAGAGGGAGAAAGAGGGTGGAAGTTGGGGTGTTGATGGCTGCCTAGATGGAGAGGGTGGAATGAAGGTGGTGGTGTGACCAAAGGTGGCAGCACACGACGGTGACTGTGGTGGTCGAAAGGGGAGGAAATAGAGAAAGGGAGGGGGAGAGGGAGGAAGGGGAAAAGAAGGGTAGGGGAAGGTAGAGGAAAGTCTACATAGTAGTTTGGGAGGTGTAGGAAGCGGTGACTATGGCGGGAGTGGTGGCTAATGGTGGTGCAAAGGGCGGCGGAGGTGAGAGGAATGGCTGATCGAGAAGGTTACTTTGCACGGTTGGGGTGGCTCGTACAGGGCAAATTGAGGGTGGAGGGTGGTGTAGTTAGGTAGAGGGTGGTGTTGTGGGTGGTTCGAATGGCGGCATTGGGCGACGGTCACAACAATGGTGTATGAAAGGGCGGTGGCACACGGGAGAAGTTTTTTGGGCTACAAAAAAAAAGCTCGAGCCCACGCTGGTTATGGGGTATTTATAGGGCTAAGGAGGGGATAAGGTCAGAGGGGATGGGAGAATAGGGTAGGTAGGTGAGGGCATCAGCCAGCGATGACATACCGGCACACGTCTATTTTGTGGCAACTACGGTTGACTAGGGAAAAAAGGAAATTGTGCGAGAAGAGGGGAGGAGTGGTTGGGTCAAAGTGGCTGACGAATCAGCAGGGAAGAGAGGGGGAAAATGACCAGTCAATTGAGCATGGCCGACAACGACATTTTCGGGGTTGTTGCAGGTCGACGGGGGAGGAAGAAGAAAGAAGAAGAAGGAGAGGGGTGCGCGCGTGGATCGGGTGGCTGGGTGAAAAAGAAAAGAAAGAAAGAAGGAGGGAACCAGCCGGTTGGGGGAGGAAAAAAATTGAAATGCGGCATGTTAGGCTGGGTTGCGTCGAAGGAGAAAAGAGGGAAGGGAAATGGGCTGCTAGGCTGGCTCAAATCGGGGGAGGAGGAAGAAAAAAAGAAAAGAAGAAGAAGGAAAAAGGAAGAAAAAGAAGGAGAAAAAGAAAGAAAAGAAAAAGGGAAGAGGAGAAAATAGGTGAGTTGGGGTTAATTAAAATAATTTAGGTATATGGGATATTTAAAAATAATAATATTTAAATAAAATAATATTTAATTCTCTTTTAAAGCAAATTTAGGATTTTTGAAAGTTTTTCCTAAATTTTATTTTAATTAGCAAAACACCCAAATTTTCCTAATTAAAATATTTATTATTTTCTTCTTGATTATCCCTAATTAATTCCCTTTTATTTTAATAAAAATAATTATTTAATTAATTTTCCTATTAAATCCTTATTTGGCCAAAATTTCTAAAATTAGGGTTTTGGGGCATTTCACTTTGATCGCTGACCATAGTTGGTGGTCAATGGGACTAATTTTTATGTTATGTTTCTTGATTTCACTATAAAAATCCTAAGCCCACCAAGTGCTATTGGCAATGAAGATTAGAAGTTGAAATAGAACAATGCTAGATTGCTAGGCAACTTTGATAATAGACTTATAAGAAGGAAAGGATAAATTGGATGTTATGATGTCTAAATATATACTACACAACTCACCATTCTGCAATGTTATAAAATAAAATTAGCAGGCATAGAGCTACTCTTTTTTTGGGTTGAGTTATAAATCCATATGAAGAGCCTGCAAAGTAAGATATAGATACTCTATTATAATAATTAGAGTTATAAATAAGTCAAGCCCAGTTAGGATAGACACAAACTTAAATGAGTCTAAAAATAAAGTTCGAATTTTGCTTGTTTAGCCGATACCATAAAGTTTACAAGTCAATTTTATTCATTTACAACCCTAACAATAATGACTTTATATTAAGCTTAAGAAAACCCACAACTATAGCATGATAAAATAGTATGGCTGAACTAAGTTGTATATGAAAACACCCAACACACTTTCAAGTACCAACTAATCTAATAGAACCAGGGTAATTAGTAGGTATGAATTATGTTGATCATAAGGAGCTTTGATGTTCACATATTGAGATATTTCTAATAATTATTACCATAATTTAGTGTGATTTGTGTATGAATTATGTTGATCATAAGGAGCTTTGATGTTCACATATTGAGATATTTCTAATAATTATTACCATAATTTAGTGTGATTTGTGCAAGTTTATTACTTTTGTGTCTTTTGCAGGTGTTTGAATTCAAAGAAAATGAAAGAAAAAATGTGGACTATGGGAGAAGAAGAACATGTAGCATGAAAACTAGAAGATGTGTGGATGTTAGCTAAGGAAAAGAGGAAGAAGAAAAGAAATAAAGAAGAAACAAGGCGTCAACATAGGTTTCTTGGGTCACACACCATGACAGTGTTGACAAAGGCCAAGGAATGTATGAATTAGACATAACATAGGGTGTCTGTGTCATTCCCCTTGTTGACTTGTATATATTCAATTTTCATTATGTTTTTATAAGGCTTCAATATATATTTCTTTTACACAATTTTCGAAGAATGTGATAGAGGTCTTTTCTCTTCCCATTCTCATCCTTGTTTCCTCCATCATTCGCCCCCTTGATCTCAATCTTGTAATCCAAAATGGAGCGATTGATTAGTGTATTCCAAATTGCAAATAAAAGGGTATTGTGTTTTTGTTCTTCATCTATATAGCTTTTGATTGATGATCACTCTCTTGTTTGTATTTTGTTCTTAAGTGAAATCATGTATGGCTAATTATGTTTGTGCTAAGGTGAAGGGAAGTTTTCTTCTTTAGATGCTTTGAGAACTTTTGCCCTTCTTGATTCTATTTATGGCCTTATGTGTTATGTTATTGAAATTATTGACGCTATTAGGAATTTGGCCAATTTCTAGTTATTGGTATGAGAAGTTCCTACGAGATATAAAAGATCAGTTAGAATAAGATCCGGTGGGGTTACTACTTACTAGCTAGGGATTAAATCATAAGGTCGATAGGCGTTGATTCAGTCTTTACAACATAAAATAGAGGTTTTTATGATAATCATTGTGTTTTTTGATCATTAAGTTCATTTTAAAGATAGATGAATCATGATAGGCATTAGTGTATAGTGGCTTGAGAAAGCATAGTACTTCAAATGTCTATTAACATATATAATTATGATATATGACGTGGGTGTTGGGTAAAGTGTTTAATTGCATTAAAATTAAGGAAGTTGAATGAATCTTTAGTCTTCTCTTTATTTGGAAAACACTTTTTATATGTCTCTTTGCTTATTTTATTTTGCAAGATTTTGTTTAAATTAGATAGTCTCCCCAATAACCATATTCGATTGTCTAAACATAGAAGGCATGTTCACATTCATAGGATGATATCTTGAGTACTACCTCAATACTGTGCCCTTATGTTTTAGTAGATCAATAATCACAACTACTCGGCCCTTGCATTAGTTCAAGAGCTAGAATCAAATAATGCATTAGATTCCAAAATGTGGCTTTCTTCACCTTTCTTTAAGCGTCTTTTCTGGCACTAGGGTATGACACTATACACAAGACCAAGTGTATGTTTAAGTAAATAGTAATTGTTAGTTGTTGGTTGTTATTATCGGTTCTTTTATTTTATTTAGTAAGATAATTTATTGAAAATAGTATAATATTATAAAACTTATGGTTAAAAAGTAATTATTTAAGCTCAAAACGTTCATCCAAACATATATAAAAATACTGTCATTTTTATAAAAATAAATAGCGATATGATGCAGGAGCATTCATAATTGATGATCATAATCTAGCCATTTTTTTTAAAAAAAAAAATGACAAGTCACAAAACCCTTCTTACTTGAAAACATTAATTATCTATCAAAACTTTAGACATACAAGCTATATAAGACATGCAAAATCCTTTTATCCTTTTCCTCCAACATAACCGAAAATGCCCAGCCCTAAGCCATGAATTTTCAAGCCTTTTCCCTCCATTTTAATCCCTATTTTTCTTAGTATTTTCAACCTCAAACGGCTTAAAATATGCAATCATAACAACCCACCTTAAAAGCTACATATTTCATCAATAAGTCGCTTTTACTTGAGTAATAAGTCATTTTCAACGCTTAAAAAGAATAATATAGATTTGAAAAAAAAATGTTAGAAAACATTCCTTACTTTATTTTATTGCTTACAAAGTTAAAAAGAATATTTATCTTTTTTTTATATGTGTGTAATATAACAGTTATAACTTGTAACATATCAATTAAGAGTTTCGAGAATTAGCTTAACCACTCCTCTCATAATCGACACACATGAGCTGAGTGTAAGCATAAACTTTCGTCCCTATGTTAGGCTCTAATGCATGTATTAATTGGTTAAATTTTAATCTTTAATCCTACACTTAGGACAATATAAAATGAAAAAATAATTTACCCTTAGCTACTATCTTTTCTCTCAAAACCCGAGAGATCCTTTTCAATTCTCAAGTGCAAGAATTTAAAGATTCTTTAAAAAAAAATCTTACAAAATTTATTCTAGCTATCCACAGCCATGTATATCCAAAAATAACTTTAGACAGACGATAAGCATGTATATCCAAAATGACAAGCAGACACTTCTTTCCAAATCGACTTTACAGTCTATGTTCAGTAACTGCTTATTGAAAGAAGACTCCGGCGACTTAAACAAAACATATGCGGACTCTCACTTGCACTACAGCGACTCTCTATATAGCCCTAGAGTGAAGGAAGACGAAAACACAGAAGGGGCCCGACGGCAAACATTTGCCCAATATGATGCAGACTTGACTAATTCACCAATAAGAAGCATGGTTTCAACTTCAACTTTCATGCTTTGCTATCCACAGCCATGGGCATGCCCTCCTGCCTTGCAGCCGCGTTCTGCATCAAGAGTTTAAAAAGAAATCATCAAGCGATGCAAAAGCCATTAGCCTGACAAATACATAGTTACGTACAAAATACTGCATCCAGTGGGGACTTACTTTTGAATTAACTTGCTCTAACTTGTTCCTCTTTGCAAACATATTGCCATAAAATTGTGCATCTTTCTTGTTATATTCTTTCACCTTCTCTTTCAGGATCCTGTACTCCATCTTCACCTCCCTATTTCGGGGCTCAATTTCAAGAGCTTTCCTAATATCCAACTCAGCCAAATCCAAGTCAACTAGTTGGATATGAGCTTGTGCCCTCCTGTACAGTGCTTTGACATTCCTACCGTCGAGTTCCAGTACCTGGAAAATTCAAGCTGCTGGTTAGCTGCAAGCCGACAGCACTCAAAAAATGGAGCATAACTTCAGTAATTACAACACAAAAGGGATGCTACGAACCTTGTTGCAAAGTTTCACCGCCTCCTTGAAATCCTTCAACTTCAGCTTGCAAGCAGCATTGTTGAGATTACAACTGATTTTAAGCACTTTGGATTGCTTCTTCTCTTCCTCACTAAAAGCAGAATCATACTCGATGAATTTTACCGCCTGCCAGAAACAAATGTGGCCACGCCGTCATATGACATCTTGCAGAGTACCATCCAGATTACCAACATTGTGGAGCGGGGATATACCTTCTCATATTTCTTTGATGCTCGGTCATATTTTCCAGCCTTGAACAATGTGTTGCCCTCTTCTTTCTTCTTCCCAGCAGCCTCAATCTTCTCAGGCGTGTTCATATCCCATGATTCTTTCTCCTACTCATTATCCATGGCCCATTGAGAAATGATAATTATCCAGTATCAGAAGAAAGTGGAAACACAGGTTACGTTCTTTCTTACCTTGACGAAGGAAATCATTTCAACTTCATAATATACAGTCGAATTGGCTGGTACAGTGGCAAGCTCTTGTTGGGCATCTAACGAACCAAACGCGTACTCTGGCTGAATGGTGATCAGCGCGATTTCTCCCTTTTTCATGGTCTTCACCGCTCGGTCAAGTCCATCAATCACTTGCTCTGTCGAAAGACCACTCAAATGACAGTCAAGGCCCAGTGCCAGGTACAGCACCCCTTCAAAGAGTTAACATATTAAACCCAAACAAAACCATTACCTTCGTCTACCTTGAACTCAAATGGGGGTTCTTCATCGTAACCTTTCTTGAGAAAAACAGTCCCATCTTGCAGCTTTCCGATTAATTTCGCTGGAGCGCAAACAAATATACCATCAGTGTGAAGAAATGGCGATCGTGCATAGAATAGCCTTCTTAGATGCACATTACAGCGGAACGTCCAAACTATAGTAACCTACATACCTTGGACAACAGCTCCATCATTGGGACGATCGTATCCCTCACCCTCCTTCAAGATTTTCTTAAGAACTTTATTATTACTAACTATCTCCGAGACAGCCTTCCAAGAGACCAGTTCAAGGGTTATTTGCAGCGAGGCATTGGATGGAATAGCTCCTCCATCACCGGTTGGAGATCTACCGGTCTCAGCGAAAGCATCTGATATAAATCATTCAAAAATTAGAGCCTGAACATGGATGAAAACTAATATAAGGAATTTTGAATTAGACTTACATTGTGGCTTGACGGTTAAGATCACTTTCTCTCCCTTTTTCATTGTCTTCACGGCTTTAGCCAATGCCGGACAAAAGTATCCTGTTCCCAACGAAGTAAAGCTTCGTTATTAATGATCTATAGTTAAGAAATAAAACTAGAATTTATACATTATCTGGGAGGCTGATACGAACCATCTTTCACAGTGAACTCCACGCCATCAGATTTCGATACCAGAGTTCCATCCTCAAGCCTGGCCTCATACTTGACTGCAAGAAGGGGAACAGGTTACACAAATCCAACAAAAGGAGGATGATAAGACACGAGATGGTTCATAAAGTAACTTACCAAGAGCCTCATCAGGGTCTTTTGGATTCTGCCACCCTTCTCCTTCTACAAGTATTTTTTTGATTATTCCCCCATCATTGCAAATGTCTTTTACACTAGCCCACGAGAGCAATTCAACCTCAAATTGCAGAGAGGCATTCGGAGGAATAGTAGGAGGGGAACCAGATTCTCCATATGCCATCTCTGGGGGAATGGTGAATAGTGCTCTTTCACCCTTTTTCATGGTTTTGATCCCTTCATCCCATCCCTTGATCACTTGTCCTGCACCAGAGCATGTAATAAGTTGAAAAGCCTCCGCATCATGCGACGCAAATCAGCGCGCAAACTCGTGATATACAGAATCAACCATCGATCCATCATCCATTATATTCCTTCAAGTGAATCGCATCAAATTTCAAGATCGATAAATAGCCGCACCGAAAATAACTTACATGTGCCAGAAGTAAAGTTCATATACAAAGCTCGAACGCAGACAAATTCAAGAAGACATTCTCTAGCTTAAAATTCCAAATTATCTAGGTCAAATAGCTTCATCACCAATAAGTGAACAAACATGACCAGTGATTTCATGATTCTGGCAAGTAACTGAATAAAAGTCAGATGAACAGTTTTTCTTATAATTTTTTTTAACAGTATGACAAACAAGCAATCGATTACCCAGCTCTTCTACATTATAAATTATTAGGCTGGCTGAATTAACGTATATGTAAATTCAATCGGCTAGAATACCTTGTCCAAGCTTAAACTTAAAAGGCGTTCCTCTATCGCGGCTCGAATCGAACTGCGTTCCATCAAGCAACGTTCCAACATAGTGGACTGCCAACAACAAACCAAAACCCCAAAATCAGCATCATTTCACATTGGATCCACATCCTATAATCAACTGAATTAGTCGCATTACCTTCTACTTCATCTCCCTTGCCAGGTCTTTCCCATCCTTCGCCAGCTTTAATCAGCTTCTTCTTCACCTTCGACTTACCGATCTCCTTCTCCTCCCCTTCCTTCAAATTCGGCACACCATCTACGTAGTTGCCCATTTCCATGTCCATGTCCTCGGCTCCAGTATTTTCATTCGTCGGAAAATCGAAATCGTCCTCCATGTCTCGTTCCAGAAAGCTCTTCAAACACTGATAGAGTGCGAGATTTTAAAGTAGCGATCGACACAACACGCTGAACGTACGTGAGAACTGAGAACAGAGTGAACTGGGTCGGAGATTATATAGCAAAGGAAGGAGGGGTCCAGATAGTTCCGAAAGATCAAAAATGCCATGGATGGTTCCAGATTTTTATTTTTATTTTTATTTTAACACATCCTTCGGGTTCAACGGTCTTTGTACAAACCCCGCCCAGAATCTCGATTCTGGAATTCTCGCGGTCTCTCCTAGAACAGGCAGAGATCTTGTGCACTAAGGTCCAGGGTCGGATATTCGACCTCTGGATTAGGTGATCGTAAGATTGCTTTAGGGGCTGGATCTGATAACAAACGGAACACGATGACGATCCTTTCCCAATCGAACGGCGATGGCATGCGTTAGTTTAGGCCCTTTAGGGTAAGGTTGGGAAGTTCAAATACATCCGGGCTATTACTGGATGAGGGCGAGGGATCTGGGCTTCTAACGTTCATACCTTACTGTCTCATAGGGCTGATTCCAGTAAAATTATGTGGAAGCTTGTGTAATATTTTAGGGGCATTTTAGATGATGTATAATTTTTTAGATCTCTTAAATCTATAAGAAAGTCCAACAAAAAAGTCTTTAGAATTATCATGTAAAAATCAAATATTGTAGAAGATTTATAACCTTCCAATGTAGAAAATCGAAAAAGGGAGCCTCAACTATAAATATAAGATGACTCTCATTTGCTTCCACTAGCATCTTCTAAGTTGTAAGCTTTCTCATTTTCCATTAATAAAGTGTTTTCTTTTTACACAAAAAACCTCTCTCACTTTCTCTAAGTCCCTTCAATTTTCCAAATTCTCATTCATCTTTAAATGCTTGGTATTAAACTTAGCATTAGAAAGATTAACGTAATGTGCACTAAAGGAGCTGTGATTCTTAGTGCCGCATAAAAAAGACTTAGGTAAAAAGAATCACCCCGTGACATTATGCCTAGATAATGGTCAGTATCACATGTTCATTCAACCTAATAATTCAGATTTGCCTATGGCTATTTTTGGCAACCTAAATCTAGATAATTGCACCACAAATTTTTAAGCATTTACCCAATTTTTTTATTTCATTTTTCCTGAAACTTATCTTATATCATAATCTACAATAAAGTGTTCTTATATGTATATGAAAGATCCAATTAAATATTAAGAACTACCATCATCACTAATTTATGCATCTAAGTAGTCTTTAGGTGATCAAAGAACATGAGAAGTTATGTATTTGTCTTTTCGTCTTGAAGTGAATCAATTAGTTAATGAGGAAAGAATAGCTTGTCATTGATTAGAGTATATTTCATGTTGGAAATATATAATGAATAATAATGTATATTAATATTCATAAGAGGTAAGAATACTTATTCAACAATCAAAAGAGCTATGGTGTGGCAAGTCATTGCCCTAAAAGTGATTAAAACCTAACTTTTGGTACAGTTGGAGTGGTCGATCCATTATGACCTATTTGATTTTTAGATTTTTAGAAATTCTAGAATTCTCTAGAGTAGTCTAAAGTCTTGTGGACTTGTATAGAACAATGTATATCGTTATACAATGTTCTTGAATATTGTAAAAAAAATCTAGGCCCAAAGATTAGATTGGTTCGAAATAGCCTAGTATCCTTTACACCACCCTAGAATACTCTTGTAAATATCAAGACTTGCAGAAGTTCTAAAATCTTTTGTACTTATCGAAAGCCTAAGGGATAACTATAAATAAGAAAACACCCCCCATTTACTCCCACCATCCAAGAGTCATAAAGCACTCTACACTCATATAACATAATACTTTCTTCTAACACAAAGCTCTCACTTATTCTTTTAAGTTGTGCCAGTGTTATTACCCTTGTTCTTTAGGCTAGACTTTGCCTAAGTATTTAAAAGGGATAACTTAGTAAGTGCTAAGAAAATTGTGCAAGCTAAGCGTTGCATGAAAAAGATTAATAAAAATGAGTCACCTCCTGACAGGTGGCTCTTTAAGATTCACATAGCATGCATTCGATAAATTGCACTCTTAGAAATGGTGGTGAAGTCTTACATACTCCCCGTTATGCATGTTATCATATGTCATTAAATACATACTTACCAAAATTACTTGAGAGTATGAGATACACGCACCTCCTCTCTTCCGCCCTTTCTTTTTGCCTTTTGCTACCTATGGTTGCGTCTACTTCTTCCTCATGGTTTTTGATAAGTATCTTTCACATCCTACACCTTCTCCTTATTCGCTTCAATTAGCCAAGAAGAAATGGTTTTTTAATACATCCTCTTCTTTGCCAAATTATATGCTACATGTTTTCATAATTATATGAGAGTGCTACTAGTTTGAATTCACGTGGGCATATATCTAAATAGGTAACTAAAAAAATGTTACTAATCATCCAAATTTCAACCATTAGTATAAGCAGATCCTTAGATGTTTTGCCAAACATTATGCAAGAAGCCAAAATTCCAAAGATAAAATAAAATTTTCTGTAGTTTCAAAGTGCAAACTTGGAACAAGCTCGCTAGAGATCAACCTCACCATGCAACCTCTTCCTTCCTTTCATCTGTTTGTGTGTGTGTGTGGAGTATGCGCATGCATCTAGATGGAGGTTAAGAGACTAGGGGTTCAACCATTCAACTACAAGACCACAATTTTGGACTTTATATTCATTAGTAAAGCTAAAATTGATTATAATACAAGGTAATGTGACCATTTGTGCAAAACATGGTATGAGTTGGTTCACAACATAGCAAGAGATAGCAAAATTGTATACTTGGCAACATAATAAAAGATGAAATCGACATATATCTTAATTTGATTAGTGGTGGTGGTTAACTTATCACTTGGGACATCTGCTCTGTATCCCCATATAAAGAAGAATTTGTTGTGGACTAGAATTTATGTGTCCTTCACCTAAATCATAGAAAAGAACCACAGTTCATAACTACATTATGAAACAAACGTATGATAATAAATAGATGGCAATATTATGAGACCAGCCACGTACCTTTAGAATCTTGAAATGTTCACTCAAAGTAGGAAGACCATCCAAAATTGTACAGGTTAAATATTCACCCAAGTGTCCATGCTTGAAAAAGGGATGCTTCATAAGTTTCTTTAAGGTGGGGTATTTTCTAGGATCCTTCACTAAGCAAGTAGCTACCAATTCTTTAAAAAAAAAATTAAAATAGTAAAGGTATAAGAGAATTAATGAAATAATTTGAACCAATTTATTCTCTATTTTAAAACTTAAACCAAGCAAAAAAAAATGGAGGATCGGCCTTTTAGAATCTCCTCTCCCTTTCATAGTCAAAACTTG
This sequence comes from Tamarix chinensis, assembly GCA_030549775.1. Classification (NCBI taxonomy): domain Eukaryota; kingdom Viridiplantae; phylum Streptophyta; class Magnoliopsida; order Caryophyllales; family Tamaricaceae; genus Tamarix; species Tamarix chinensis. Next base: position 74,715,505 of record CM060182.1, read on the forward strand.
GTGGCTCATTTTCCAAAGTCATCGATAATTCCTACAAAGTTGCAAAAGAAAGATGATAATGTTACCCAAAATATTCGAAACAACATGCCCGCTCCATATAGAAAACTCATAATAATTTATTCATTAGAGGATACTTGGAAAGGAGAGCATGCCTATAAGCAAGAGTTAATGTTACTATTCCAAATGACCATATATCAACTATATTTGCATGGAATATGTTTCATTCAAAATATTATGTCAATTAAGTGAACTTCAAGGTATTAACTAAAACATTGAGAGAATGATAAGAGGAGGCTAGCCTTATTTGTATTCAAATTCAATGTTTATGAACCTTTACAAGTAACTCAACATAAAAGGAATGAAATAATAGTCTAACACATGTAAAGCAGGGATAATACATGGGATTTAACTTGTTTGAGAACCTTAAAAGAAGAAACACAAAGAATAAATGAATTTACATTCTAAAATCATATGACAATACATGAAGTAGTGTGTGAACCCCCCCCACCAAATGCTACTGAAAATTTTCAAGTTTAAACGAAAGTATTAACATAATTAAGTAGGACATATAGTATAATTCTAGTCCATACATTTTTTATATCAAATGTAATACAAAAATAATGATAATAATAAAGTCAAAACAAAAAAAATAGATATAAGCAATGAAATATTTTTTCTTAAATGAAATAAGAACAAAGTTATGGAGAAGAAAACATTATATAATAATAATAATAATAATAATAATAAAAGATGTCGGAAACAAAAGAAGGGAAAGAATAGTCCAAAAATGACATCCGGATCTAGGACACACAATATGTGACATCTGGATAGCTATAACTCTAAGCTCCAACCCCAAAAATAACCCTAGTACCTCCACCCATGACACCTCAAAGTCTGCAAGGTCACCATCAAATGCTTGTGGCACATGAACTGTAGAAGTATAGTATTAGCACACAACTCATACTGATTAATAAAGTATAATCTAGAGAAATAGCATGATACACATAAAAACCATATGATAACACATTGACGTATGCGATGATAGTAATAATAATAACATGCATACGATAGTGAAAACATGATTATGAGACATACGATAAGACATAGCAACCACATAAAAAAAAATATCATGCTATTACACCCACACCAGAAATCATGTAGCATAGTAATCAAACGGCATGCTAAGGTTGAATTCTTTGTGCTAAACATGGGTTAATACATGATATGCTTAAAACAAAATTTTCTAGTCATAAATTTTGGGATATTATGTAGTGCACTAATTTATATGACAATCAACTTGTATCTTCTTTTTCCAAGTGCACAACTCACATGTGGATTCCACTTCTCAAACACACAACACAAAAAATGTACATCTATTGAAGGCATGTGGTTGTCATACATTTAAATAGATTATATTAAAACCACAAGGATTTTTAAATGATCACAAACACTACAAAGTTACAGGCTGATTCAAGTGTCTTTTGTACAATTATGCTACTGATACAATCATTAACATGTCTCCGTATATGTTCTACATATACATAATGCCCAACACTCCTAGCTATATGATTTAATAATTGATCATATTATATAAATGCAATTTCAAATGGAATAAACTAATCCCTAATATTGAGTAATTAATATTTTAACATAATTCTAATTTTAGGTAATTGATATTTTTTTATTACCCAAATTTCTTAATCTTAAATCTAAGCCTAAATCCTAATCCTAATTTTAGGACATTAATATTATAACCTAACCCTAACCCCAGATAATTGATAAATTAATTTTATCCTACTTTCCTAATTTTTAATTTAATTATAATTCTAATTCTACCCCTAAAATTTCTTTCTCCCTTTTCTTTCTCCTTTTTCTCTTTTCCTCCCCTCTTTCTTTTTCCTTTTTCCTTCTCCTCGTCCTGATCTCCCTTCTCCTTCTTCCCCTTCTGTCCATGAAACCCCCTCCCTCGTATGACTTCCTCTTTTCCATTCCCAACCCTACACTACACTTTCCCCTACACCCCAAGTGTAGTACCACCAACCATACCTTATCCCTTTCCTCCTCGACTCATGTGAAATGCCCAAACCAACTCTCCCAACATTGTACCTTTAGCACTCTCATCCCACTCCTCACCCCTCATATGGTGAGGTCATAGCCGGTACACAATTTAAATCCTTTTGTCATCAATTATAGTATTAGTAAATAAGGGTATTATTTTAGACTAGAGGTTGAGAGGGATCATCAAAATTTAACTAGCACACAAATAATAAAATAAAAGACTCTAAATTGCACCAAAATAAATTATAAGAAAAATAAAATTATGTGGGGTAAAAATAAAAAATAATACAAACCAAATAAATTCAAATGCGAAAATAAATAGGGGTGAATACCAATATAATGAATGTGTTAGGAAAGTCAAAATCCAGCGCTAGACAAGGTCAAATTATTAACTCATATATATAAGTTATCTTTTAATCACAAGAAATAAAGTGATTAAGTTGCAAACCAAAAGTAGGTCTACACACATTATATTAGTTTTCTGAAATAATTAATATAACAAAGCATCAATATTAAATCCCAGTAATACAGTCACAATAAGAAGCTCATATATTTAAGTAAATTTAAAGCATTAAGCATAAGTTTAAGGATGTCAATCTCAATACCCATAATAGTGCCTCTCAATGCTCTCATATGTCTAGACGAATTTTCCTCATTTGACCCCATACATATCTAATTGTTTCACTACTCTAGTTAAAATCATAAAATTATTATCTAAGATAGTTGCAATATATATACATAAATTATAGCATATTCATATAGCAACCTAGGAAACATATAATAATATATATTGTCATTATGAGGAAGACAAAACAAAGTATATACTATATAAACCATATTTGACAAAATCATATATATAAATGATAGCAATTAAATTAGAGTCAAAGGACAATCCCATGAAACAAAGAAAATCATTATTACAACTCAAACCATAGTTTAGGGCTTTAATTGATTCCCTAATAGATATTATTTAGCCAATCATAATAAATCAATTCATTACATAAATATATATTAGATATAGAGGAAGAAAGAACCAAAAATAAATATGGATGAAAGTTTCAGCAATTTAATTGAATGAAAATTTTCTTATTCTTTAACTAAAAAAATTCTTCCAACTAAAATCTTTTTTTTTTTCTCTCTACCTCGCATGCCTTCTTCTTTATCCTCTATATTGTCCTTGGTTTTTACACCTTTACTTCTCTCTCCGATGTCCCATCCTACCTATACCCCTATCTCATGTCACCATCTCTTCTCATCCTTTTCTCTGCTCTCCTTGCGCTACCTTTCTCTCTCTACTCTCTCACCTCACCATATGTTCCTTTTTCCCTTCTCTATCTCAATCTCTCTTTTCTTTTTCTTTTACTTTTTCTTATTTTTTCGTTCCCTCGTGCCCTCTTCTTAATTTATCTCTGTTTGGGTGGCTCTTATCCCTACCGTGCATCCTTTATCTTCGTCTAGCATTTGGGCCCCTTTTTTTCTTTTTATTTGATGACACCTTGTGACATCTCTTTATGTTCTTCCAATTTTCCCTAAAAATAAAAATAAAATAAATAATTAATAATATCATAACTTAATCCTATTAATTTCATATCATTTTATCTCAAATAATTAAATATATAATATTATTATCACTTAAGTACAAAATTATAATTAGCCTCATATATTATTCCAATAAAAGACCAAAAGCTAAACTTAAAAGGGTATAAAATATATAAGAATGTGTATTCATTTTCATCTCTTATAAATACCTCTCATCTCCATTCTTACTTTATTTTTACAACCCATACAACTCCTCCCATATCTCTCTTCCTTCCTTTAACATCTTTGCCCTTTTTTCATTGCTCTTCTGCCATTTTTCTCCAAAGAACATCTGCATAATCTTCCTCATCTCACACTACGAACTAACCACAGCACAAGAATCTCATGTTACTAAGTCTTAGAGGTTTCCATAGCTCACACAAACTACTCTTATCAATGTCACAAGAACCACCCCAAATACACCTCAACCTCACGTTGCACAACCCTATATAATGTGAGCTCTTTAAGCCACTCCACCCCACCAACGTCAAGCCATCACATCACTTCACCCCTGTCAATATAAAGATCTCACACAACACCCCTATTTGCGTGATTCACTCATGTTGCATCCCTTCTTGTTGCAACAACTTCTTATGCAACTAGTTCAAGCCTTGTGCAATTTAGTTTACTTCGATTGTGCTCTATTTTCCACCCTCCTTTTCATTAGATTTTCCTTGATGGTTTCTTAAGTTTTAATTATGCATTATTATTGATTATTAGTTTTTTTTGTGGTTTTATAGGAGTCTTAGGTTATACATGCTTAAAGACTAAACACGTTTTTGGTAAGGATATATGTCATAGTTAGGGTTTTTGTATGTAATGTGCAAATGTGTATAAAAACTCATATTTGATATTATTATGATGATAATGTCATTTTTATAATATTTTTGTATGATGATTTGGTATAAAAATTATAGAAATTGGGAATATGTGAAGAACGAGAGATTATGTGTTGTTATTGCTATAAATCTCATTTTGATACCCTAAGTGTGTTAGTATGGCCTATGGTATTTTAATGTGTTTGAATGAGTTTGAAAAGTGATAAAAGGTTTTGGTAAATTTGTGTATTGATGGTATACATATAAGAATTTTGGAATCAATGATATTAGACTCGTAGGATCTTTGTAAGAAAATGAGTGCTTTGGTTGTCTTAAGGGTATTTTAGTTAATATGTGTTAAATATGGAATTATTATTATTTTTTGTATTAAATGGTGTAAAATATTATAATTATATCGTTTGGAATGCTTGTAGTGATTATAAGTGGCATGGGTCTAAGAAAATGATAAAACAACTTAAATTAAAAATAGTAACCCTAAAGGGAGGTCATTATCGCATTTTTAAAAGGTTATATTTAGACGCTATTTTTGGATAGGATGTTAATATTTATTTTTTATGAATTTGAAATAAATTTATTTTTTATATGATTCTTATGAGAAACATTATGTATAACTTATGAAACTAGGGTTTGTAGAGGCAGGGTTGTTATCGTACGTGTAAAACATTGGAGTTAGACCTTGATTTTTAGATATGTTTTTAATAATGATATTTTAGTAATTTTGAGTAAATTTGGTGTTTATATAAATCTTATGGGAAACTTTATACCTTATTTGTGAAATTAGAATTTTGTAAAGGAGCTGAATAATAACTCTAGAGGTAGGGTTATTATCACTTGTGTAAGATGTTGAATTTATACCTTAATTTTTGGATATATTTTCAATAACAACATTTTAGGGTTTTTTTACTAAATTTAGTGGTGGAATGAATATTATAGAAGAAGTTATGCTTATCTTGTAAAATTAGGGTTTTTGAGGAGAAACATGGCTTTTTCTTTGGGAGATGTCCCAATATGCACTGTAATTGTGTTTCATGTGCTTTGAATAACTATGTTAAGTTTGGATGGTGTGTCCTACATATCTATATGTGTGTTTGCATGATGATATTGCGATAAATAATCAATGGTATATTAAAACATTAATGTTTAAAGTGAAAGATTATGTGAGGTAAGAATGATTGTATCAATATATTCCACCAAACGAGAATAGTGGCTAAGAGATTTTTGACCTGGGGTTGTACTAGTCAATTCCATTAATCGAGAATAATATCCAAGATCATTTTGCCCCAGGGTTTTATATTGTTGATATCGTTTCACCGGTTGCAAATAATGGGGTCCTTGAACTCAACATAAATAAGAATACGATCTTGAGATAAATAATAATGAATTAGATTACATTAGTCAGCTTCCACCATATCATATGCAGGGTGCTTCAAACCATTCCACCGGTTTAAGAATAGTAATAAAGAGTATATCGTCATGGAAGGTGTTGTGTCTGTTATACCCATAGTATTAAAAACCAAACTGGATTGGCCGATTCAATTAGTGAACCAGCAAACTGGTCAGATTATCGGCCAGATTTCATATACCGGTTCTTAGAATCTCAAAACCGGTAAAAATTGGTTAAAAATTGGTCGGACTAATAAAAATTGGTGAACCGGTCAAAAAACTGGTTAGGAACTGATCAAATTCATGTGTAGTTTGATTTTTTATATATTTCATATTTTTTGACTTAATATGTACCACTGGTTCGACCAGTCTAAACCACTAATCTGACCACTAAACTAGTGAACCAATTATGATACCGGTTTGATTACCAGTCTGATTTTTAAAACTATGGTTATACCAACTTAATAATAGTGGCTAGACACATTTTTTTTGTGAGGTATTTCAGCCCACTCCACCAGATTAAAAATAGTGGGGTTTTGCTTTCAACATGAATAATAAATGGATTGTAGATATACCTAATAATGGAATTCGAATTCAGTTATCCTCTTATATCATATCATGTTTATTCATTATAAATTCTTATTCTTCTATGTGACCTTATGTATTATATGTAACATTGATATGATTGTATTGTCACATTACTTAATATGCAGCATATTGATCATCCTTTTTATAGGTGTTGTTTATTCTCACAAGCAGATACCACCTTATTTTACAAGTAACTGTTGATTAATATATTTAATGCATTTACCTTCGATGAATGCTTGATTGAATTGGTATAGGGTATGGTTATCCATATACAGCTATCTCTTTGAACTATTAATCCTCTTTTTTCATCACATATGAGTTACTTTTAGCCTTGCACCTAGCATAGATTGGGCATCAAAAGTATCTTTTTTATGTTGGATGCAACATAACACCCCTACGCTTTGTATTTGGCTTCTGCAAATTACTCTTTAAAATAAAAAATTTGAGTCCTAAATTTTAGTATTGCTACAGTAAAGATACATCACACAAAATAATATTATGAGAGACATGGCTAATAAATACTTTGAATACATTTACCTCAACTAATATGCTTAGCTTCCAAATGATGAGATAGATATCTTAGCAATTAAGTTTAACAACTCTTTAGTGATAAGGATAACAAAAGAAAAATATGTGAAATTATTGTACCTATCCTAACTTAAAAAAAAATATATTAATCAACCATCTTTTGTAGTATATTATGTCGTATATGTCCACATACCAATATTTGGTGTTGTTAACATTATTGTACCTCTCACACTAAAATTAGGAGATTGCATAAATTTTGATTATCATACTTATGGATCTATTGTCATGCAACATTATATATAATTAACCACTTATTGCTCAAATCTTCACATATACAACTAATGGTACCATTATTATATATATTAATCAAACATAATGGTTAGCTTGTATTTCTTCATAGGTTATATTAGACAAGAATTAGAGAAAGTAATATCCATGTCAATTAACAAAGCATAACATTTGGTTTTAAGGTTACTGGAAAGTATTTCAACTTGAAGCTACATAAATCATGATAAGGCATTATAGTCACCACAAAATAAATAAGCATACCTAACTGCCTTCCACATTAATAGACTGGCTATGCATGTTAAGAAGGATAAAAAATTCCAACAAATATACAACAACATAATGAAACAAGATAGGTTTTCCAACTATCAAATGAAGTTAAGGCCACTGTAAGCTCAACTCTAAGGTGATCTGATAAGAAATGTAAGGAGAACAGTGCACTTGTATAAATCGTATAAGGCCTTGAACCTAAACACTCAAAGAAGACTGGTGTGACCGTAGCCGGCACTCAATTTAAACCCTCTTATTGTCAATTGTAGCACTGGTAAATAAGGGTATCGTTCTAGCCGGGGATTGAGAGGGCTCACCTCTAATTAACTAGCTTGGAAATAAAACTAAAAATAAAAATCCTAAATAAAATAAATGAATAAGAAAAATACTAATGGGGGTTTATCAAAATAATAAAATAATAAAAGGAATAAATAAAATAAACTAATAATGAAAATAATGGGAAATAATGGGAAACTAGCAGATATGAGGAATATGTTAGGGAAATAAAAATCCACCACTAGATTAGGTTGAAAATATAATATTTATTTCTAAGTCATCTTTTAATCGTGAGAAGGAGATCGACCAAGTTGCACACCAAAAGCAGGTCTATACACCTTATATTACTTCCCCTAATTAAATTAATACGACAAAGCGCCAATATTAACCCTATTAAATACTAGCAGTATAGCAGCAACAAGCGGCTCCTATATTTAACTAGATTTAATGCATTAAGTCTAAGTGGAAGGCTGTCAATCTAAGTACCCAGACTAGTACAAAACGCATGTCTAGCTGTATTTCCTATCCTTGACCCACACGTATCGAAACGTTTTACCACTTAGGTTAGAATCACAAAACGATTAGGTAAATTGTTATCTAACCTAGCTGCAATTTATACATATAAATTCTAGTATATTTAGATGGCCACCTAGCAAGCAATTAATCCTACATACTGTCACTTATGAGGTACCAGAACAAGGCATGCACCAAATAAACTATATTGGACAGAATTATACATATAAACGATAGCAATTAATATAGAGTCAAGAAACAATCTCACGAAACAAAGAAAATAAAATTATAATTCAAATCATAATCTAGGGTTTCAATTCATTCCCTAACAATAAATAATCAGCCAGCCATAATTAAAGAATTAATTACACAGAAATATATATCTAACATATAAATTAAAAATAAGAGAAATAAATAACCGGAATTAATTTTGAATTAAAGATCAAAAATTTATTCAGATAAAAATTAATTTTATCTGAAATAAATTCTACCAGTATTAATTTCTTCCTTATTTTTTTTCTTCTCTCTCGGCACCTCAATTTCCGTGTAAAAATTCTTTTTCTTTTTTTTCTTGGCTGGCGCTGACGGCAGATGGAGGCTGCTTCGATCTCCGTGCGTCGTCCTTTGCGGCTCTGCCGCCCGTCCGAGCCTGTGAAGGCTCTCTGCCGAGCCTACCCTGCGGCTGCCGCACACCCACCTTTTCTCTCTGCTCTGCACTCTCTCCTTTTTCTCTCTCTGCGTCCTCTCTGTTGCGGCTCTGCCGCCTAACGGCAGAGGTTCTCTATTTCCTCCTTTTTCTCTTCTTAGCCTGTGCCGTTCCTTTATAAATTTTTAACGTGCGGCCCTTTCCGTGCCACGTCAGCCCTGACGGCTGAATTTTCTTCTCTTCCGAGCCGCTGCCGGTTCTCTTTTTTATTTTGTCGCTCCACGTGAGCCCTGCGGCTGACTCTTCCATGCTTCCAGGTCTCTGTTCGGTGTCGTTCTTGTTTCGAGCCTTTGGGCCTTCGGCTTTCCGCCGTTGGTCCAAAGGCCCAATTTATTTATTTTTTTAATTTTTTTATTTAAAAACAATACCTGCAAAATAAAATTCAATAAATATTAATAAATAATATTTTATTCTAAATTTACTTAATTTATATCATTTTAGCTCAAATAATAAAATTTATACAATTTTTACCACTTAAGCATAAAACAATAATTATTTCCCTATATTAGCTAAATAAACTACCAAAAACTAATATTATAAGGGTATAAAATGTGTCAAAATATGAACTCATCAAAGACCCCCAAACACAACTTGTTGCTACACCCACGCAAAGTTACCAAAAAGAAGAACCCACAAAATCACACCTACTAACTTTACATTCAAAAGTAATAAGAAAACACATCTAACTAAATAAAAAGGACTCAACTAGATCATTATATAGAAGCATTAGAATCATTTTGTTACTAAAAAAAAAGAGGTTCATTGTCAATCCTTCAGCCCTAAAGAATACCTAAGCCAACATAACAAAACTCCTAAATAAAAAGAAAAAGATAATTTAAAACTTCACCATTAATGGTCAAAAATCATGAAAGCGATTGATCCATTTAACTATGGAAGCATAAAGCCAAGTAGGAAAAGTAGAAATAGACCTTATAAACTTGGTATCCATCCTTCAAATCCTCTAACAAGATACCCTTTCATACATGATTTAACAAATCAAACTCATATAATTTTTCATTATAATGCCTTGATGATGGATCATACATAAATTCAAGTTATCATAGCATATTATGGACGAGCTAAGAATTTAAGGTTAATAATTATTCAAGCAAATCAAAATTTTAAATAGAAGTGAATAATCATAAAAAATAAGATAGAATAAATTCAAACCAAAAGCACCTGAATTGGGGGTTACACTAAAAATACAAAAGGCCTCACCATAATACCTAAAAAAGAAAATTTTGAGAATCAACCATGGCAAAAAAATATCGGTGAATGACGAATCAAAGATGCCTAGAGAGGAGTGTTGGGAAGCCTTGGAAGTGTTGGTGTTTGCAACATCAAAGGTAATTATCATCCATTATCGGTCAATGGAAACAACTTCACTCAACGAGAATGGTCATTACTAGTGCTGGTGTGAAGGACGAAGAATGTTGTAGATGAGAGGTCATATAAATAAGTTATAGTTTATCTTAAGTTTAGAAATATCTTTTTGATTGTATTATACATTACTTACTAGGGAAAAAGATAAAACAATTACAAATTTTTTATGATCCAAATTCAAATTTTGCCCACTACTAGAATATCAATAAATATAGGTTAGAATTGAAATTATTTTAAGCTACAAGTAAAAAGTTGCATTACTAAAAATATTTTTCACAAAAAAGGTGGTTGTGAAACTTTAACATCCTCATTTTTACCAAAATTTTTTTTAAAACAATGATTTAGGAGATAAAATAGAAAATAGGGGATGCTACCTCCACATCTATTATAAGGAGAATTGCACATGTTTACCTAACTTATGGAAAACACAATTGCAATACCCAAATTTTAGCTAAACCTAATATTGGGTGATTAGTATTGTATCCTATTCTAATCTCATAAAATTATATTTTTATCTTACCTAAATTTTTATATCCCTAAACCTTAATCTAAACCTAAACTAAATTCTAGGTAATATGTATTTTAACCTAAACCTAATCCCAAAAATGTGTTAATTAAATTATCTTATTACCCTAACTAAAATTATTTTAACCTAAATCTAAGTCTAAAACTAAACCTAAATGCCTTATTTTCCTTTCATTCCTTTTTATTATTATTTTTCTTCTTTCTCTCTTCTTTCATTTTCAACCCTACCTGCCAATTCCCTTTTTCCCTTTTCTTCTCCCTTTCTTTCCACAAAAAATATTCCTCTGATATACCATCACCTATGCTCTTCCCTACAGACGTGCATCACCCATGCCCTAAGATGATGGATTGCGTCAAAGATATTATCCAACATTTGTCTCCTTCACCCTTAGTGACCTGTGTGCATGCGTGTGTGTATATATATACCACATATTAAATACCCAAACAACCTCCTTCTCCCTCAATTTTTTTTGTCAAATTTGAAGCACAAACCCAAAATTTTCCTCCTTTCCCTCCCACACTTTGTCGCTAAAACAACCCACTGATAGCTTTTTCCATTCCCTCATCCAAAGTACTGGAAGCCTCTACCATATCCTAACCCATACTACCAACAAAACTTGCTAAATATACCTCCTAACCTTTGGCAAACTCCACCAAAATGCTCCACTTTGAATCCACCCCTAACCACTGATCAACATTATCATTCCCCACTCCCTCCATTCGACACCAACCATCACAACCCACACCCACCATTCAACCAAACCAACCAAACCATAACCACCACCTTTGGCCACATCCACCAAAGCACACCCCATATTCAGCTTCCTCTATCATTCCACCCCCCTTGTAAACCAACCAAATCTATCACTCCTCACTCCTCACCCTCTCCCTTTGACCAAACCATCTTTTTCTCCCCTTTTTATTTCAGCAAAACCAACTGAGCACCCTCCCTTTATTATGCAAACTTTCCCAAAGCACTCTATTTGGTTTGTTTCTATTTTTCCCCTTTCTTCGACCCTCATTGACCTTAGATATTTTCTTAATCATATCATTAAATCCTAATGGTTTTTTGTTAATTATTTCTTAGGTGATTTATTAGAAGTTCTAGAATAGGAGTACTTAAAGACAAGAGCCTTTTTGTAGAGGGATACTAGTCCTAGTCTTGAGATTTTGTGCTAAGTTCTATGTATGATTGTGTGTAATATCATGTTATTGTTATTATGTGGTTAATGCTGTGATATGAGCATGTGATAATATGCTATAAAAAAATAAGTAAGTTGAGAATTATTCAATATTGTTATAATAATATTCTCTACGGAAAATTCGCAGTGTGATATATGGTTATAATATGGGTTTAATAAGGTATAATAGGTGGAAAATAAGTATATTAATAAGTATGATGATAAATGGAGATTTTGGAAATAATGATACCGATATATATATATGTACATACATACACATACACATATATCATGCCTTATTAAACCCATATTCATATTAATCGTTAAAAATGATTATTATTTATTATGAATTATCAATATTCATCATATAATTATGTTAAAATATTAATTAGAACATATAATCATTACTAATTATTAATTATGGTTAACATTATTCTTAGTAATATCATTTTTATCACTGATATTATATTAATATAAAAAATATACTAGTTGTAGTCTAGGGATTTTGGGCTAAGTGATATGTATGATTGTGTGTAATACCTTATTATTATTATTATTATTATTATTATTATTATTATTATTATTATTATTATTATTATTATTATTATTATTATGTGGTTACATGTATGCTGATAATGCTATGATATGAGCATGCAATATTATGCTATACAAAAAATAAGTTGAGAATTATTCGATATTGTTACAATAATATTCTATGTGGGAAACCCGAGGTGTGATATATAGTTTTAATATGGGTTTAATAAGGTATGATGAGTGGAAAATAAGTATATTAAGAAGTATGATGATAAGTGGAGATTTTGAAAATAATGATACCAAGTATATATGTATATAAAGTTTTCGAGAGATAAGGGTTTTTGGCTACCTGTAAGGGCATTTTAATCATTATGGGTTTAATATGGAATTTATGGTATTTTAATGTGTTAAATGATTTAAAATAAGCTAAGGAAAATCATATGAAATTTTTGGAGTAATCTTAAATGGCATAAGACCCACAAAATGATAAAGATGTTGAATTTGGGAATAGCAAGCCTAAAACAGGGATGTTATTATCACATATGTAAAATATTAGAGTTAGACCACAATTTTTAGATATGTTCTTAATATTGGTATTTTAGGAATATATATTTAATTTTTTTCAATTACATAAGGCTTATGGGAAAAGTTATGATTTAACCGTGGACTTAGGGCTTTGTAAGCATCGTAAATGGTAACTTTAAGATGAGGTTATTATCCTATGTGTAAGACGTGGGAGTTAGACATTGAATTTTTAGAATTTTAATAATATTATTATTATTATCAGAAGATATACTAAATTTGGTGGATAAAAGAGCATTAGAGAAGAAGTTGTGCTTATGAAATTAGGATTTTTAGGGAAGTATAAGGATCTTAATATTTGACAATGGCCCTGTTATCTGTATGTTGTTGTTTTAATTACCTTAATTATTTTTTGTAACTATCAAATCAACCATGAATAATTCATTAACAATTTAAAGTGAAAGATCACATTAGTTAGGACCGATTATACCTGTTTGTTGCACCTTACGAGAATAGTGACCGAGAGCGTTTTGCCTTAAGGTTTTAATGATAACCATCCTATTGATTGAGAATAGTTAGGATTCTAAACTCAATCTAAAATAAATCATGAGAATGATCATAAATGATAGGTATGGATTATGTCAATTATGTGGAACTTTAACGTAAAGATTTGGTGTGATTATGTGATATTTTTTTATACTTTAGTCCACTTATTCTTATTTACTACTCTTGATCATATTTGATATGTATTTGGAGAAAATGGGATCAAAATGAGCTAAAACACAAAAGCTAGAACAAAATGGAAGCAAACATGAGTCCTCAAAGTATAAAAATGTAGAAAGACATGCAAATCCAACCATGATGAAATATGAATTTGGAAAAGGGTTAAATTTAAAAGTTATATACATTTTTGTTAGTTTTCCAACGCATGAAAAATTAGCTCAAATAGTGGTCTAATAAAGAAGTTATGGTTGAAACACTAGAAACTAATGAAGTTGTAAAGAGTCACAAAGTTCGAGAATGACTAGGCCTGTGTTGATCTACGGTTGGGCCTATTCCGTGGTCATTTAAGCTCACTTCTGTTAGAGATTTAGGGTAAGATAGAAGAGGAATATTTTTCAGCCATCTTTAGAGAAGAGATACATTTTCCATCACCACTTATCTTATCTCTCATCTCCCATTTCAATTCTTCTTGATTAATTCCATTAGTTTCTCTTGTAACTCCGAATCAAGAATAGTGGATCGGAGTCATCTAGATTGTAATCTAAAGGTTTATTTATCAATTTATTTTTATATCTCTCTATCTTTTTCCTTATGATGAGTATCCTTGATTTTATAATTATGTGTGGATAATTTTCTCGTGATAAGATGAAGGGAGAATTTCCTGATCCTGATGTGTTGAATTTCCTACATATGTTGTGATTTGAGTTTTTATTCGTGTGAATTGTGTTGGGTTTGGATATCTTAGTTAAAATATTGATCAACTTTTGATGTTAGGAACTTCCATTTAGATCAATAGATGAAATGGTTAGTGGATCTACATAACACAATTAGAGACTAGGAATTAATAGGTTGAGAGATGTTAATATAATTTTTACAACGATAAAGAGGACTAATTGAATTTTCTGCTTTGACAATTATATAAATATAAGCTAGATATAGTTGGACTTGTAATTGGTAAAGGTCATTGTGGCTTGAGAAAGTGTGGCGATAATTATCCCTATTAGAACACTGAGCATAAATTTTAGGTTAAGGTCTGCATGATTATTTAGCATATCATAAATAGAGGAATTTAACTAAAAACTTAATCATCATCTTTTATAGTTTAATTTTGATATTTTTGAATTCTGTGTCTTGAGTGTTTCAATTTTTTCCCTCAATTTTCATAATTTTAGAATAATTCAATTAATTAACTATTCGGTGGTCTAAACCTAGAGTAGTCTGATCACCATTTTGGTGATCGCTCTCAAGTCCCTGTGGGATTAACCTTGCATACTACTCTGACACCATATGCTTGCGATTAGTGTACATTAATAACCATTAATATGATATTAGTCACTTAAAGCGAAAGACTATGTGAATCAGGACCAGTTGTACCTGTCTAATCCACCTGATGAGAATAGTAGTTGGGAGAATTTTACCCTGAGCTATATTGATAACTACTCCACCAATATAGAATAGTGGAAAAGAGAGTTTTTTCCTAGGATTGTATATTGACAATCATTTCACCTAATAAGAATAGCGTGGTCTCTAAATTAAACGTAAATAAAAGAATGGATTATGTTATATCTAATAATGAGACCTCGATCACTAACTACCTTATAATGATTTATGTATTTAGCATATATGTTTACTTCATCTATGAATGTATGTAATTATCTACATCCCTTACTCAAAATTATTGTAACCTTGCTTAATATATAGTGTATTGATCATCCTCTTCATGGGTGTTACTCATTCCCATGAACAGACGACTCTGATGCTTTTGTGCAGGTCGATGACGACCCATTGAATTATTATGCTGCATATGATTCTTTATATAGGGCGGAGTGATTTTCTGTACTAGGGTTTTGGAGCATAGAGTCATACCATTTAGATGAATGTTTTACCTGGATACCTTTTTGGACTCATAGATCCATGGTATCTTTTTTGTTTGTATTTTGATATTGTACTCGAAATTAATCTTCAACTATGGTTATGCTTATGAAGCTTTCTCTCATTTTTTGCCTTCTATTTATAGTATTTTACATTCTAATTTTTTGCCTTGTAATTTATTCAATAATGGTATGGTAAGTCTAATGGTATAATAATCTAGACTTATGTCAATTACGGAGGTAACATCCAAATATTTTTATTTTTAGCGGAATATTATGCTTCCGCTAAAAACAAAAATTTTCACTAGTAAATCTTGGAGTTTTACAACAAGGTTGGAAATGATAAAGAGTAACAATAAAAGAGATATAATGTTGCAAGGTAAAATCCTGTATGGACTACCAAATTCTCGATATAATATTACAAGCTAAATCAAATTGACTATAACTAAAACTATAAGATTCTAATACAAGATTAATGTTAGCCAAATATACATATCGATAAGTATACCTATCACGAGTAATACAAGGCACTAAGAGTACAAGATTATCGTTCCCACAGAGGCTAAATAATAACATAAAACTATAAATTAGTTGTGGATAGTGGAGGTTTAAAAAAATTGATAAGACTACCTATGTTGATAGGGATATCTTTTTAAGAAACCTATCCTTAAAAACTTTACAGTTAAGCGTGCTTAACTTTGAGCAATTTAAGAAATTATGAGGTTTCCTGGGATGTTTCTAAATTAATAAAAGCACGCTAAAAAATACACACACACACACACACACACATATATATGGGGTCAGTTATCAATCCTGAAAGCACTCCAATTAACTACTTGCGATCGATGTGCCAATATGTTGCAATACATATTTCATTTGCTTTATTTTTTACTAAGTGTTGTTCCTTGTTCTTCCTCTTTTTTATATCCATTTTTATTGCTTCTCCTATTATTATTTTTGCCTCCTTTAATTTTTGTCTTATCATAATCTCAAGCACATCAATCCTTCACTTATTCTTTGTTATTCTTGTTTTGCCTTAGTTTCCTCCTATTTTTTATGCTTTCATGCACATGTTGATGTCTTCTTCTTTTCTTATTCCACTTGTGTAACACCATGCTTTTCATTAAATTAATTTTTTATTTAAAAATGGTTCTGTGTAATCTAAATAAGAAATATAGGGTGTTACTGCCAACACATTTAATATAAAGAAAGTACCCTCATTACCTAACCTATGACGGATGCTAGGTTTAAAACTATTCTCATATCTAGTGCTTAGGTGTGGAATTCACTTAAATCCGTTACAATAAATGAGTTCAAAAAAACTAAGAGAAGATTCGATAAGGTGAAAAGCACAAGAGCTCAAGAAAATTGGATCACAAGACCCAACTACTATCAAACAACTCAAATCTTAACCCAACCCTAACAGAAAGTAATAGAATAACCATTGCACTTACATCAAGTATCTAAAAAGTGTAGTATTAGTATGATATACATACTAAGCGACAAAACCTACTAAAAGCGATAACATGATCACATAAGATGTACAAAAACATTGTTACTCTAGAAAATACCAAAAATTATGCTAATACATGGAAACTGTAGCATTCACTTAAAAGCTGTTATTTCCATTATTCATTAAAATTCATCAAAACACGAAAATCACATAGAATACTTAAAAATAACATAAACACCTAGATTATGATATTAAAAATTAATATAATAATAGATTCCCCATACACATACGAGGCTTATTGGTAATTATGTTCATTTGTTATGTTATCACACAAGCCATCATATATTTACTCATTTCACTTATACCAGATGTCACCATTTATTTCATGTATCTCATGGACATCAAGTAAATTCTACTTTGGTTAGTATATGAAAGAATAACCTATCACTAGTACTATAAGGGAATTTAGGGTGATTCTTGTTATAAGGGATGAGGACCTTACTAAATTATCTCCTATGTTCTAAAGGTATCACAAAACTATCTCTTGTGCTACAAGGGTATCAGGTAGTTATTCCAAAATATAGATGGTATATGGATCCTTGTTAGCATGGGGACCCTATCCTTAAGTATCGATACCCTTATAGGATATGTATGTCAACTTTAGTGTAAAAAGAGGTCTAGATAACGTTCGTGGTATTAGTACTATCTGAACGAACATTAGGTAGTCAAACTGAGACTAACTTTATAGCCAATGCCACATGGGCTAGAAGCGTGATCTTTACTATAAAGGCAAATAATCTTAATAACTTCAAATACAATCTTTCACTTTAAATTTGTTCAAATGATCAGATATATTATTAATCATCACCAGAATATAGGCCCATACACCAACTTCATAAAAAGTTACTATTCACAAAACATTATTTAGGTATAACTAAAAATGTAGAAATATATTAAAAAACTTATATTTAAAATCATTTTTTTAATAACCAGGATTTACTACTTACAAAACAAATATTATTCATGTGAATTCACTATGTTGAAGGTCAATTCAAAGGTCTGTTTCAACCATTGATTATAAATATCTAAAAGAAAACATTTAGATATTAAATTATCAGGTTAATACTAATATGTATTAAACTTAATAATTAAGAATAAAATATTAAATAAACTCCTCAAATCATGAAATTCAATATTAAGCATTCTTAATTAATAATTAGAATATTAGAACAATAATATTCACTTAAAATTTTCAGATTTCTTGTAAAATAATCATTATGCCCTTAAACCCTACAAATAAAAAAAATTAACATAACTCTTAGCTTATAATGATCTAGCTCATAAAACATTATATATATTTATTAAATACCTAAAGAACACAGTAGAACACTTAGAACATTACAAAATTGCAGCTCATATGTAAAATGTCCAAAATGTTCCTTTTTTATGTTTAAACATCATTAAATCATAGCATTAATTATAAAAATACAAATCAAGATTTAAATGTATGAAATGATACATACAAACCTAAAAAATCCATTGGAACCATAAAATTTCATAAAAACAACAATAACATGTAATTTTATCCAGAGACAAAATTACCCTAAAAATACATTAAAACTTCATCAAAGTTATACATATCTCAAACATAGTTAGTCCAAGCATGATTTAATGCAAAAATTACCTAAAAACCCTCAATAAAATGCTCCTAAAATATTCAATCCAAAACATAACCACAACTAATAAAGCAACCACAAAATCAGAGAATCATACAAAACTAAATATATAAATGGTATCCCTTCAACACATATAATCATGCTAACACCACAAATTCTATCAAATTTAGGTATGGTTATGTTTAAAATGATTACATAGCTCCATAATAGTAAGATAACTTCCTCCCTCAAGCATAATACATTCTCTTAAAACCTTTGCACAAAACCACCTACTATATGTAAAAATTAAACAAAACCACCAAGTAATAAAGGAATATCAAGAATTTAATGGAGGAAGGAAGTGGAATAGGGTCAGCCGCAAAATGGAAGGGTAGATGAAGAGGGAAAAGTGGAGACTAAAGTAGGAAGATTAGTTGGTAAAGGTTGGATATTCATTCTTGATATTAGGTAATAAAGTTAGAACAATAATTAAATAAAAGGGGTTAAAGGCTACAAAAATAATTTGGTATCTTGGGTCAAATAAATTTATATACCTTTATTCCAAATATTTTATAAATTTATGAATAAGATTTATATATTTAGAATAAGTTTTTTTTAGAGAAATTTGAGTTTCGACAGCTAATGAAATTATGCTTAAAGTAACATAATATATGTGAAAATATTAAATTAATTAAAAAAAATTATTTAATATTTATATTAAATATATAAAAACATAATTACTACTAAAGTTTTATAAATTTTTGTTAGCTAAAAAGCTTGCTTTAGAGCTTAAAATGCTAGTAAGGGCAAAACTGGTTTTCAATCAAAATTTCCATTTACAAATTTTCAAATACTTATTTGACTCATAAAAAAACAATAAATCCAAATTTTAACAAATTATAATTGTTTGGAAGAAATTTAATAGCCAAAAGTGGCTCAAGAATCTTACGATAGTCAGAACCATAAGAAAATACAAGAATGTGTGAACAAAATGTTAGCCAGAGTTTCTAAATTTTTAAAGGATGTAATCAATCATTAATTAAAAACACCTAGATGGGGTGAATAGGGTTTTATGGAATGAAAATTATAAAATAAAACTTAACATACAATATAGAGTGGTTCAAGAGTGAATTACTCTTTACATCCACTACCAAAAGATTCTCCCTTTTGGATTTTGAAATAGTGATGCGTTCTTATTGATGATCAATTTTCTCTCAGTTTATGAGCCTTACTATCTAAATAACCCTATAAGATTTGATTAAAAACTTGACCTATCTATCTTCTCTAAACTCTCCATAATAATCTCTCAATAATGATAGGGAAACACTCACTGACCTTTTTAAATGAATTTTGTGATGAGGATGTGATTATAGATAATTCTCACCATGAATACAATATATGAAAGTATATAACTTCGAATTAGATGTAATCTAGATAGATGTAATGAGAGATATTAAAATTGGAGAATAGTTCTAGCTAAGAAAAGTGAGTAAAGAGAACTTTTCCGTAAAATCTCATAATTATGTAAGTTTGAAAATTTGAGTGAGCAATTGAATGTTCTGAGAGTAAGAGATTAATTGCATAGTTAATGTTCTGAAAAGTAGTTGTAATAAAATAGAGGGATCTTATTTTTAAGGATTTCCCTTGTTTTATAATCTTTATATACAAAATCACAAAAGTTGTTTCACCCAACGGGTAGAAAATTAGCATTGAATGCTCACCAATTGATCAGTATAGCCAAATTAGTTGATAGGTTGTAAGGTCATTCGATCATTATTTCAAACCAATCAAATGTTGTGTTTAGACCAAAAATGGAAGTTACAGGTGTGCTAACTAGTTGATCGATTATGCATAGTGCACAATTGATCTTAAGAACATATTTCAAACTAGTCGATTGGTTTGGAAAAACCAGTTGATGTGTTTAAACATATACCAATAGGTTTCTACAAAAATAAAACATATGGACTAGTTGGTCTCTATTTAAACACACACTTCCCTAATCCCCTACACACCCCTTCCCCAACCACACCAGGCCCTCTTCCCCATTGGCTTTATCATTTCTCCCTTACCTCATTGCACTATATAAATACACCCTTCTCATTATTTCCCTCCTTTACCCTGCTCTATTTTATCGCCTCCAATGCCACCCAACACGACCACTTCTCGATCTTCCTTCCTCCTCATCCTTGTTATCGCTTCCCAACACCACACCCAACCACCATCCAACTCTTTGTTGTCATACCTCACCCTAACCATCTCCCCCTCCTTTAATTCCTCCTTCTTGTCTTACTAGTCGTTGTTGTTGCCGCCCAGCACCAAGCCTCCCATTCGTCTCCTTATTCCTTTGTTCTTTTGCCTTTACCTTTGCCATCAACCCCAACCACTAACCTTTCTCTTTTATTTTTCACCCTACTACATTATGTTGTCTACCCAATCACCCAACCCTCCACCTCTATATCATTGACCCCTCACCACCAACCACTCATTGCTTATCCAACCACCTATCCTAGTACCATGTTACCTCCACCTTTACTGCCAACCATCACCTGCCCCCTTCTCCACCACACCACCACCCTAACCACTAATCATCACCGCCACCATAACCTCTTATTATCACTATCACCCTAATCACCAGCCATCACCACCCCAAATTGCTTAAGAAGTGTCAGTGCCTCCTTTATATGCCCCACCCGTGTACTCTTTTCCCTCGCTTATTCCGCCTTACCTATCCATAGAGCATCATTGTGCCCTACACCATGCACCACCCTTGCACGAGCCTCCCACCTTTTATATTATCTATAATTTTACACTCTCTCCATTGATTTTATTTCTCTTATTTAATTTTCCTAATTCTAAACTTATTATATTTTTGGATTCTATATGATATTTTGGTGATATTAGAGGAGGAGTCATATATCTTACGTGTTTAGAGATTGGAGACGCTTCAATAAGGATACATGGCATAGATAGGACTTTTATATGTAATGTGTGTATTTGTATGTGATATCATTTTTGGAATTGTTATATTAATAATGCTATTATGATAATGATGTTATATAATATCTTATGTCGGATAATGAACAAGTGGAAAAGTTTTGAAAGCAAGCATTTGTGCATATTGTTTGATATTACAAATCAGGATATGTGGTATATATGTTTAATAATAATTATATATAAGGTTGAAAATTAATTTATATTCGGACTCGGAAGATTCTTGTGAAAATATGGGTATTTTTGCAATCTTATGGGTAATCTGATCAATATGGGTTAAAAGTGAAATTTTGGGTATTTTAGTGTGATAATTAGTCTAAAATATGTTAAGTATATTATGTGGAATGTTTGAAGTTAATATGAGTGGTTTGAGTCTAATAAACGAGAAAATTAGCTTTAAGTGGAAATAATAACCCTAAAGGCGGGATCATTATCATATTTGTAAAATGCGAGAGTTTGAAATTAATTTTTGGATATGTTGTTAGTGTGTTAATTATAAGAATTTATATTAAATTTTATGGTTATATGAGTTTTATGGGAAAATTTATGATTGAATTGTGAAATTAAGGCTTTGATGGAAATTATGACTAGTATCCCTAAAGGTAGGATATTATCTCATGTGTAAGATGTTAGATTTAAACCATAATTTTTGGACATATTATCGATAATAATATTTTAAGGGTGAGTTCGAAATTTAGAAATAAAATGATCAATAGGAAAGAAGTTGTGCTCAACATGTGGAATCAAGGTTTCTTAGGGAGAATATGGCATTTGTACTCAAGGAAATATATCAATATTCATGTGGGTGTTTATTATCTATTCAAATGATTATGTTAATATGGATTATATGCGTTCAATATCTACATGTGTGTGTGCATGATGATCTTGATATTTACCACCATGGATAAGATACTAATTACTTTAAGTAAAAGATACGTGAGTTAGGTCAAGGTGTTGTGTGTATGTTCCATCGGATGATAATAGTGGCTCACAAGCCTTTTCCCCTGAGAGATGCTTCATATCATTCCATTAATTTAATAATAGTAGGGTTACTAGGCTAACATAATCAAGAATATGATCTTGAGACAAGGAATAATGAATAAGATATTAAGCACTTGAAGTGAAAGATTACATGAGGCAAGACCAATGTATTGTGTCTGCTCTACAGAATGATAATAGTGGCTAGGGAGCATTTTGCCTCGATAGATGCTTCAGACCATTACACTAGTTAAAGAATAGTGGTGTAACACCTCCATAATTTACTACCGAAAAATTTTGTTTTATTTAAAAATTAGCAGAATAAAAAGTAAAAAATGTAAATTTCAGGGATATTACCGCCACACTTAGTACCATACCGGTTTCCTCCTACCGTTCCAGTACCAAATGCTAAGGCTAAAAGAATAAAATACAACTTGCTCAGACTCAAACTTTATTTAAATTAGAGTAGAATCAGAGTAGCGTGGTAAAGGCGTGACAAAAGATAAAAGCCCACTGTTAGTGGTTACAAGAATAAAAATCGGTTTGAACACGGAAATAAAAGGTTAAAGGGAAACTTTGAAACCTTTCTCGGATAATCCTTACGCTCTTTCTCGGTGCCCAATTGATAATACCTACAATAGACCTACAAGGGATATTACCCATTGAATAGGCAAAGGCCCACAAATGGGACACTTCATTATTATAGTACCGAGTAACCCTTTATACCAAACCGAAAGGTAAGGCCCGCATGCAACACATAATACATAACAACATAGGACAATATCATATGCGGGCTTAGGAAAATCATAATCAACACTAGAACCAATACACAAGGCAACACCACATACGATAAAAGATGAATAACACACAATTCATATACTTAGCAATTCCATCATATACCCAAGCAAGGACAAGCACTGAAGCCAAACTCATGTCATATCAATAGATCATAACGTGAAATTAATACTTTTGGTCTTAAGCCATTCATTAATCATTATTCAATCATCGTCTTTCGAATTATATCCATGTGAGTGTGGGAACCCCACTATTGTAACTGGTGGACCGGAATATACTTCAGGGTAGAACGCACTTGACCACTATTATTCACCGATGGACCGGTCTCTAGGGCTTCTTTCACCTGGCCACTATTATTTACCGGTGGACCAGTCTGGCCCTGAATCACATGGTGTTCCACTGTAAGTGAATAGTATATTCCCATACTTTATTAACATCAAATGTTCAGTTTATTGAGCTCGAGATCCCCCACTATTATAGCCAGTGGATCGAAAACATTTATGACAGAGTGCACCTGACCACTATTATTCATTGGTGGACCGATCTCCAGGGAATCTTGCACCTAGCCACTATTATTCGGTGGTGGACCAGTCTGGGCCCATTTGAATACTCTTTTACTTTACGTAATTAGTACTTTATTCATTTCTTATTCAATAGGTTTATTTAATCAAGTCGAGGGGAGGGGGAAAAAAGGTCACGAATCTAGAGACATAGGCACACCAGCAAAATTTATAAATTATTGTGAGCTAAACTACGTTTTTAGGTTGGAGACCCCTAAATAGCCACTATTCTCGATCTCGAGTCATTCACTTTAAGTATTAGTATTTTATGAAGGTAACCACGAAAAGCACACATTAAATACATATAATTAATTCTTCATACTTAGCCATTTTTATTCGTTTCCAACATCATGAGGTAACCAAAATCAAGATCATTATCAATGTCAACATTAGAAGTTTACTAAGGCCAACCGAGGCTCAATTACTCACACTTGGCCAAGTTAGGTCAAAATGACCAAAATGTCCCTAAGGCTAAAGCTACCATTTTACCATCCATTTCCATTACAAAGTCCATTTTATTTTATTAACTTGCCGTAAAAAAGATAACACACCACAACTAAATCATTGATCATATAATTAAGTTACCCGGCATGCCAAATGACCATTTTACCCTTATACACCATTATGCACATAAAACCTTAACATGTGTGTCTAAAACAGCCAAACACAAATTATCATGATTAATCACAAATAATGCACATCTTGCATGTTTGTGATAATAATCATCCTAGCATACCCAAAATTAACAAAATACCCTTAAACCATACAATGGTATTAATCATGCTGAAACAGACATATCTAATACAACAAAACCTCTATGCTCATGTTTGACAATAGACATCATATTTTATACATATTTATTAGAATATTCATTATGGAACACTCCAAATTACCAAAATACCACTAGACCATGTAATATTTATACTCATGTTGGAACATGTGGTTCTAAAATAGTAAAAGCCCCATTCTCATACTTAGCATCAAATAATACTTATCATGCATGTTTATTTAGGACACTCACCATAACACATGCAAAGTTACCAAAATCCTCTAGACCATATGTTATTGATATTCATGCTCGAACATGTGCTTCTAAGACATCATCAAACCCCTATTCTCATACTTAGCATCAAATAATACTTATCATGCATGCTTATTTAGAACAATCAGCATAGCATATTCAAAATTACCAAAATACCCCTAAACCATTAAATATTGATATTCATGTTAAAATATGTGTTTCTAAGACATCAACCCTAGTTCTCCATTCTTAGCAATATTTATAATACATTAGGCCTCCTAGTTAGGGTTAAATATCATGATATGTCTAAATAACCAAAATTACCCCTAGGACACATGGTAGTAATAATTCTGCTTTAAGTATGTCTATACATAATCAACCTAACATTTTTACTTGCACATAACATACAACACCACTTCCCATCATTAGACAATTTTTAATCACCCTTTCACAGGCATAACATTTTATACAAGATAGCATGCCTTCTTTTTTGAATTTTCCAAGATAACATTAATAATCACATAAATATTTGTATCAAATCATGTTTAATACAAATTATATGTCAAAACCCTAATATGCTAACATACGATATCCAAACATTTTAGTGGACTATAAAGGTTACCTATTACAGGCTAAAAATGATTAGGCTTCGTTAATAAAATTTTTATACCGAAAAATAATATCACAAATACCATATTAATATTTTGATAAATGAAATAATGATTTTTATTATAAGTATTTATTAAATATAAAATTACTAAACTACCTTTATACATTAGATATTACCCAAAATTAATAAAAATACAAAGCACAACTCACGATGCATGTGTAGTGTGAGCCATGCATGTAAAGGGAGGGTGATGGTTTGGTTAATGTTGGAAGTGTTGGTTGGAGGTGTTGGTTTTGGCCGTTGGGTGTAGGATCTGGGGGGAGATAGCTAGTGGTTGGATGGTGTGAGTGGGTTAAAGGCAGTGGTGGTAGTGGCAGTGGCAGTGGCAGTGCAGGCTATAGGGAGAGTTGGTTGAGAGAAGGGAAATGAGGTGGTGATAGGGTGGTTAAGGGTGATGGGGTAAGAGGTGGGTAGTAGCTATGGCTGGTGGTAGGCAGTTGGGAGGAGCTGTGGTGGTGGAGGAAATGGAGGGGAATGGGCAGCAGAATAGAGGTGGTGGAGGTAGGGCAGGGTGTCAAAGAGGAGAGAAGGAGGCGGGGCTACAAGGAGAGGTTGTGGCATCTACTTGGGGCATGTGTGGAGAGGATGTAGGATGGAGGAGTGGGCGAGTGGAGGGGGTGGCAATGACAAAAACTAACTTTGCCCCAAATAGGCTACAGGTGTGGTTGATGATGGTAGAGGGTGAGGATAGGTAGGAATTGCCGTAGGGGAGAAATAAGGGGAGATAGAGTGGCAGAGAAGGAGGAAAGAGGAGAGGAAGGAAAACAGGTGGTGGCCGATGTTGGAGGCTGGGTTGGTGGTAGAGGCGATGGGGTTGTTGCAAGTGGAGGTGATAAAGAAAAATAGGGGTAGGAAGAAGAAGAAAGAAAGAAGAAGGGAAGGTTGAGGGAGAGAGTAAACCATAAGGGAGAAGAGAAGAAGAGGAGGAGAAGAGGGGGGACATTCGGTGTGTAGCAGGTAGGCGGGCGGTGCAAGGGACGATAGGCAGCGTAGGAGTAGAGCCAAAAAATGGAAGAGTAGATGGCACACGAGGGAGGAGAGCAGAGGGTTGTAAGTCTAGAAAGGGGAAGAAAGGGACGGGCATGAGAGAGGTGTTGTAGGGATGTTTAGCTAGGAAGGGAATGTGATGACGTAGGCATGCAAAGGTGCAGACACACTGCACTCAGGGGTTAAAGAAGGCGTATATGTAGGGGCTTAGGGCGTTTTTGGCAGGGGCATAGACAGGGAAGGAAGGAAAGAATAGGGCCAAGCCACAGGGGGAAAAAGAAGGGAGAAAGGGAGTGGGTCAACCTATGTGGAGAAGAAGAAGAAGAAGAAGAAGAAGAAAAAGAAAGGAGAAAGCTAGGCCGATTGCGCGGGAGAAGAAGGAGAAAAGATGGGCTCGCGAGGAGAGAAAGTGAAAAAGGGGGGCTATCCTAAGGAAAAAAGAAGGGAGAAGAAAAATGAAAGGGAAAATAAAGAAAAGGAAGAAAAAGGAAAAAGGAAAAGAAGTAAAAGAACAGGAAAATGATTTAGGGTTAGGATTATAAAGTATATTAAATTTGGGTTATTGGGATAATATTATATTAATTTATCCAAAAATTAGGGTATTAATTTATGAAAATAATGTTGGGTAAATTTTTTGGTTTAGGGTTTATTTAAATAAAAAGAGTAAGATAAACTAATTAAAATAATTAATTTATTTATTAAATAATTTATCTAGGTTTGTAAGTTAAAGGTTGATAAAAATAATTAAATTAATAATTAAAGATAAAAAAATTTTGAATAAAAGGTTAAACATTCTAGGTTTAGGTTACACAAATTTGGGATATTGCATTTATGTCTAGTATGTTTTATATTATTTTGAGCATCAGAATCACGTGGAATATGGTATGTTAAATGTGCATGGTTACAGATTTATGGGATTATTGGACTTAAAAGTATAAGGGTAAATTTGTCATTTGTCATATCTTAGAAGTTACCTAAATGCTAAAGTGTCTTAATTCATCGTAGTTTAGTTTGTCCATGAGAAATTACTGGTGTAACACCCCCAAAAATATAGTTGAAAATTTTCGTTTATTTAACACAAACACAAGCACGGGGGTGCTACTGCCGTGATTAGTACAAGCCCGCCCCCGGCCAGTCTCGCACTAACCACAAGGCTAAGGATAATTTTTACAAGATCATTAAACATAAGTAAAATAGAGATCCATTCAAAAATGAAATATTCATAACGAGAAAATCAGAGTGCGTGATTAAATATCATTACAATCGAAATAGAGTACATGGTCAAAGTCCACAAGGGAAAAAAGATGTAATACAATGAAATGAAAACAAAAATAAATAGAGTCTGGTCTACATCACTCTTGGGCCCCCATGCTAAATCCAATACAGTCAACTCTCATCCTATCCCGATGCCTCAGAAGTTTCATAGGCATAAAAAATGGTGTCTCCTACCTGCATAAACTCAGCAGGGTTCTCTGCTCGTGGGAATGAGCAGTACTCGTGAAACGGATGGTCAGTTGCTACGTACTGAGCAAGGTAATTATGTAGCTAAGGCCATACATAAAGGAATATAACACAAGTAGGACCATACAGATAAACCATACAAGCAATGCAAATAGTATAGGTCGTGTTATAGTCTAGTTAAACTTAATCGTTAAATCTCTTGTCAATATTCCCATTTCACACCATTCTTATTATCAATCCATGCTACTACAGGAACCCTACTATTATAGCTGGTGGACCAGAAAAACACCTAGGGTATAATGCATCTGGCCACTATTATTCGCCGGTGGAACGGTCTCTAGGACACAAGGCACCTGGCCACTTTTATTCGCCGGTAAACCGGTTTGGCCCCGACTCTCATGGTGTTTCACTGTAAGTAGATATTATCTTTCCATGGTTTATCATGGTTATGTTTGGTTTTTTGAGCTCGAAATCCCCCACTATTATAGCTGGTGGACTGGAAACATACAAGGCAAAACGCTCCTGACCACTATTATTTGCCGGTGGATCGGTCTCGAAAGCACCATGACACCTGACCACTATTATTTACCAGTGGACTGTTTTGGGTCTGACTCAAAAATATTTCTATTTAAATGGTTAGTATATTATTCGTGTCTTATTCAATAAATATTACCACCCTAGATATTCATTTCCTTTAGACTACTCACTCATATAACCCGTTTACTCCTATCATTATGAAAGGGACCCACCCCATATCTTGGGACCTCTATGCCTCCTAATGCATCCAAACATCATTTTCCTCTTCCCCTCACTTACCACGAATACCCAACTCCTAATTGCATGGGTCGAGGCCCACTTCCCCATACATTTGAGTCAACTCACTATCGCCCTCTAGGGTCTTCCTCCGAGAAACCCTAATTTGGCCTATATGGCCCAACCTTCCTCTATCCCACACAACTCATGTTTCCTTGCCCCCAACTCATCACCTCACTCGATTCATCCCTAAGCATCACACTTTTACTTCCCATTTTGCACATGTGACCATGAACCCTAGTTGGTCACCCCAAATCCTAGCACCTTTCTTTTCTTATATGTTATTCCCCCATCACTCTCACTTACCATCCCCTCTTCCACACGACACACACACTCGCCCTCCATGTGACATCCTTCCACTCTTACCCCCATATTTCAATCCTCTCCATTATTTCTCCCTTCCACAAGCACCTCCACTTAAGGATTTCCTTCCAAACCATAACCAAGTTCCCCATGCACCCTTATACCAACCTACGCACTATTTTTCACCTAGGGACTCCAATCACTCCAACAATTCTTCCCTTACCTTACTTAAACCTCAAGTCAACTTTTTCCACGTAAGGATCACCCCTATGCAAGGACCATCCATCTCATGCAAACCCTAGACTCCCTATGCAAGATTCACTTCACTCTCTTGTTTTACCCATGTTATCCTTTTATTTGTCCACCCATAAGTTATGAGATTCATAGGTCATTCTTACTTCCCTCTAGTCAACTCATTTCCTTTCCCCCTTTCATCTTTCTACCCCCACACTATATCTTTAAAGCATCATAGCATGCATGTCCTAAAAGGCCATATCACATAAGCACCACAAGCACAACATATATATCATTTTACACATGCTATAAGGAGAACACATAAACTTACCTTAGCTCCGCGCTACACTACAAGTAATTAGTCATAATCATATAAGATACACAAAAATTTCTTCACACATAACATACAAAGCACATAATACACATGTTAGGCCTTAACTAGAACCTTACCTAAAATGACACCGGGCTTGGAGCACGCTCCTACGCCTCCTTAGGGTTTGGACTTGGTTTACCTATAAGAGGAAAATGCTAGGGTTAACTTCCTTCTTACCAACATTATCATTATTTCCTAATTACCTTTATCATAACCTAGTATTAGGGATATTAATAATAACAATAGCTTTATTAGTAAAAATAAGGATATTATTCTTAAAATGGTTAATCATGCTATTATTAGTCAAAATAGGTTTAGGTAGCTATATTGATCAATGATAAGGTATTATTTACAATATTAGTCATAATAGAGATAATAACTTTGATGATGATGATACGAATACTAATAATAATAATACTACTAGTAACAATAATAGTAGTAATGGCAATGATAATAATAATAATAATAATAATAATAATAATAATAATAATAATAATAATAATAATAATAATAATAATAATAATAATAATAGTAATAGTAGTAGTAGTAGTAGTAGTAGTAGTAGTAGTAGTAGTAGCAATAATAATAATAATAATAATAATTAAACTAATTATACTTAAGGGCTAGGAAGGTTAGGGCACAACCTAGTGAAAGTGGCAGCTGAGCAGCAACAGCGTTAGAGGAAGTGAGGGGGTTAGAGAGGCGGTCTTTTTGGGCTAAAAGAGAGAGAATGAGATGGTGGTTGTGGTGGTGGGGGATTCTTTGGGTTGAGAGGGTTGGAATGGTGGTGGTGGCGCAACAAGGGTGGCGACGCAAGTGGTGGTGGTTGTAGTGGCTGAAGATGGTGGAGAAAGAGGGAGGATGAAGGAGAGGGAGAAAGGGAGTAAGGAAGGTAAGGGAGCTAGGGGAGGTTCTAATGAGTGGATTGGGTGGTAGGAGAGGCAATGATTGCGGCAAAGAAGGTGGCACACGACGGTAAGAGGGACGATGATGGGTGCAAAGTGGCAAGTCGGGCAGCCGGCTTTGCACGGTTGGGGTGGCTCGTGTAGGGGGTACTAGGGGTGGTGAGTGGTATGGTTCAATGGAGGGTAATGCAGGGAAGCATTTGGGCAGTGTTTCGGGAGGCGGTGGTTGCGTCTGAAGTGGCGATGGTGCAAGGATTCTAGATTTTTTGGGCAGAGTAAAGAACCAAATGGGATCGATATGGGGTATTTATAAGCCATTGGAGGGAGGATAAGACAAATGAGGAAGAGGAAAAATGGGGCAAGTGAGGTAGGGCTCGTCGGTCGGCGGTGGTAGGCCAGTGCAAGCCTACAATTTTGCAGGGCAGGTTCGGTTGGGGAAGAAAAAAAAGGCAGGTAGAAGGGGCATGCGAGGGGGTAAGCGCAAGGGGTTGGGTTCGAGTTAGAAAGGAAAGGGATGGGGGAGAAAAGGGAAGTGGTAGGTCAACGGTACGGTGGCTAGGCAGGTCGGGTAGCGCAGAGTTACAGTCTCAACCAGTAATGCGTGGGAGGAAAAAGGGAGGAAGAAGAAGAGGGGGTCGACCGATAGGTCTGGGGGAAAAGAAACGAAAGAAAAGGGAGGGGTGAACCGGGGGGCGAGGGGGAGAGAAAGAAATGGTGAGCTGGGTCGTGCGGGGGAGAGAAGAGGGGGAGGGGAAGTTAGGCCACAAGGGGACATACCCAATCCATGGAAGAAAAGGGAAAAAAGAAAAGGAGAAAGAAAAAAAAAGAGGAAAGAAAAAGGAAAAAAGGAAGGAAAAGGGAGAAAGGAAAAATAGGTTGGTTGGGGTATTTAAATATTTTGGTATTTTTAAATATTTTAAAATAATAAAAATTAGTGAAATAATAATTAAATTTGTTTTAATATTAATTTAGGATATTTTGGGTAATTTCTCCTAAATTATATTTTAATTAGTAAAAATCCCAATCTTCCCTAATTAAATTTCTTATTATTTTTCCTCCTTTTTTGTCTTAATTACTCCCATTATTTTATTAAAATATTATATTTAATTAATTTCCCTAATAAATCCCTATTTTATTATAATTTCCTAAATTAGGGGTTTTTGGGTATTTCAGCTAGTTAAAGTAAAGTTTTGCATTAAAATAGATAATATCGTGGTAATTAGAGTTTTAAAGCCATTTTGGACATTTATGAGCTAATGCACCTAAATATGAATAATTTGACATAAGATGACCTTCATAGATTTTTAGGTTGACCATAGTATTAACTCTTAGCTTTTAGTTTGGCTGTTAATCTTAAGGTTGGCATAAATAATTGGAGTTAAAGGAAAAGTGGTTAAGTATAAAAATTAATATTGTATGTGTATTATGTAATATTGTAATTACTAAATAAAAATGCAAAAGATCTTGAGATTGATAGTAGCTTACTCTTTAGGGCTAGTGTAACACCTCAACATTTACTACCAAAATTTTATGATTTTTTTGGAAGCTAAGTATAAAATAGTTAGGTGTTACCGCCATACCTAATGCAAGCCCAGTTTATCATACCATTCTCATACTATGTACAAGACTAAATGTTATGATAATATAAATAACATAAAGAGAGAACGACAGGAATTTCATAAATTAAAGATAAGGGTTTGGAGATAAACTCCGAGTATGATGCTAAATAAAACACAATAAAAGGAAACTAATAGAACTAATAGTTCACTAGGTATCCAGACAAAATCTTTGGCTACTAAATAACATATAATCTATGACTAAAGTCTAAAAAATAGCCACTTACCCACATATAGAGCATCAAACTTGTCAAATTCATCAAGATAATCAGCAAGAAGCTACACATCAATAATTAGGTCATCTTCTCATAGGGGAATTAGCAACACCCATGAAACGAATGGTCAATACTTGTGTATTGAGTAAGTTAATAAAAGACATGCATGGCACATAGGGTAAAAGAAGAAAGATACTAAACATTCATTCTACTCATGATAAGAGATGACTTAAAGATGTAGCCACATTAAATTCCATACTTAGGTGATCATACATCTCTAGCTACTTAGTTACTTGAGTTCAAGGACCCAACTATTTTATAATCGATGGATCAACAACTCAAACATAACAAACCCTTAAGGGCATAATGATCCTAGGAAACCATAGGTCTAAACTTCTAATTCTTGAGTATACATACCCCGATAAGTCGATGAAACAAACAATATATAGTAGATCTAAGGCTCCCCTGGTTATCGCAAAAACCAAGAAAAGAATCAGATGAAGCACCTTGATCCTGACTCGTGTGATTTTCCACTTTGATTATTAATGTCTTATTACTTATTTATTTGATAATCAACACATAACACTGCATCATTAGGGTTTCTCCCTATAAGCCATCATTTTATTATAATTGTCTTAACACAAGGGTGAATGCTTATTACTTATTACATGTTATACCGTGTACTCGCGAATTTATTTAAACAATTATTAAAGATTATACCACCAAGAATTATACCGTGGTTAATTAATTCCACAAGTTATACACACTAGATATCATGATAATGCATGTATACCTATAGTATAAAAGGTCATAATGTCCCACAAAACTCTAAATCACCAATGGACCATAGCTTCACCCTCACATATCGTCAATTTATCAAATTTATCACAATTTCCTAAAATAACATTAAGATTAACATATCCAAAAAGCAAGACTAAACTCCTACGTTTCATACATATAATACAATGCCACCTCTTGATTATTATTCCTAAAATTAATCCATTTATTTTCCTATTATACTTATGTTACCCATAATTGACCCAAACTTTTCACGAATCATAATTATAATATGTATAAATAAAAAAACTCATAAAAACCACAAATTTCATATTCAACCCATAATGCCCATAACCTACCTAAACATCCCAAAATTTCTTATTATTATAATTTAACATAACCACATCCAAACCCTAAAATGTTATGTATCACATTTATGCACAAAACCTAAATAATTATAATGGTAAATTTATTTTCCACAAAATCTCACAAAAAGACTAATTTACCCCCAGAGTCAAAATTCACCAACTACCCACAAAAGTACACAAGTCTCTATAATTTAGTAAGATTGCAATACCTCATTCTATTAGGTAACATGACTTATTTAGGATTGGTGTTGGTGGAGGTTAAATTTCCTTATTTTGGTGATTTATCACATCTTTATAGAGTTTTAAAATCATAGTTGTGTTTTCATAATGTTTCATTCTAAACTCTTTGTCATTTCTTATAGTTTTGTATTCAACGAGACTTTCAAACCACTATTAGACCTTGAAATTTTCCAGCACTCATCTCTACTATGAATATTTTATACCCTCACATTTTTTTAGAATATTAAGTTTGTTTCAAAATGTTAAACTAAGTTGTTAGTAAAAGATACTATTTATTGCTCTAGTGAGGCTTAATTGAGTGTTTTGGGCTCTATTAAGTCCTTTTTATTTATCTAAATTTTACAAAACTTGTAGGATCATATTATTTTATTTATTTTTAGATAAATATAAATATTAAATTATTGTTTATATCATTTTTATAAATTTTTGTGTAGTTTGGGACCGTAAAAGTTACCGAATCGCATTTATCTTTTTCAATTCTTATCCAAAATTTATGAGAATTCCCCCTCCCCCCATGAACTTCATGCCCCTTAGTATCTGTAGAAAAGTTAGTTTTGTATTCTTTAGTAGATATTTTGTAAAAATATCTAAGGTTGGAAGATGTTTCTTCCTTTATTTGCCTCCATCCATTTCCTATGTGTTGTGAAACAAGTAGAACCACTTATTTCTCCACTACCATGTGATGGCACCTCGTCTTCTAATTATGGTGCATGTTTAGATATTTTGTAAGGAAAATAACCTTTTGTACCCTAATAATCTAGCTTACTTCTTATAAGTTTACTAGTCATTTTCCATTATTCCTCAACATTTAAAACTTACTTTCTTATTCTCCCTTCCATTTTGTGGCCTTTCATGACCATTGCCACCACTGTTGAAGCTTGATCTTGCTACCAAACTTTGAGGATAAGCTCCTTAATATTTCATCCTTCAATTCTTTCTCCTTTGATTATGGTTTTATGAACTTGTTTGCCTAATATTCTATATGATCCTTCTTTGTTTTATTTTACCATTTTATTAATTATAAATCATGGTATTAAAGGTAAACCTCTAAAACCTTAAGTAAATAGAATTGATAGGTGTTTTTTGCTTTACTTTCAAGGTAGCATGATTCTTGGTGGTTTATGGTGGTTGTGTAATTTTGGTGGATTTGGGGATTTTTTATCATTTTTTTGGTTAAATTGATGATACCATATCATATATCTTTAATTACAGATGAACTTTGATGCTTACCATCTCTTAATTTAAACATGCTTTGAAAGTTTTATTTTTAATTGAAATATTTGCAAGTTTAGGTTTCTTAAAATGTTATTGATGTTGTTGAGGGATCATGATGAATTTGTGGATTTTGATTAATTATTTGATACCATGGTAATCTCTGTAATTAGTAAGTGAACTTCTACGATATGTAGTATGTTAGCTAAAAATCATGTTTAAAGTATTTTAATTATGGTTAAAAAATTAGTAAGCTTTAGCATGTTCTTGAACAATCAAAGCGTTCGTGGCTCATGACACCCTAATTACCTTAAAGTATGGTTTAATTTTGATTAATTGTGTGCATGTCAATTAGTTTCACTTGAATGAATAATTAACTCAAACTGACATTTTTAATGCAACTAGGGATTAATGGTCAACACTTAACCATTGACCATTGACTTTGATCTCATAAATAGTAGAAAGAATGAATAGTAAATATTTTTTAGGTTTTGGATTTAAGATTCTCAGTATAAAATGATATTTTTCATCATTTCTAAATAGTGAATATATCTAAATTTAATGTGAGACTTTTTTTTTACTTTTTAAGCTAAATATATATGATTTGTTTTTGCTAATTTTGATCCTAATGATAAAAAAGTGGACTTCAGCATTTTTTCCCTTGTTTGGGGTTGTTTGAACATGTGAAGTGGGTTTTCATATCTTTAAAGTGTTTTTTAATCTTTTATGGCCTCAAATGTGATTCTTTATGTCTTAAAGTATTTTAGGGATCATTTTGGCTTGTATGCCTCGTAAATGGGTTAGTCTGTTTTGGCTTATGGCCTCGTTTAATCTTGTGATGATTTCTTACATTAGGATTCTTTTAAGTAGTTTTGCTATATGATGAGTCGTGACTCATCTTATGTGATTGTGCTGTGGAGGTTATGGTCAGTTGTCTAACCTTAGCTTTTCATGGTTAGTTATTTGTTACCTTGAGTGGTAAAAAATCATGGAGGGATTTTTTGACTATTATATATGGAAATTTGTGTTTATTAGTGAATAACAAATTATTCTTGAATAAACACTAAATGTTAAAGAAAAATATATCGAGTTGGGAATGAGATATTCTTTAGGGTTACTTACTCTAGAA
Organism: Tamarix chinensis; assembly: GCA_030549775.1. NCBI lineage: Eukaryota > Viridiplantae > Streptophyta > Magnoliopsida > Caryophyllales > Tamaricaceae > Tamarix > Tamarix chinensis. Next base: position 74,752,024 of record CM060182.1, read on the forward strand.
ATGAGGTAGGAGCCTTTAGTTTGGTTTAGTTTTATTATTGTGCCCTATTTCCCTAGTATAACCCTATCTTATTCTATAGGTGACTTCTAGACCATATAGGGGGTATCGATATTTAAGGATTAGTTGATCAAAATATAGGATGGTATTATGCTGCTTGGTGAGCGCTAGTATAACCAATGGATTGCAGTGTCCCTCGATTACATGGTGGAAAAAGTATTATGTTGCATTATGTGTGCTAGTATGACCATGACACATCATGTGTGTTATAAGATTGTTGTTGCATCCCCTCAAGAAATAAAAAGGAAATAATCGAGCGTTATTGGTTTGGTAGCTACCATATATGCACTGGCCATGTGGCAGAAGGGGTACCATGTGCATTATGTGCACCATTGCACATGATGTGTGCCCCCAAGTTACATGGTTGGGAGGGAACTGGTATTATGTGGCTTTATTATTGGTGTATCTTAGCATGTTCAAGTTACATTAGTATGACTAGGGTATAGCAGTATCATCGGTTTAGAAGGTTTGGATGCCTCTTGAGTAATAAAGAGGGGAAATGTATATGTGTTATTGTGTTTGGTAGTTGCATGATATATGTGACACCCCAAAATTTATAACTAATTTTTTTTCATTTATATGGAAGAATAAAATAACATAATTGGGTGCCTTCGTAATACTTGACATTAGTCCAACTTACCATGTCATCCTTGCATCGAATACAAGGTAAAATAGTTAAACACTTAAAACGTGATAACATATAGAATAATATAGAATTCATAAATTTAACCAAGTTTTTAGAGGATTAATCCAAGTAAAAAAGATAAAATACATAAAAGAGATACGTTGAGAACTAATAGTCCCAAAGGGTATCCAAACCAAAAGCGTCACCGGATAACCCGACTCTACGTTCCAAGCCCTAAAGGTATCATAGTCACTCCTTATCTAGTAGTGCATCATATGTAACAAAGTCATTCAGTGGATCCTCCATAACTTGCACAAACTTAACCAGACCCCCTACTCATACGAATGAGCAACACCTATAAAAATAATGACCACACAATACAATCATAGTAAAGTCACACCATGTTATAATGTCACACCAAGGATTAAACATGCATATAGAATAGCATATGGGGCTGCCAACTTATTTATTAATTTCAGGTCTCATAATAGTGGCACAATCAAGGTCTATAATATTATTTATTTTGAGTTCGGGAACCCCACAATTCTCAACTAGTGAAATAGTATCAATAGTGTACAATTCTAGGGCATCACGCTCTTGACCCCTATTATCACCTAGTGGAATTGTATCAATAATATACAAACTTGGGCCATAAAGATCTTGGCCTTGGAGCATAAGATTTAGGCCACTATTATCGTTTGGTGGAATAGACAGGTATAACCTATCCTAACTCACACGGATTTTTACTTTAAGTGATTAATATTTTATCATTTATTCAAATTGATTTCAAAAACCCCAATATTCTCAACCGGTGGAACAATATCAATAGCATATATAATCCCATAACATAAAGCTCCTGACTACTATTCTCACCCGATAGAATAGATACGTACAACTGGTCTAGACTCATATGATCTTCCATTTTAAACGATTAATATTCTATTCATAGTTATTTATATGAAGGCCATCATGTAAATACACACATAGACATGCAAGGAACATAATCCATCTTAGCATAAATGTTTGAAGCATGTAAAACACAACCATCAAAATATTGATATGTTTCCCAAGGATAAACACCATGTTCTCTCTGAAAAACCTTAATTTCATAAATTATGCATAACTTATTTTATAGTACTCATTCGATCACAAAATTCAATACCCATCCTTAAAACACTATTATTGGAAATATGTCCAAACACCATGGTCTAACTCTAATGTTCTATCCATGTGATAATAGCCTACCTTTAATGTTACTATTTATAATTTTCCACAAAACTATAATTTCACAAATAAGTCATCACTTTTTCCATAAGACTCGTATAACCATAATTTTTAATATACATTCCTAAATGTCAACACTAACAATATATCTAGAAATTAAGGTCAAAGTCCAATGTTATGCACATGTGATAATAATCTCGCCTCTCAAGTTGTTATTCCCAATCTAAAACACTTTTCTTATTTATTGGATTTATACCATTCATACTCACTACAAATATTCTACACAATGTACTTAACTTATTTTGAACTAATTATCATAATAAAATATTTAATATTTCACTTTTAACCCACATTAACCAGATTATCCCTAAGATAGCCAAATTATCTATATTTTCACAAAGCCTTATGAGTACTAATATGAATGAATTTTCAACTTTCAATGCATACATACATACATACATACATACATACATTTGTATGTATATCATTGTCATCGTCATCATTATAAAAATACATAACCATAATTATGCATAGATACCGCATATTCTGATTCATGCCAACCAACAATAAGAACAAACATATGCTTTCACAACTTTTTAATTCTTTAGTATACAACACAATAAATAACATAATTATCATAATAAAGATATCCCTATAACAATTCTGAACATGATATTACATAAAAATATGCACATTGCACATAAACCCCATAGTTATGACATGAATTGTTACCAAAAAGGTCATCAGTCTCTAAGCACATAATACCTATGACTCTTCTTCCAATAACACCATAATATCACCTAGAATTCAAAAAAAATATTAGACTTAGAAAAATTACATGAGGAAAAATAATGAAAAAGAGAGGGAGGGAAAATGGAGGTGATCAAACAAGTGGAAGGACTTGTGAAAGGGATGGTGCATGGTAGCGGGTACAATGCCACGTGAGGAGAATACCAAGGTGGCACAGTTAGGGAAGGGTGTACATGGCCGAAACACGTGAAGGAGGGAATGACTATATGCCTCACAAAATTGAATCAGGGTAAAAAAAAAGAGGAGGGGGAATTCCACAACTTGGGGGCGGTGATCGTTGGCCGGTAAGGTGGTGGTGGTACGCTGATGGAATTGGCTGGTGGTGGCAGAGGTCGGTGACTCGTGGGGTGGATAGTGGTTGGGGGCGATGATGCAACATAGGAGGGGGGAAAATATGGAAGCTAGGGTAAGATATGACAACAGAGGTAAAGGAAAGATAATAAGGGAAGAAAGATAAGGAGGGGAAGCTCTGATGGTGGTGGTGCTAGGTGTGGTGCTAGGCAGCGATGAAATGGAGTAGGGGAAAAGAGGGAAAGAAGGAGGGAGTGCTCGGGTGGTTTCTTGGCGACACAAGAAGGGAGGATGAAGGAAAGGGAGAAGGTAGAGAAAAGGGAGAATGTATGTACATATATAGGTGCATAGATTGGTGAGATAAAGGGAAAATTGATAGGGAAGTGAGTTTAAGTTAGGCGTGGCTAGTAGTGGTTTAGCACAATAGGGGGTGAAAGTTGTGCGTAGGGGTGTAGGGGGTTTTGTACAAGGGGAGTTGGTATAGAGATGCCAAGGGGAGTTAGTGGCGTGCATGGCTGGGAAATGGAAGAGGAAGGCAACATGGGTGCATGGGGGTTGGGGCATGTTTGGCCTAACGACGAAATGAAGGCCAGTGTTGGTACAGGGGTTGGGAAGGAAGGAGAAGAAAGAACATAAAGAAATAGAGGAAATGAAAGGGGAAAAAGGAAAACAAAATATTTTTTTGGGTTTAGTATTAGGATTAGGTTTAAGTTTGAAATTAGGGAATTGGCTAAATTTTTAGTAAATCAATTATGCAGGTTTAGGGTTAGGCTAAAAAAAATGTAATGACCTATAAATTAGAATTTTTATTAGGTTAAAATGTTAAATATATTGATATTAAGATTAGAAAAAAATTTGGGATATTATAATATACACTACTCAGGTTGTGGAGATGCTGGTAGTTACCACTACATACTACCATTTTATTATTTTGGTAGGGAAATTTTGTGAACTACCCTTGTTGTTGATTTATGGGTTAGTAGTTGCATTATATTTTCTCCTCTTGTTGTTGTGGTTGGTTTAGTAGTTGTAATATGTGCACTAATCTTGTTAGTGGTTGGTTTGGTAGTTATATTATGTGCACTCCTTTTGTTATTATGGTTAGTTTGGTAGTTGTATTATGTGCATTATCCTTTTATTATATGTTGGTACATGTATTTTCTTGAGTTTACACATAAGCTTGTTATGTTGTATTGTGTGAGCATGGTATGCTATGAGTATGTTAGGGTTTATACATGTGTGCGAGATAATGATTATCTATTATGGTGGTTGTGTGCCCTAGCATTGTACCATGTTGCTATTATATTTGAGTTGTTGGTTATGCATGATTTCATACCTTGCATACTGAACATATTAGTTTTAATTGGTTGCGACATAGGCGATATAAATACTGTTAGAGCATGAATTGGAGTCGGAGAGTAGGGTTGTTTGAAGTTTTGTCCTGTGTTAGGAGTTTATAGTTTTGGTTTTAGTCGGTGTGATTTAACTTTATAACTCTATATTAAGATTTTGTAATGTAAAGTTTTTTATTGTGTAACATTGTTCATGTAGGTTTTTATATATATATATACCCCCAACATTGTATCTACCATGAGTTAGGTTAATGCACGCATCTCTCCCCATGATAGATGTCATAGTTATGTCCCTCATTTTTTTATATTTTATTTCCATATTGTACTTTCATAACAAAAATTTAAAGTTGAAAAAAATGAGGTTGTCGCAAACATTATACACAAACACCCACACATTAACAGAAAACCAAATATATAATTATTTTTCATCAAAAACAACAAAACCACCATAAAAGACCCTAGGGTTAAAAATCCCTAAGCCTCCAACACATCCAAACCTTTCAATTTTAAAACTAATACACCAATTATAATAATTAACATAATTATATCTACTCATCTATGCACTTATAAAATAAACAAAATACACAATCATGTTTATGATTTTCTAGCAAAGACCAGCAAGGCATAAAAATGTTGAATTTACATAGAAACATAATAATACTCAAAAATATGATATGTAGGTAGAATGCAAGAACACCCTATCAAATAACCTTAATCGTAATTTATAGGAATAAAATATGCTAACATTGATCATAATAAATTAACACATTGCAACCAATAACCCAAATCTCAAGAAGTGCATCCTTACAAAAATACCCTCCATTCTCTAAGAACAAAATATTCATAATCTTCTCCTTATACCACTTTATCACCTAAAATAAGAATGGAACAAATTAGATTGGAATGAAAATATAATTATGGAATGGAAAGAAAATAAGTGAAATGGAAGAAATTGTAATACCCTAAAATTTTGCTAAACCTAATCTTGTATCATTAATACCTTAATCCAATTCTAATCTCGAGAAAATCTTATTTTAGCCTTACCTAAATTCCTTAATTCCAAAATATTAACCTAATCCAAATCTTTGACCTGGATAAATTATTTTTCGGAACTCGATCTTAATTTCGATAAATTTATGTAACTAATCCTACCTATTTTAGCTAATCCAAATCTATCTAATCCTAACTTAGCCCCTTTCCCCTTTTTCTTTTCTTTCTTCTTTTTCCTTTCTTCCTTTTTGGCGCCGACTTCTCCTATTGTCTGTGCTTCCCCTTACCACTTGCAACACACAACCATCACCATGACCCTACAACTGCTACCATGTGCATCACATCCCTCACCATATCCATCCCCTACAACCATCATCATCATCACCCTCTGCTCCTACCATCACCCCTACACCACCCTCTGCATCTTATCCATTCATACACCACCCTACACCATACATATATATTCACTACTCACCCCCTCTTTCTCCCTCATTTTGTCCATCTCATTGAAGCCCCATATTGCTTGTCATCACCACTACCTGAGCCTCCCTCTTTTCCTTCTTCTTTCTTCCTTCCCCTACTCTATTTCACATGCTTGAACCACCACCTCCATCATCGTGCACCACCACAACCACCAAGTGCAGCCTTAATCTTGGTAGATCAACCACTAAGGCCACCCTGTCACTCCCCATTTGTTATTGCCAACCCTCACCATTGACCATTGCCATTTTCTCCTATTCTTTCCTCGTATTTATTGTAGTTTTGTGAAGCACACGACTCAGGCATAGCCTCATGTACGGTCGTGCACCTCTAATTTTCCTTATAGCACGCTCATGCAAACCAACATGGTTTACCTATGGACCCTCGTGCGACTTGTGCACAACCTTCGCACGCTCGTGTACATCTATTCGTTATTCCTGGGAAATCCGTTGCTTGAGCACAACCATGCCTCTTCGCACAGCTTGTCTGTGCAGGATCCCAGATCTTGGTCTAAGAGCGCACCATCTACCATACGCCCGTGCAGGCTCCCCTTTTGGGTCATGCATCCTCCTTTTCACCCTCAAACCTTACCCAAACACCACCAAAATTTCACTATAGCACCATCACACTTCCATGCAACTCAAACTTCCCTTTGACTCTAGTTATTTCCATTTTTACTCTCCCTTACCTTAACTTTTTCCTCAATTTTAATATCCGATCCTAATCGTATATTATTTTATTTTTGTAGGTGATATTCAGGTGATCTCGAATGCGGAAGTCTAGGATTTACATGCTTAGAGTCCGGTGTCTTTATTGGTAAGGATACTTATAGGTTTTTATGTTAAATACTTGCATGGCTATGTGTATTATCATGATATTGTTGTTATATGATGGAATATATGTTGTTAATGATATGTCGTGATGATGTAGGTTTATATGATATAAAGGAAGTAAGAATGAGTAAGATGTGTTGATATAATTCTATCATGCTAAGTAGTATTTGTGGAAAAAATATGACTTATGGAATAGTAATATGGATTAATATGGAATTTTTGCTATTTTAATGTGTTAGGTGAATTAAACATGATAATGATATTATGTGTTTGGAGTGATTACCGAATGTCATAGGTTCTTTAAAATAAGACAATGACCTATTAGGGTATAGTAATCTTAAAATGGTAATATTATTATCTCATGTGTAAAAACCTTGAGTTAGACCATAAATTTTGGATATGTTGTTAATATTTGTAATTTAAGGAGGTTTATTGAATTTGGGTAATCATACGAGTCTTATAGGAAGAATTATGACTAACATGTGATATCAGGGTTTTAGGAGCTCTATAAATAGTAACATTTGGGATATGGCTATTATTGTATATGTAAGACGTGGACGTTAGACCATGAACTTTGATATGTTAACAATGATAATATTTGAGAATGATATACTACATTTGGTGGTTGAATGATCAATATAAGGGAATTTATGTTAGGAGTGTAAAATTAAGGTTTGAGGAAAATAAGAATCTTAACTCTAGAGATCGGCCTTGTGACCTGCGTGATGTGCTTATCTATCTTAATATGTTCGGTACCTATAAATAGATCATGAATAAGATATTAATCATTTAAAGTAAAAGATTACATGAGTCGGGCTAAGGTGATGCTTTATATCCGTTCCACCGGAGGATAATAGTGACTCAAAAGCGTTTTGTCCTGAGAAGGTGTTTTAGTCCATTCCACCAGATTAAGAATAGTAGGGCCCCTACTCATCATGAATGAAAATATAAATTGTGTAACCTATGGGGAAAACACTAATGGCTTAAAGTGGAAGAGTGCACGATTTAGGACCAATGTGATATTTTTATATCTGTTTCACCAGATGATAATAGTGGCGCAGGAGCATTTTACCCCCGAAGGTGATATTTTCATATCCGTTCCATCAGATGATACTAGTGGCTTAGGTGTGTTGTCTCTGAGAAGGTGCTTCAGACCGTTCCACTGGGTCAATAATAGCGGGGTTCCTGAACTCAACGTATATAAAATAATAAAAATGGTTATATCTAATAAAGAGGTATGGAGTATTTTATCTTATGAGATTTTTCATAGATTAAATTTATACTCATCATCAGTTGTGAATGCATGTTTTATCTGCATCCCTAATTCAATAGTATTGTTACCTTACTTACTACGTAGAATATTGACCACCCTTTTTATGGGTGCTACTTATTCTCATAAGAAGGAGACCTTGATTCTTTTGTGTAAGTCTTTGAAGACCCACTAGATGACTATGCTTTTTTTGATGCACTATGTGGGGATGAGTGACCTGTTATTTGTTTCTAGGTGTTTGAGCGAAGAGTTATGTTATCCTGTTGATGTATTTATCGAGATACCTTTTTGAACTCTTTGATCCATGGTACCCCTTAATTTGTATTTTGTTATTGTAATTCAGAGTTAACCTCCAAACTCATATTGTATTTATAAATGTTTCTTCCATTTCCAATTTTCATGTTTTATAATGAATGGTTTTAGCCTTGTGATTGATGTAAGGATAGTTGGAAAAACCAAGCTTATATCAAACACCCAATACTTTACTTATATGCTTCTGCTGTCAAATAAAATTTTCCAGTAATAAAATTTGGGGCATTATAAAAATACTCTTAGATATGGAAGATTGAAAACCACCAAGTAATGAGATATCAAGGTGTTGTAAGGTTAATGAAAAAGAAAGAAAAAAGAGAGATAAAAGTAGGAGGAAAATCCACAAAAATGCTATTACAACACACGTAGAAGCAACACCACAAAAATACAAGTTAGTCAGCAAGGTAGAAAGGAGGGGAAAAATAAGAAGGAAGGGGTATGGTTTATTAGGCAAAATGGGCTTCTATATAAAATGTAAGAAATACGACCAAACAAGAATGGAGGAAGAAAACACAGGGACCGATCAATGTAAAAGACCTAATTAGGCAACAAGATTAGTCTGTTTGACAACACCAATACAATTTGGTCAAAAAGTAAAAGTCATAGCTTATTTGAGGGGTATGAAACCACAAAACAAGACATAAAGAGTTGGTAAGTGTATTATGAAATGAAGGCTTTAAAATTAAACAAAAAATAAATGAATATGATGGCTAATTAGGGATAACGAGCTATTAGAAGTTGTAAATAAAGCAACTAGAGGACAAGGAGGTTTGAAGCTAATTTCACACATTTTTGGTTTTGAAATGAAAAATGTAACTGCGGGGGCCATTTGGCTAATATCAACACCCTCTTCCTTGCCCAAGTCTGACTTGAATCAATTGGGGGGGGGGTGAGTCTTGCTTAAACATTTACAAAAGTATCAAAATGGGGTGAGATATTGTAAGAGAGTTTATAGATTTTTGTGAGGTTGGATTATGACAAGATTTTTGGTTGATTGTTATCATCCAAAAATTGGGATCCAATTTCCCAAAATTTGAGAGTCACATGCCAAATAGAAGAGGGGTAGGATATTTATTTCACAACTTTAAGAGGGTACAAATGGATGAATAATAACTTTATAAATTCAAACATGTAAAAATATTTCACTTCGGAGCTCAAAAGATTAAAATGAAAAAATAAGTGAAAATCATTTATCGCGAAAAATGAAATTTTTTGAGACTTTGCTATTCAAAAGGAACAGATGAACTTAAAAATGTTTGGGGCTCTAGTCTAATCTTAGAATATATTTATAAGTAAATTTTTTTATACGAGTCCATATAAGTGAGAAATGACTTAGAACATAAAATTACATAAATTGTGATTTCTCGTGAACGACTAAAATATTTTTACAAGTGAATAAATAATTAGTGAAAGACTCAAAAATGATGAAGAAAATATCGAAATAAAAGAATAAGCTTAAAAATATATATTTTTTAAATGATTTACAAGTTTAAAATGAGTCAAAATGAGTGAAAATATAAATGACTTGGAAAACCATGGTAAAATTTTTTAAAGTAGATTACGAGCACACTTACATAGTAACTAGAGTCACAAAAATTTGGGGTAATATAGTTAGTTACCTAAAAAATGAGGTAGGAGTCCTTGATTTGGGTTGGTGGTTTTAGTGGATGCCTTAGCATTCCAACTAAGCCCTTAGTTTACTCTATAGAAACTTGCGAGCCTTCTAGAGAGAATCGATACTTAATGACTATGTGACTTAGACAGGAAGGTATTGTGTTGTTTGTGTGTACCAATATGACTAGTATATTTTATATGTCTTCGAGTTGTATGGTCGGAAGGGTATTATGTTACTTGTGTGTGCCAATATGACCTCAATAAGTTTTATGTCCTTGGGTTGTCTCTTGTATCCCTTTGAGTGGTTAAAAGGAAAAAAAATCTCACATGTGGCCTTGGGTACTAGAGTTGGATGGAATGGTTGGTTTGTAGTTGTTTTAGTACATTACCCTTGTGGTTATGAGTTATATTATGGTTGTTTTGGAATTGGTTAATTATGGTTTGATGTCTTTTCTTTGTGGAACACCTTTGGCATGAATTGGTTTATCATATTTGGAATATGATTGAGTGTAATGGTATTATGAGCATATGACCTGGGTGATATTCATATTCTACCGTGATTAATAATATTTTGTTATTGCCAGTATGTTCGATGTGTTTATGTTATGTTTCCTTATGTTATTGATTATGTGCTTCATGTGACATTTGTATACTTAGCGTTGTGTAGTGGATTACTCAGTACAGTTGTACTAATGAGTTTCGTTTTATGATTCTCTACCTAGTTGTGACTTTGTATGATTGCTTTAAAAGCTTCGTTTGATTGTTAGTGTTTGGAGTTGAGAGTTAAGACTATCTAGTATTTGATTTGGTATATTTTAATCAAGATACTCACTGGACTCATATGTTCCTTCCATGTAATTCTTTTATTTGACGGTTGTAATATTTGTTCAATATTTTGTTATATTGGAATATTGTAATTTTGTAACACAATGTACTTTATTCTTCTTATGATGGATGTTTATAATTTAAACGAAGTAACGTTTTAATCTCAACATTTAGTATAAGAATGATATAAGAAACCAACTTTCTACTAAGTGCGGCAGTAATGCCTATGTTTTTAAATATTTAAGCTTCCTCAAATAAAATTTTTAATTTTTTTTGTGTTAAAAATATGAATGTTACAGGGTAAACATATTTAAATTATTTTATTCGTCCCGATTCATCCTAAATGAAACGAATACTTAACGTATAAAGATTCAAGAGATAACAACTAATGAATAAAATTATTTGTAAAAAGAGAAAATTATAATATTCTTTATATCTTTCGACATCTATCGGTAAAATATATACTCAACTATTAAGTTCACCTTACTTTCATTAAAATTCTATTTGATAAAAAACGGTTTAGAGAACTTTTAGTATTCTTGAGATCGATAGATATTTTACTATATCAAACTTTTAATTTAAGTAATTTTTTTGTATAAAATATTTTGTATGAATTTTTTTCCTAAAAAAGGTTAAAGTATAAATATTTTGGATTCATTTATTAAGAATATATTCTCTTTTTCTTAATTATTTATGCCGGTAATGCAATTTGCTACCGATTATATTAGCATATAATCAGTTAATTGTTAACAGCTATGTGTTAATTGCCGAGGAGGGCCTAATTGTAATAAATCTACGCTTTGCTCCCTCATATATAATAAAGAGCCGTCCCAGCAGCATCGGGCCTGACTAGAGTACATCACATTTCTCTCACCTTCTTTCTCGGTGACCCCTCCGTCCTGCTCTCTCCGTCCTAGCGTTACAGGGGTCGCCGTCACTATACCATTCTTCCCAGAGAACCAAAAAATTCGAAAACATTGATTTCTGGGAAACCTCTCCTTACGCCGCAAAAAGAAGTTGGATTTAGGGCACACAAATATACATGGCGACGCCGGAGATGGCAGCAGCGAACGTGTCGCAAGATCCAGAGGGGATCGACGGAGTTCGAATGACATGGAATGTATGGCCCAGGACAAAAGTTGAAGCCAGCAAGTGCGTGATCCCCATCGCCGCGTCTATATCTCCGATCCGCCCTCATCCGGAAATCCCTACCCTCCCTTACGCGCCACTCCGATGCAAGACTTGTCTCGCCGCTCTTAACCCTTTCGCCCGCGTCGACTTTACGGCTAACATCTGGATCTGTCCCTTTTGCTTCCAGCGTAATCTCTTCCCACCTCACTATTCTGGTATTTCTGAAACCAATGTCCCCGCTGAGCTTTACCCTCAGTATACCACAATTCAATACAATCTTCCCAATTCTGCTGCTCTCGCGGGTTCCCATGAGAAGGCAGTGGTGCCGCCGCCACCCGTATATGCGTTCGTCCTTGATACCTGCATGATCGAGGAGGAGATGAGTTTTGTGAAATCTGCGTTGAGGAGAGCGATAGTTTCATTGCCTGATAACGCTCTTGTAGGGTTTATTTCATTTGGGACTCAGGTTCATGTCCATGAATTGGGATTCTCTGAGTTGTCCAAGGTTTATATTTTTAGAGGTTCGAAAGAGGTTTCTAAGGATCAAGTGCTGGATCAGCTTGGATTGGGGTCAGCTGGTCGGAGGGCGGGTCCGACAGCAGGGGCAGGTTACCTTAAGGGGTCTGTTCAGAATGGATTACCCAATTCAGGTGTTGATCGGTTCTTGTTGCCTGCTTCTGATTGCGAGTATACTCTCAATTCGGTGAGTATTTATGTTAATTATGTTCTTTTGGGTGTCATTATATAGTAGTTTCGATGGCCTTAATTTGAGTGATGCTGCATTGGGCATTATGAACTGGATTTTGCTAGTTGCCATGTTCGCTGATCTAATTTCCTGATTCGAGCGATTGGTTTTAGAATTTATTCTGTTTGAATTGTATTCGGATCTGCAATTGTGCCTTAACTGTTGTATTTTGTGGATTACAGTTGCTGGCTGAGCTCCAAATAGACCAATGGCCTGTGCCACCGGGAAATAGGCAATTGAGGTGCACTGGTGTAGCATTGAGTGTCGCAGCTAGCTTGCTTGGAGCTTGTTTGCCAGGAACTGGTGGGCGTATTATTGCTCTAGTTGGAGGTCCGTGCACTGAAGGACCTGGCACGGTATGTTACTTGTTGCTTTCTGATGGAGATCTTTGTTTTTGCCTCATTTTTTTAGTAGACAAGACCAATGACCTTATTTCGTCATCCCTTGAGTCTTATTTTACCTGGCCGTCCATCAAAATTGATCCTTTCCCCCTCAAATACATGTAAGCTTAAACTGGATTTATCAGACCAGAAAACATTTCAATTAATGAATATTTGATTGTGGGGGCATTGCAAATGTTGTTATAAGATTGTAATCTAGGTCTGTCTGTCTCTCTGTGTGCAATAATTTGTCATCTTGTTGGATTCGTGAAATATTCTTCTGATAGAAGATTTCCTAGTTGCATGGTTTTATTCCAAGCTTCATATATTCGAAGGGACTCTAGGATGATTTCAAAAGTTGTTCATTATTATATGTGGTTGGGATTGTAGGATTGAAATGTTCAAGCCAGTTGGTTGTTGAATTATTTCAGGAATCAATTGATCTGTACAATGGTCCTGCAAGGGAGTCAAATCGAGTGAAATATGATTTGGGTGCTGATATTTTTAACTCATGAAAGGGATTTGATGAAACTGTCTTGACATTTGTTTAGGTATTTTGAGTCCCAGGCCTCCTTGCCATTAATTTTGTCTTTGAACATAATTCTCACGTCCAAGATGGCTGTCTAAATGTATATTAGCTGATATGATGTATTTTCCGAAGGGGAGCGTTAATGAAAGAACTAAATATTGTATGTATGTATGTATGCGCATATGTGTACACACAGAGAGAGATTTGCAACTGCAACTTCATCATTCATGATGAAAATTACTTAAAGTTTTGCATGAGGGGAAAAGTGAGAGAGATGGAGAGTTGGTTGACAACCTCATTCATCTTTTGCATGTTTGGCACCTGAAAGATTTCTACTTTCTGGCATTGTTATATTTTGGGCTGGCTATTATTATTATTTTTTTAAACTATTAGGATAGATTGCATTATGATTTGCCATTTTTTCCCTTACAGATTGTATCAAAAGATATGTCTGAGCCTGTTCGCTCTCACAAAGATCTTGATAAGGATGCGGCACCTTATTTTCAGAAGGCTGTAAAGTTTTATGATAATCTAGCGAAGCAGCTTGTCAGCCAAGGCCATGTGTTGGACCTTTTTGCGTCAGCACTTGATCAGGTTAGTATAATTTTCTGTGAGATTTTACATGAGTACCTTCTCTTGTGAATGGTATAATTCCTGACAAGTTGAATGCTATATATTGTCAGTTGCTGCCAAGTTTTGAACCACTGGTGTAGTCGGCCTTTGTATTGCAATGCATTCTCTTGTTGTCTGTTTTGCTTTGAAGCTTATCTGTTATCAATTCTTGCCCCCATCAACCCTCTCTTGGTGGCACTTCTTCAGACAGATAACTCTATTTCATGTCATATTTTTAACCAAAATGATATGTCTTTGCACAATCCCTGTGGATCATCAATTGCCAATTTAAATAAATTCAGCGTTTACATAATTTTATCTACAAAACATGTAAAAATCTAATGACAGCGTCTGCACTGTTCCAGTGTTTTAGGTTGGCTTTGTTCTCGAATGCTTTTTGTCTCTCTTCTAGTTCTTGGATCCACTTAACAATTGCACTCATGTTCATATGATTCTTCAATTGACATTATCTGTTACAATTCAAGGTTGGTGTGGCAGAGATGAAAGTTGCTGTTGAAAGGACAGGTGGTCTTGTTGTGCTAGCTGAGAGTTTTGGTCATTCAGTATTTAAAGATTCCTTCAAACAACTTTTTAATGAAGGAGAGCAGTCTCTTGGCCTGTGCTTCAAGTAAGTTTACACACTATTGGAGGAGTTACCATTCTTGATTTGTTGGTTTCTTTTGTCGCTTGATTCTGGGAATCGATTATAAAGAAGTTAGTATAAGTTATCTTTCATAGCTTGATTCTGGGATCGATCATAAAGAATTTAGTACCAAGTTATCTTTCAGTTTTTCATTTTGGATGTCTTATTCTTGATCTTCTGCATAGGTGTTATTGCACAACTTTCTACTTGGCCTTGTTCCAGTCTTGCCTTATTGACCAATCAGCAGGCAGTTTTCTGCTAATGTGCTTGAATAGAAGAAAATATCTCTAGGTCTGTTGAAATCTCTGTATGTTATGCAACCACTCCTCATGCCATGATCATATATGTATATTTTGGAGTTGGTGCTTTCTTGGTGGAGGGCCTCAAATCATAGGAACTTGTTATTTCATTTGTCTAATAATGTATGCATATATGGAGTGAATATTTGCTAAGTTATGGTAGGCCAGAGTTGTATAAGTGGATGACAGGGAAGCCATGACTCTCACTTACCCTCTCCCACCGACCCCATAGATGGTCAGATTCTGATGACAAAATGTGTGATACATGCAGTTGTTTATATGGTATATGGCTCCTTTGTGAACCCCCTTTGCCCTCTACTTGAACTCTTTTATGTTTTATCCCACTGCATTCAAGTGGGTAGGAAGATGTCAAGTAATGATGATAAGACTAATGATGCATTCTACCCTGTGTATGGATTCTGCTTCTGTGCCTCCTATGTTTTACTTTGCATAGGATGTTGCTTGGGTTATTTGTGTGCAGCAAGATGCTCATGCATATAATGTTCTTACCTTGAACAGCGTGGAAGTTGCAGTGAAAATCCATAGTTCTTTTTTACTCGTGTAATTAACTGTTTTAGATCTTTCCTTTGCCATGCCTACATTGTTATCTTAGGGTATCTCCCCCCCCCCAAAAAAAAAAGAAAAAAGAAAAAAACCCAATTCTCTTCTCGGCAATATTGTCTACCAGCCTGTCTGTCTGTCTTCTTGGAAGCATCTGTGTGTCCATTTTATAGCTCCTGTGACGTGAATATAGTGACTTTGATGGGTTGGCTGCTTTTTGTGCTTAAACATATACGTGATTTCATTGCTCTTCAGCCAACCTTCTTCTATTCATTTATTTCAGCGGCTCACTTGAGATCAATTGTTCGAAGGACATCAAGATTCAAGGGATTATTGGGCCTTGCACGTCTTTGGACAAGGTTTGTTTGTTACAATTTTATATAATCAAATGACATTTCATCCTTTTCTCCTCATTCCTTTCCCTTTTGCCCCATTTGACTTCTCTAGCTATTATTTCTTAAGTGTTTTCATGCTCATCTGTTTATTTTTGCAGAAAGGACCCGCTGTGTCTGATATGGTGATAGGACAGGGGAATACTACTGCCTGGAAGATGTGTAGCATTGATAAAAATACTTGCTTGACTGTTTACTTTGACATTTCATCTAGTGAGCGGTCAATTCCTCCTGGAACCTCAAATCCACAACTATACTTGCAGTTTCTTACAAGGTGCATTTTTTTTCCCCTTCACTTTGTTTTTCTTACATCTCTTTGGACTAAGTATAGTATAGACCTTTTCTTGATAGTTATTGCGCCTCAGTTATGTCTTAATATTTTCTTTTTTGCTGCAGTTATCAGAGTCCTGAAGGTCAGTCTATGCTTCGTGTGACGACTGTCACTAGAAGATGGATTGATAGTGATGTTGCTACAGAGGTGGGTCAGGTTTTTACAGTATGAATCTTTAATATGTATCTAGGTCCATCCTTAACCAGTAGCTTTTGGGTAGGAGGGCCCACCCTTAAATCCTTACCTGTGTTGACGTGGAGCTTGGACTTGATAGTTACATAAAACTTCTGGAGGATAGTTGAATATGATGGGCATTAAATCATTTCACTGTATTGCTTCTATTGAAGTTGAACTGCAGGCAAAGCTTTGATTTTCTCACCACTGAGGTCTAGACCAGTTCAGGGTACTTGCATTGGTGGAAATTTATCTTTGGTTGGTCATTATTGATAAATAGTATGCATTATTTGCAGGAATTTGTTCAGGGTTTTGATCAAGAAACAGCAGCTGTAGTAATGGCTCGATTATGTTCTTATAAGATGGAACAGGAGGTACTTTTGTTTCCACATTCCCTTTTATGTTAATGCATATTCACTATTTATGTTGTATAAATTGTGCTTCTTCAATAGTTTTTTCAGTAGGGTAGTAGTACTGTTGTTGGCAACTGCTGTTCTGAAGTGCAGAGAAATGCTTCTCCTGATATTTAGCATGTTTTTGGAGATGTATAGCGTGGCATGTTTTATTTGCATTATAGGAGCTTCAAATGATTAGCTTGCTTAAATAGTTATTGATTCTTTCTATTGTAGGATGGTTTTGATGCTACTCGGTGGTTGGATCGTAACTTAATACGCTTGTGTACTAAATTTGGTGACTATCGGAAAGACGATCCAGCGTCCTTTACCTTAAATCCCTGTTTCTCTTTGTTCCCTCAGTTCATGTTCAATCTCAGGCGGTCACAGTTTGTGCAGGTAATGTTTCCTGCTCTTTGATTTCTTGGTTGAATTCTAATTATCATTTGTACAAATTTAGTTTTGATTCCATGTTGTTTGTTATGACAGGTCTTTAATAATAGTCCTGATGAAACAGCCTATTTCCGTATGTTGCTGAACCGGGAAAATGTTACTAATGGGGCTGTCATGATTCAACCATCACTCATATCATATTCATTTAATTTCCCACCTTCTCCGGCATTGCTAGATGTGGCTTCCATTGCACCTGATCGTATACTCTTGTTAGATCAATATTTCAGTGTGGTTATTTTCCATGGAATGACCATTGCGCAGTGGCGTAACATGGGTTTTCAAAATCATCCTGAACATGCGGTATGTATCAATTCTTCCATTCCTTTTTTTCTTATTTTACAGCTAATACTAAATGTTGGCTGTATCTGTTCGAAGACTGTTTGAGTTGAACATCTTTCCTTAAGATGGCAAAAAATTGTAGCCAAATTCATTTGTGCTTGCATTAGTAATTTTTGGCACCTAACTCAGTTCAATGCATTGCCATAAAAGATGGTAACCAGCTTGCACTTCTGTTGTTTGGGTAGTAATGTTTTTTATTATATTTTCATCCTTCCAATCGTGGCAAGGACATAGGCAGTGATAGGGCATTTCATCATGCTGGTGACTTCATGTTTGTTTTATGAATGTCTGGTGCTTGTGGCATCATATCAAATTACAAGTCATTCTTTTCTGAGTTCTAATGGCTGATTCATATTGATGCTTGTGCTCCATTTATTTTGCTCCTCAAGAATCGAACTTTTGTCTGAAGAAATCCATCTTTCCATGCCACTAAATTTTATTACCAAATCAATTTTTTTTGACATTCCAGCATCTTCTTACATGTTGTGGTTTGACACACTTTTAAGTAACCTGGACACCCTTTGTTCTTTCAAGCTCTCATCATGTTGTATATTATAGATCTCAAATTTCACTGGTTCAGGTCATTGTTCCTCACATGGAATTCACCTTTGTTTTTGCTTCGATTGTGAAATTATCTTTTCAAATTTTGCATTGATTGGGCTATGGTGTAAGTGGTGAAGCCCCCTTCAACCTTCATTCTCCTTGCTTCTGTCTTGTGCGATCTGAAAAAGAGTTAATTTTCCTGCAGTTGTTGATTGCTTTCATTAAAAATGTGCAATCCATTATATGATTTTTGTCATTTTTTATTTCCATTATATATTTGTGGAAATCTTTGTTAGGAGGCATTTGATGGACTATGTCCATGTGTTGTTTATGTCAGTACTTGTTTAAAATGCTTGCACATTTTTGTTTGAACTTGATAATTTTCAGATTTCCTCAGTGTATGAAGTCCACTTTCCTTCTATAATTGTAAAATTAAAATCTGTTTTGATTAACATCCATAATCTTCTATGTCTCTGTGTGTGTGTGTTTTATTTTTGTTTTTTGTTTTCTTTTTCTGTCTTAATCTCTGATACCATGGTTAATACTGTTATTTTTTTTTTCAGGCATTTGCCCAGCTCTTACAAGCCCCGCAAGAGGATGCCCGAATTATTATCCAGGATCGTTTTCCTGTTCCCAGATTGGTTATTTGTGATCAACATGGTTCGCAGGTTGGTTGATATGTCTGGCTCTGGTTGTTATACTTTCTGACAGTTAACTGAACAAAAGACATTAGATGGCCGTTCGAGTAGAACTTTGTTGTGAAGAAGTGATTGAAGCTAGCTAAACTATGAATGGTTAGGTGCGAGAAAGAAAAGAGAATACAAATATTTATGTGTGGGCCCTATTTGGGTAAAAGGGCCTTGAGGGGTAGAGAGAGAGAGAGAGAGAAGTACGTAAGAGGGTTAACAGCTTATATTCTCCAGCTTTAATCTTAGGGCTGAAAACCCAAGTCTCCAAATGCGTGGCAAAAAAAAAGAAAAAAAAAATTGCAGCTAGCCCTGATGGCCCCAAATGACCGCCCCTTTATCTCTGGACACTGGACTTAACCTTATGAGCCGTCTTCAACAAACTTAAATGGGAAAATCTGTGGGACACTTGATAAAGCAATTTACTTGTTAGAAACCGTACCAGTGGACAATAGATGCCAGAGGTGATTTGCCCTTTGTTCATCATTTCATTGTTTCTGCGATCAGAGATTAGGGATGCGGGTAGCTAGTGTTATATTTAATTTCTTTCCTGGCTTCCTTTAATGATTATTCTTTTAAAAAGGCAAATGCTGCTTCTCATGATCTTAAACCCTTAGGTAAATTAATCACTTGCAGTTTAGTGCTTAGTTGCTTATTTTTCACTCCACTCGTGTAATCTTGAGTCTCTATGCTTTCTATTTGTTGTACTTTTGGAACCCCTCAAAGAAAAACAACAAAGTTGGTTGTTACCTTTATGTTTATTTCCTTCATGGGAAAAACTTGAGAGATTTGATATCATAGTTAATGTCATTTTTTTAACACAAACTCGATCTTTGTCTGAATCATTTTTGTGTGCTGTGTTTGACAGGCAAGATTTTTACTGGCAAAGTTGAACCCATCTGCAACATACAACAATGCAAATGATGTGGCAGCTGGGTTAGATGTGATCTTTACGGATGATGTTAGCCTGCAAGTATTCTTTGAGCATCTTCAGAGGCTGGCTGTGCAATCTTGAAGAAGGTCACAGGCAAGGATGGGGAGGAGTCTTTCCCCTTGTTACTGTTGTGTGTTATAAGGTGGTTGGTAATCATCGTGCGCTGCTGGGTGAGAGCGTCTGGTTGAATACTTCTGAAATTATTTTACAGTTGTGGTAGGGGGGATATCCATAGTCGGAGTTAATAAGAGAGAATGATTCAAACGATTCACATTTAAGTTATACAGAGAAGATAGGCATGTGTTGCAAGTATATTTATGTGGATATCCAGCCTCAGCTTCAAGTAAAAACAGTAATGGAGTCTAGGAAAGACAATTTTCAACTGTGTTAATTTTTTGTAAGTTAAGAGTGTGTGAAAGTTGCCTTTTTGTAATCTGGGTTTAAGGTTACCACATCAGTGTTCCCGTGTCTAGATTGAGGAAGAATAGGGATTTCAGTGTTTTCTTCTTTTATTTGTCAACACCCTTTTTTTTTTTTTTTTTTTTGATGTTTGTCTTGAATGTAGAACAACTTCATGTTATGATTCGAGTATATGTGATGCAATTTTTGTGCGTCTATGTGCATGGGTCAATTTCCATCAAGGAAGGTGAACAGGTGGATAATTTGGGGCATTTGGTTCACAATTGCTTCTGTGCT
Source organism: Tamarix chinensis (assembly GCA_030549775.1). NCBI lineage: Eukaryota > Viridiplantae > Streptophyta > Magnoliopsida > Caryophyllales > Tamaricaceae > Tamarix > Tamarix chinensis. The sequence continues at coordinate 74,772,547 of CM060182.1, forward strand.
GTCGCTGCATTCTAGATGCTAAGCTTACCAAAGCGTCATATACCAGATAAAATCTTCATTCTTATTTTCGTTGTCAAAATTATTATGGACTGCATAGTCTGCATTTGTGGTCGTCAATGAATGGCGATATGTTTCCAATTGATGAGGAATGCTCAAACGAATTCACAACGCTATTATTGCTACTTGGTCCTTGTGTAAAGATGAACGTTTTTAAGATCTGAACTTAATCCAACATGGTTAAAAAGAATGAGCACTATGGCGCTGCATCGAAAGACTTGATGAGGTTTTACAAGGTAGAGGTATTTGAGAAATTATTTAGGAGTTGCATTAAAAAAATTTCTTTCTATAATATAATTTTTTTTCTCTTTCTAAAAGTTTTTTCTTTAGTTCTCTTTCGATGTGTTTAGAATTTTGTTCTTGAAGATATTTTTTGTTTAAGTGTTAGAATACACTGGAAGGAGGAAGGTTGACTTAGTTTTTCAAGGAGTGAGAAAAAATTAAGGCCTTACGTATCCAGGCTCGGTGAAGAAGTCAGTGCGTGACAGGTGGTATCAGAATTTAGTTTACGATGATAAAAACCTGAAGCATCACAGATCACTTAAGGAGGTAATGTTGATAAGAAGATGAGATCGAAGTCTGCCTCCAAGTCTTATGCTTTGAATTTAGAGGAAGTTCTTGAGAGGATGAATCACTCTATGGTCATGTGCCAGGAGGATATTGCCACCTCAGAGGGGAAGGTGGATGAGTTGGAGAAGGATATGGAAATTTGTTAGGAGATGATGGAGGTCCATCAAAAGCTCATGAAGGATGTGATGACCCAAATGAATCAGTTGATGGCAGAGAACGTTGTATTTAAGGATCAACTTGCCAATATTGAGTCTAAATGTGCTCAATGCAAAGAAGCGGTATCACTCAGAGTCAGAAGTTTAATGAGTCCCATGCCAATGTTGGACACACCCCGATTGCATAAATTCAAGGGAGTTTAGAATGTGAAGGAGATCTACAACTTTCTATATGGCATAGAGAGGTATTTTGTAGTCACTCATTTACTTGGTGATAGTCTTTGCATTGCGTAGATCTTGTTGTATCTAGAGGAAGATGTTGTGTTATGTTGGCGCGCCCGTCATCACGAGATCGAAAGGGGGACTTGTGTAATGAACACATGGAAAGATTTCAAGTCAAAATTGAAGAGACAATTCTATCCTGTAAATGCTAGGTTAGATGTAATGAGGAGATTAAGAAATCTAAAGTATACTAGAACTGTGAAGGAGTACATCAAGGCTTATAGTTCTCTTATGCTTGAGATTTCTAATATGCTAGAGAAGGAGAGATTTTTGTACTTCCTTGATGGGTTATAGTCTTAGGTAGAACAAGAACTCCGAAGGCAAAATATCAAAAATCTCCTTACAGTATACCGAGAGGCTGAATCCTTGATAGAGTGCAGGTCCGAGAAGAAGGATAAGAGCCAGAAGGATAGATCCAACAAAGGTGGGGAGGAAAGCCCCCGAAGCCCAACCAAAAGCACTATGAGGGTAAGATAAAAGAGAAAGAGCACAGTGGCAAAGACTTCTCAAAGTTCAAGTGGGAATGCTTCATGTATGGAAGTAATTATTTCCTTCGAGATTGTCCCTAGAAGAAGACTTTGAGTGCTATAATGGTGGGCTAAGCTGAGAAGGAGGGTCCAATGAAGCTCAGATGGGGTCCCTAACTTTGCTGAACTCCATCAGTTCCAAGCCTAAGGAGTAAGCTACAGGCTTGATGCATGCTAAGGTCTGAGTCAAGGACATCGTCAACAAGGCGTTGACGGACACTGATGCCTCTCACAATTTGATCAATCCTAAGGAAGCCCAGAGGAAGGAATTGAGAGTCACCAAAGAGGTAGAAAGAATGAAGGCTATCAACTCTAATGCTAGGTCCATCCTCGGGGTAACTTATGGAGTTCCCATCACCCTTGGCTTATGGCAAGGAAGGGTGAATTTCACGGTGACTAAAATAGATGATTATGACATGGTACTTGATATAGAGTTCATGAATGTGGCAATGCCACTCATCTTTGATGGAGATAGTACCATGCACTTGGAGAAGGGACAACAGTGTCACGTTGTTCCCTTGGCATGAGTGATGGTGTAGTCCCATTTGCTTTCAGCCATGTAATTTTTGAAGGAATTCAAGAAGGTTGAAGTATGCTACTTGGATTCAGTTATTGAGGAGGAGTCCCCACAACCCATGGAGGTGCCTGGAAAGATACAAGAGGTCCTTTATGAGTTCAAGGACATGATGCCCGTAGAGCTACCCAAGAAGTCCTTATTGAATGATCCCACTAGAGTTGGAGGAATTGGGGCAACAGTTAAAGGATCTACTTGATGTTGGGTTTGTTCATCCCTCAAAATCTCCTTATGGTGCCTTTGTGTTATTCCAAAAGTTGTAAGGTGGCTCTCTTCGAATGTGTGTGGACTACCGAGCACTTAACAAGATCATAGTGAAGAATAATTCTCCATTGCCTTTGATAGATGACTTGTTTGATTAGCTCGGGAAGGCGAGATATTTCACCAAGATGGATCTGAGATTAAGGTATTGGCAAGTGAGGATTGCAGAAGGAGATAAATCTAAGACTGCTTGTGTAACAAGGTACAGTTCTTACTAGTTCCTTGTCATGCCTTTTGGTTTTACAAATGCCACAGTGATAAACCAAATATTTTCCATATTTTTATCCTATTTTGCCTTCATTTTTATAATTTTACTTGGCATAAGTTAAGAGACTTATCATAGTTCAAGCCTCTTGTTTATATTACTGCTCTCTTGGTAATTGTTTTTTAGAAAATTACGCATAAATGCACACATCCAAGGAAGTGGTGCATGGAATCAGAGAAAAAAATTAAATATGAAATGAATTGAAGGAAGATGATCAACCCTACATGATTTTAGAGAAGTCTAGAAAGTCAAGGAGCTAAAAAAAGGAGCAAAGAAATCAAGAAGAGTAAGAAAAGGATGTTGCATGGATGAAGCACAACCAGGGCACAACGATGCAACCCTTAATCCATAAGTGCAAGATTAAAAATGTTGCATTGTTGTAGCACAACCTGCTGCACAACCGTGCAACCATCGAACAAATATGCCGCGTGTAAAAGTTTTGCATAGCCTCAACACACCCTTTGCACAACCATGTTGACCATGAAAGTGCCAAGGGTGGTGAAGTTGCATGACCGGCCTGTGCAGCCTTGCATGGCCATGCAACAGGCAGTTACCACTATGCATGCCATCTTTCCACATTTTTTTCCACTTGGTTTTTCTTTGGCAGCAAGGGGGAATTAAATGGGTTGTCAATAACAGGGAGTAGGGTATTTTTTCCTTACTTTTTTTTTTCTCTCTATTATTAACAAGCAGAAAGAAATCCATGTAAGTTTTAGTTCATGCAATTTTATTCTTCCAAATTAAGAGTAGACAATTGTGTATCATAACTAGACAATCAACCTATTCTATCTTCAATTTATGGTTTGATCCATCCAATCTCTCTTCATTTATTTATTGTATCCACAATATGTATGTTGATTATTTTTATTCTCTATATTTATTTCAAACCATGAGTGAGTAATTCCTTTTCCTAGGATTGAACTAGGTTTTATTTGGTATGAATATGATGAGTTACAGCATATGTCATATGTATGGTTCATGTGTGCTATTTTATATGTTAGTAATTATTGTTATGAGTCGGGTTTGATAAAAATTGACTCATGTAGACGTTAACTATTACTAAAAGGTTAAAATCAATGTCAAAAATTAATATATGAACAGGAATTTAAATGATCATGAAAGTAGACGTTTGATTCTTAGAGACTATTGAATTGGTGGTATTTAATGGATTTAATCTAATTTGTTAGTCATGAAAGTAGTCAATGAATTAGTTTACATAAGTTCTTATACCTTAAAAGAGGCTAGTAAATCACATTAGATCGATTATTTACAACAATTTTGAACTATACTACAATATATTGTTAATTCATTATTGAATATCGAAAATAAGATTGAAGTTCAATCTTAGGATTTATATTCTATAATTTGTTAGTCATTGCATTTTTGTTCATTATATACTTTCATGTTCTCATTCCATAGTGATCTAGACTGCTAAAATAATATAAAAAAGTAAACAATTGTGAAGTCCCTGTAGATACGACTTTGATATGCTATAACAAAGCTGTGCACTTATGGCTTAGCACCCATCGAGTTTTTGGTGCCATTGTTGGGGAATTAGGCCAATTGATATTGATTCTTTTGTTATTAAGTTAGATTAGAATTTTATTTTCTTATTTTTATTTGCTTTAGTGATTTTCTTTTCTTCCTTGACAGTTTGTTGCTTTCTGTCTTTAGGTGCCTTATCTACAATGTTTTGTACTTTGATGAATAATATATTTCATCCTTACTTGGATAAGTTTGTGATGGTCTATCTAGATGACATTGTGGTCTATAGTAAGTCATTGGAAGAGCATGTAGATAATCTAAAGGTTGTTTTCCAATTCTTTTGGGAAAACAAGCTCTATGTGAAGAAGAAAAAATGCTCATTTTCTCTCACAGAAGTGAAGTTCTTGGGCCACTTCATCAGAGAAGGAAAGATCGGGATGGACATAGCCAAGGTTTGAGCTATTCAAGAATGGGAAGGCCCAAAGAATGTGTTGAATCTACAGAGTTTTCTTAGATTGGTTAACTACTATCGCAGATTCATCCCAGGGTATTTGGGAAGGGCCACACCCCTCACAAACAAATTGAAGAAGAAGGTCCTATGGAGTTGGGATGAGGAGTGTGTCGAGGCCTTTGAAGATTTGAAGAAGGCCATGATGGAAGAGCCAATTCTATGCTTACCTGATTACTCAAAAGAGTTTGAAGTTCACTCGAATGCCTCCGATTATGCCATTAGAGGAGTACTTATGCAAGAGAGGCATCCCATTGCCTTTGAGAGTCTCAAGTTGAATGAGACTGAGAGGCGATATCCTATACATGATAAGGAGATGAATACCATCATCCACTCTTTGTAAGTATGGAGGCACTATCTTCTTGGAAGTAGGTTCATAATAAAGACTAATAATATTGCAATGAGTTACTTCCATAACCAGAATAAGTTGAGTTCCAAGCAAGCTCGTTGGTAAGACTTCCTAGCAGAGTTTGACTACAAGATGGAGTACAAGCCTGGGAGTGCTAACGTGGTGGCTGATGCATTAAGCCATAAGGTAATGCTTGAGAGCATGAGCGATCCTATGGTAGATTGCCTAGAACAAGTCAAAGAAGGGATGGTGCATGATGCTTTTGCTAAGAACTTCATGGAGATGGCAAAGGAAGGAAAAACTCAAAGATTCCGGGAATAAGAGGAAGTACTCTACACTATGGGAAATTATTTTTACATGCCCAAATTGGGGAACTTGCTAAGGGACATAATGAAGGAGTTTGATGATTCCAAATGTGTTGGACACCCAAGTATGAAACATACCCTTGCTCTTATTAAAGATGCTTACTATTGGCCATAGATGCAGGACAATGTTGAAGGATATGTGAGGACTTGTCTTATATTCCAAAAAGATAAGAATGAGCAGAAGAGTCCAACAGGTTTGCTAAAACCATTACTGATTCTTGAAAGACTTTGGGAGAGTGTCTCTATGGACTTTATCTCAGCAATCCCAATGTCTGAGGGAAAATTTTAGATCATGGTGGTGGTAAATAAGTTGGGAAATTATGGGACATTCATCCCGACCCCAAGAGATTGTACGTAGGATTAGTGTGCTAAGTTGTTCTTCAAGAATGTAGTGAATTATTGGGGATTACTGAAGAGCATTGTCAATGACAGATATCCCCGCTTTACTGATAAATTTTGGAGGGAGTTATTCAAGTTGATGGGATCCAAGTTGCACTTCTCTACCAGCTTTCAACCACAGATAGATAGATGGATGGAGAGGGTGAATGCCCTATTTGAGTCGCTTTGTGTGTGCAAATTAGAGAGACTGGGCAATGTTGATGGATGTGTAACACCCTAAAATTTACTATTAAAATTTTTTGTTTTACAGCAGAAGCATAATCAAATAACCAAGTGTTATTGCCGTAACTAATGCGAGTCTAATTTACTGTACTATCCTCACATTAATTACAAGGCTAAAAACCATTGAGATTATAACATAATGAATAGAAATGAGAGAAGGTTTATAAATGTAAATATGAGTTTGGAGATTTACTCTGGGATACAATAATAAAATACAACAAAAGGAGGTACCGTGGATCAAAGAGTGTAAAAGATATTAGAGTAAAAACATCATCTGAATAACATGACTCTACACCCAAATGCCCTAATACACAAAGTCACTCTTCCCCATACAAAGCATCAAAACCTAAAAATTTATCAATTGGGTCCTCATTGACCTGCACGTAAACATTCGAGTCACCTGCTCATAGGAATGAGTAGCACCAATGAAAAGGTTGATCAATACGCTACGTACTGAGTAAGGTAACAATACAGTCAAAATAGGAAAAACATATAATTACATGCATTCATAACAGAAAGTAGCATACATGCGAGATACAATAATCAATACAAGGTAATTATTGATTTCGAATTTGTACCATTAGAATATAACATGATCAATCCTTTTATTTAAGTTGAGTTTAGGGATCCCACTATTCTCAACTGGTGGAATGGTTATTCTGTACCAAGGCAAGAAACTCCAAGCTACTATTCTTACTGGTGGAACGGTAATAATATACAACCCCAAAAAAAAATGCATATGGATACTACTCTCAACTAGTGGAATGGTAATTAATATACTACCCTAGGGCATAACATACCCAACTAATATTCTCGTCCGGTGGAACAGACATGTATAACCGGTCTTGACTCATAGAATACTTCACTTTAAATGATTAATATCTTATTCATGATTGCTCTGATAAGTAAAAGACATAATTAAGGCAAGAAAAACGTCAACATATGGATAACAAGACCATTATCAAAGGTTAAGTTGCTTATTTTTCCCTAGAAACCCTAAATTCACAATTTAGACATAACTTCTACTATATTGGTAATTTAACCACCAAAGTTAGCATATATTCCTCAAATATTATTTTTATTGATATACCCAAAATTCAAGGTATAACTACCACATCTTACATATGCAATAATAGCCCTATCTAATAATTTACCATTTACAAGGCTCCTAAAATCCTAATTTTACAATTTATAGCTTTTCCCATAAGGATCATATAATTACCAAATTCAACATAAATCCCTAAAATACCCATATTAATAACATATATGAAATTCATGGCCTAAATCTAATGTTTTACACATGTGATAATAACAATACCGTTTTAAGGTTACTATTCCTAAATTAGACAATTTTCTCATTTTGATGAACTTATGACATTCATAATCACTCCAATTACCCTACATAATCTTATTAGAATACTTTTAATCCACCTAACATGTTAAAATACCAAAAATTATTATATTAATCCATATTGACCAAAATGACCTTAAAGATAACCGATAACCCTTATTTTACAAAAATCTTAGACCTTCAATATCATTATTTTAAAATCCTAAATTTACCAACATACATATTAAATATACTTATTTCCCACTTATAATACTTTAGTAGGCCCATATTATTCTTCCATAAGTTATACTCATCCACAAAATACTACTTAGCGTAACAACATCATATCAACACATCTTTCATCATTCTTATTCTCTTTCTATCATAACATATCATTAACAACATGCATTTAATAATAATATAATAATAACATGATAATACACATAGCCACTAAAAATTTTAACACAAATCCCTAAATATCGACTAATATCCTTATGAAAAAGCTTTTGGTCTCTAAGCACGCTTATCTTATCCCGCATCTTCTGGAACTTCTAGTAAATCACCTAAGAATAATAAAAAAAAACATCAAGAACATTTAAATGACATAATTAAGAAAGGTTTTAAGGAAATAAAGAGTGAAATGATTGGAGAAAAACCCAAATAATTCTCAAATGTGTAGTCGGTAAAATTTTAGGCAATAAAAGAAGGGATCGGTTGGGATTGCCGAACAAGGGAGGCTAGCAATAGTTGTATTTTCTATAGCAATGGGGTGGTGCGTGGTCAAAATTTCTGTAGCAAAGAAGGGAAAGAAAAGAAGAGTTGTAGGTAGTGGGTGTAGGAATGACAACTTTTGTTGCAGCCAGTGGTAAAGGGTAGGATCGATAAGTTTTGTTGTAGCTAGGAGTCTGGTTGCAGTGAGTTTGGCTAGTGCTTGAGGTAAGGTAATATAAAAGGTTTCTGGTGATGTTGGTAAATGAACGACAAGGGCTTCCGGTGGTGGTGTGTGTATGCCTTGGTTGGGCACATCGGTGGTGGTTTTTTGGGGCTGTTTTGGTGACAGCAAGGATAGGGAAAGAAGGAGGAAGGAAGGTCGAATGGTGTTATTTTTTTTATTTACAAAAAATAGAGGGAGAAGGAGTGATGTTTTAATGCATTAAATGTGCCTTATATACATACATATGCACGTAGAAAGAGAGGAAGGGTGGTGATCAGGCAAGAATTTCAATGCAGAAAATAGAGGGAGAAGGACGAGTGGTATTTAATGAATTTAATTTAATTTGTTAGTCAAGAAATTAGTTAATGAATCAGATTAGATAAGTTTTTAGACCTTGAAAGAGGCCAGTGAATTACATTAGACCGATAGTTCATAGCAATTTTGGACTATACAACAACACCTTGTTAATTCATTATATAATACTAAAAATGAGACTGAAGTTCAATCCTAGGCTTTATATCCATCATTTTATAATCTATAATTTGTTAGTCGTTGCAGTTTTGTTCATTATCTACTTCCATATTCTCATTCCATAGTGATCTAGATAGTGAAGTCCCTGTGGATATGATCTTGACATACTACAATGAAATCATGCACTTGCGGATTAGCACCCATCAAGTTTTTGGCATCGTTGCTAGAGATCTTGGTCAATTGATATTAATTATTTTATTATTAAGCTAGACTAGATTTTTCTTTTCTTATTTTTATTTGCTTTAGTGATTTTCTTTTCCTTCTTGATAATTTGTTGTTTTCTATCTTCAGGTGCCTCATATGCAATGATCTCTCCATTTAGGACCTCTAGTTGTGTTGAATCCTATAATTGAAAGATCTTTAAGTGAATTAAGAACTTGGGCACATGAGATGAAAGTCAGTACAAGCTCATGGCTAAAATAGATGGAGGAGCATAGCAAAATCGCTCTCTTAGGGAGTTTGCATCTCCTAATGCATATGGAACATAATCCAGTATTAGAAAGCCAAATGTCACGGCCAACAATATTGAGTTGAAGCTTGCACTCCTTATTATAGTGTAGCAAAATCAATTTGGTGGTGGCCCAATGGAAGATCCAAATTTACACATTTCAATCTTCCATTAGTATTGCGATACTTTAAAGATGAATGGAGTATCAGATGATGTTACCAATCTAAGGTTGTTCCCTTTCTCATTATGGGACAAGTTAAGGGCTTGGTTGCAGTCACTTCCTCCCAACTCCATCACTACATGGGGTTAACTCTCATAGGCATTCCTTGCCAAGTACTTCCCTCCAAGAAAGATGACTCAATGGAGGAATTAGATAACAACCTTTACACAAAAGGAAGGGGAATTCTTGTATGACAATTGGGAGAGATACAAATGCCTCTTGAGGATGTGTCCACACCATGGATTGGAATATTGGTTGCTTGTCTGCACCTTCTACAATGGTCTTTTCTATAACACTAGGATGACTATTAATGTTGTAACAAGTGGGGCACTAATGAACAAGAATGTGCGAGAGGCACGAAAAATCATCGAAGATATGGATCATAATCACTTCTAGTGGTTGGGTGAGAGTTATTTACCCAAAAAGAGTGGGAGGTATGATGTTGATGCACTAGATCATCTTGCATCTAAGGTAGCTACTCTATTCAAAAGATTTGACAAATTAAATTTTAATGCCTTAGCATCTCATAATAACCAAGCATCATGTGAAATATGTGGCATCATAGTTCATATTGTATTAGAGTGTCAAGTTGGAACATCTTTTTCCCCTGATTTGAGTGTCAATGAGCATACTAACTATATGAACAATTTTAATCAAAAGGGGAAATCTTTTTCCAACACTTATAACCCCAGGCGGAGGAATTATTTGAATTTATCTTATAGAAATCCTCCCTAAAATCCTATACCTCAATCTAATTATGTTCCTCCAGGTTTTCAGAGTTAAAGGCCTCCCTATCCTCTTACCCAAAAGTCTAATTTGGAAACATTAATGGATAATTTTGTGATGACTCAAACAAAACAAAATGAAGAGTTTAGGAAATAAACTGATGAGTTTAGACATTAGAACTGAACCATAAGTGATGCTATTAAAAATCTAGCCTCTAAGGTTGATTCATTAGCTACAAATAACAAAATGCTAGAAAACCAAATCATTCAGGCAGCCCAACAAACTAGCTCATCTTCTAGATCCTTTGGGAAATTTCTGAGGCAACCCAAAACAAATCCTAAAAATCAAGTTAATGCCATCACATTAAAGAGTGAGAAGGAAATAGAAGGACCTAAGATGATAGATGGTGATGAGATTTTAGGAAATAATATTGAGGATCTCATAATTAATAAGGAGAAAACTAATAAGAAAAAAGAAAAGGCTGATAAATATGTTTCACATGCACCTTATAAGCCTCCCCTACCCTCCCCTCAAATGTTAGTTGGGGTTAAACTTGAAAATCAATTTGGAAAGTTTTTGAAAATATTAAAAAAATTTCATATTAGACATTTCCTTTGTTGAAACAATTTATTAGATGCCTTCATATGCAAAGTTTTTAAAGGAGATTGTGTCCAACAAGAGAAATTTGGAGGAATATGAAACAATTTCTCTTACAGAGGAGTGTAGTGATATTATTCAAAATGATTTTCCTCCTAAGTTAAAAGATCTCGATTCATTTTCTATTCCTTTCATTATTGGCAATATTTCTATTAATCGTACCTTGTGTGATTTAGGTGCAAGTGTGAGCCTAATGCCATTGTTTGTGTGTGACAAGTTGTAAATGGGAGATTTACAGTCCACTGCCATCTCCCTACAGTTGGAAGATCGATCATTGAGATGTCTAGTAGGTATATTAGAGGATGCACCTATTCAGGTTGGTAAGTTTTTTATACCAATTGATTTTGTTATCTTAGAAATTGTGGAAGATTCTCAAATTCCTATCATTCTAGGTAGGCCTTTCCTAGCTAATGTTGGAGATATCATTGATGTTAAAAATGGAATGCTTTCTTTAAATTTTGGGAGTGAGAAAGTTAGATTTGATTTATCTAACACTATGAAATTTCCTCTAAGCGATGATGCTTGTTACAGGTTCGATTCAATTGACAAGGTGATAAAAGATGACCCTATTGAACACTTCTCAAGTGACCCTCTTAAAGTGTGTTTAATGAGAAGTGGTATGCCTAGCAATGAAAATCTTTAAATCACTAATTTTGCTAAAATGTTGGAGGAAAGTCCTATTTTTCATTAAGGAAAGGAAAAGACAGAAGTTATTGAAGTAGAATTGAGCATCCCTACCCTAAAAAAAGAGGTAATACCTAAGTTAAAGTTAAAACCCCTCCCTTCTTTGTTAAGGTATGAATTTCTTGACTCTAACTCTAACTACCCTGTCATTTTGAATGCTAGCCTATGTAAAGTGGGAATTGAAAAGCTTCTTAGAATTTATAGGTTGCATAAAGAGGTCATTGGTTATATTATAGATGATCTTAAAGGAATAAATCCTTCCATATGTATGCATTGTATTCTTTTAGAAGAAGGGTAAAAGCCTCTGTTGAATCTCAAAAGAGATTGAACCCTAACATGAAAGAAGTGGTAAGCAAAGAGGCACTTAAGCTACTTGACGCGAGAGTCATCTACCCTATCTTAGATAGCGAGTGGGTGAATCTGGTGCAAGTGGTACCTAAAAAAAGGAGGAATTACGGTCATTAAGAATGACAGAAATAAATTGATCACAACAAGAAGTGTCACGGGTTGGTGAATGTGCATAGATTATATAAAATTAAATAAGGCTGCCTAAAAGGATCATTTCCCCCTACCATTTATTAATCAAATTCTAGAGAGGTTAATTCTACATTTTTATTTTTGTTACTTGGATGGGTATTCAGGTTTTTCCAAATCTCCATTCACCCAATCGACTAAGAGAAGACTATATTTACATATCCATATGACACCTTTGCTTATCGAAGGATGCCATTTGGCTTATGGATAATTTTTCGGTTTATGGTACTACCTTTGACAATTGTTTGAGCAGTCTTTCTAGGGTATTATAATATTGAAAGGAGATGAATCTCATGCTCAATTGGGAGAAGTCTCATTTTATGGTAAAAGAAGGAATTGTTCTTGGTCACTTATTCTCTAGTCGGGGAATTGCAGTAGATAAAGCAAAGATCAATATTATTGAAAAGATGCCACCCCCGACTTCTGTTAGAGGTGTTCAAAGTGTTTTGGGCCATGCTGGTTTCTATCGGCAGTTCATTAAAGATTTTTTTGAAAATTTCTAAATCTTTAAATCAAGTTCTTATCAAATATGTGATTTTTGAATTTAACTAATCTTTTTTGGATGCTTTCAACAAGTTAAAAGAGGCATTAACAACCACCCCAATGATGCAACCTCCTGATTGGAGCATTTTGTTTGAGGTGATGAATGATGCAAGTGATTATACAGTGAGAGTGGTCCTTGGGTAGAGAAAATATGGATAGGTTTATGAAATTTACTATGCAAGTCTAACTCTTGATGATGCTCAAGTAAATTATGCTACAACCGAGAAAGAGCTCTTAGTAGTGGTGTTTGCACTAGATAAATTTTGATTGTACTTAGTAGGGTAAAAAATTATAGTTTTCACTGACCATGTAACCCTTAAGTATTTGTTGACCAAGAAGGACACAAAGCCACACTTGATTAGATAGAGCCTTATACTCCAAAAGTTTGACCTTGAAATTTAAGACAAGAAAGGAGCAGAAGATGTAGTGGCTGATCATCTCTCCAGGTTAAGGCAAGATGTGGATGGAGGTTAAGGGGATGATATTCCCTTCAATGATTCATTTTTGGATGACAACCTTTTGGCAATAACAAACCTATCCACCCCATAGATTGTAGATTTTGTAAACTATAAAGTATGCAGGGTAATGCCACTGAATTATCTTATCAATAAAAGAAGAAGTTCCACTTAGATGCCAAGTACTATTATTGGGATGGGCCTTATCTCTACAAGAAATGTGTAGATGAAGTTTACAGAAGATGTTTGCCTAAAGAGGAAGCTGAAAGTGTCATATCTCATTGTCATTCTTCACCTTATGGGGTCTATGCTAGCACTTCTAAGACAACTTAAAAAACCTCCAAGCTAGTTTCTATTGACCCAACCTCTTTAATGATGATAGATAATATGTTACATCATGTGATAGATTCCATGTGTTAAATGTGCCTTATATACACATATATGCATGTAGGAATATAAGAGAAAGGGTGGCAATCGGGCAAAAATTTCAATGTAGAAAAAGAGGGAGTTGATGGGTGATGGTGAGGGTAGTGTGTGTAGGTCATGAAGTATGGATCATGGTAGGGGATTTTAGTTAGGGAAAAATAAAGGCTTCACGTAAAAAAAAAAAGAAGGCCAGCAAGTGGGGAAATGAAAAGAAAAGGAAAAAAGAAAAATAATTTAGGTTTGGGTTTAGAATTATGATTAGATTAAAATAATTTAGGTTAGGATATGTATTAATAATCTAAAATAAGAAATTTTAGTTAAGATAAAATTTAGGATTAGGGAGTTAAGATAAGATAAAAAAAATAAAATTTTCAATGTTAGAATTAGGGTATGATATTAATTACTTAGGATTATGTTTAGCTAAAAATTCAGGGTATTACAGGATGTGGCTCAATTTTCATACAACTTGTAACGAAGTGAAGCCACAAGGCATAATGTTTTTGAGTTTGTCATGGGACAACAAACCCTCATTCCACATACAGCATAATAGGGCTATAAAGGGATTCGAAGAAGATGAAGAAATGGAAAAATGCAAACTAAAAATCTTAGGAATTCAACAACAGAGACTTGGTCATGGTTAAGTTGTCACCTCAAGTATTCAAGTATTACTGCCAAGTGCACAAAGGCGTGGTGAGAAGATATGAAGGGCCATACCTAGTATTAAACAAATTATGGAAGGTGTCCTATAGGGTAAATTTGCCATCAAAGTTGAAGATTCATCTGGTCTTCTATATGAGCTTGCTCAAGAATTACCATGAAGATAAGGAAGACCCAACAAGAGGAGAAAGAAAGCATGCACCGCCTGTGAATGTGACATCCTTCAACCATGAAGTTGAAGAAATTTTGGCTGATTAGGTGATCAAGTGGAAGGGACTACTTGAGAGTCAGAGTAGAAGGGAAAAAGCATAAGATTTATGGCAATTTAAGGAGGCTATCCAGATTTACTTGTATTATGTCATTTCCAAGGATGTCATGGGCCGCATCAAGAGACTTGCAATGAGGTTCCACGGACCTTGGAATAATCTAGATTACCTAGTATGGTCTAGATAAGTGTAGAGAGATCTATAGGATTCTATATTCTTCTAGATGATTCTAGATGGTTTTAGAGGGATATATTTCTAGATCCTTCTACACTTGTATAGATAAGTATGGGGAATTCTAAAAACCCTAAAGAATTACTTTATAAACCCTAATGAAATATTCTAGAAACCTTAGTGGGGTTATTAGACTACTCTAAAGAGATCCATTAGGCTTGTTTCTAGAATCTTCCTAGATGGGGGAGGGAGTGGAGCTTTACTTATAAATAGATGGGGGTAGAGACACTCGAGAAATCATCCAAAAATAGTTGTATTTAGAGATTTTATCTCTATAATACAAAAATTTTTCTCTCTCTAAACGTTCTCTCTTGAGTTCTCTTGTAAAATGTTCGGAGCTGTATTCTTAAAGGCATCTTTTGCTTAAGTGTTGGATACACTTGAAGGAGGAAGGCTAACTTAGTTTTTAAATGAGTGAGAAAAGACTAAGGCCAAATGTATCTAGGCCCAGTGAAGAAGTTGGTGTGTGATAACTAGCCCACTTAGAAAGTAAAAAAGAAAATAAAATGAGTGATGGGCTTCTAGTAGGGAAAGAGAAGAGATTAGGTTATCCTTATGGAGTTTACCGATCATCTATGTTATGAATTAGAATATGAAGGTTTGATTGAAGACCCACATATTTTTAACCGAGTTCTTCATGGATTTTAGTTTTCACCTATGAAATGAATTAGAATATGGAGATTTGATTGAAGATCAAGATGATTTTCAACAATGCCTTCACGATATTTATCAACTACATATGTAAATGAATGATCATATGGAGGTTTGAGTTTAGAAGTCATTGATGTAATGAATCAAAATATGAAGGTTTGATTGAAGGTAATCATGATTTTGAGACTTGAGTAAAGTACTGCGACAATAATAGAAGGTCCAAAAGCAAAATATTATTTATTAGTAAACCATAAAAGAGAGGAAAAAAACAAATGTATTTTCATATAGAATTTTTTAAGCTTTACTAAATATTACAAGAGTACAGTCGGATGCAGACATGAAAAAATAAATAAATATCTATAATAGGCATTTTACGAAAATCAACTCATAAAATAGGAACAATAAATTTATTTATAATAAGGTAATAATAGATGAGATCCGATGGATTGTCTTATATCGACAATTTTTGCTGTAGGTTTAAGGCTTGTTGAAAAATTCTAGTTCGAGTTTAGATTTAGGAGAGATTTCAAGGATCAAATTTGGGTTTGAGGATTTTTATTAGGGACGAAATGGGGATGAATTTAGTATCTCCATCTCTGAACCTATATCTATATATCTATATATCTATATATATATATATATATATATATATGTATGTATGTATGTATGTATGTATGTATGTATGTATGTATGTAGCACTCCAAAATTTTAAAATCAAACATCAAATATTTAACCCTTTATTTAGAAGAATTTTGTTTTAAATTATTAATTTAATTATTTTGTAGACATTTGATTTATAAACATAAATGAAATTATTTAATACATTAATACAAATATTCTTATCGTTTTATCTTATACTTTTATTTAAATAAATCCCTAAACCCATAATTTTACCAACATTTATTTTCTTAGATTAATACTTTAAATTTTGGATAAATTAATTTAATATTTTCTCCATTAGCCAAATTTAGCCTAATTTTCATTCCTCACGCTAAAAATAATTTTCTTTTTATTTTTTTCCTTTTCTTTTTTTCTTCCTTTTCCTTCTCTTTCCTTTCCTTTCCTTTCTTTCTTCCTTCTTCTTTGGGCTAGCATAGCCCTTCTTTTTCTTTATTTTCTTCCTTCTCTCGCTGGGCCAGCCTTCCCTTCCTCCTCCTTTCTTCTCTAGCCTAGGCCAACCCAAGCCTCCCTCTTTTTGTTTTGGTTTGTTTCCTTCCCCTTGTTTCCCCTTTGGGCCAACCCATCTCCCCTCTTTTTTTTTTCTCTCCTCTCCCACGCGGTCTGCCCTACCCTTCTCTTTTCCCTTCCCCGCCCCACCCTTCTTCCTTCTCCCCGACTGCATGCTTGAGCCAAACAATCCCTCTCCTCCCTATCACACGCCTTCATCTCTTTCCTCCTTCACCTGCCAGTCTACAACTCCCCCTGCCCGGCCAGACCTCCCTACACACACTCCTCCCCTACCGTCCCTTTCTTTGCCATTTTTTCCCTGCATTCCCTTCCCGCATGCCATTTCCTTCCATTTCCATCCATCCCTTCACACGCCCAACCATGCCTGTCTGCACCCTCTCTTGCATGTCGCACACCTCTCTCTCTCCTTCTCTCTTCTTCTTCTCTTTCTCATTTCTCCCTTGAGCTCTCCCTTTCTCCCTGCCCTATTATCTCTTCCCTTTTCTCTCCTATTTTTCGTTCGCCGCCCATCTCCTCTGTCTCCACCACCCAATCAGCCACCATACTACCCTCTCCTACACCTTACTTCCTCCCTACATCGCCCCAAGCAACCAAAACCAGCCACCCTGCAACCTACTCCCTCCCTTTTATCTACTTCTTCCCCTCAACTCCCCTACACCCTCCACCCTTTGCCACCTTTTCTCCCCCTTTTTTCTGCTGCTATAGCCTCCCTTCAGCCATCGGACACCACCTCAACTTTCCCTTGCACCCCTTACCCCAAACCACCTTGCGTCTCCCCTTCTCTTCCTCTTATTTTCCTTTCTTCCTCTTCTCCCTCCTTACTCTGCACCTTCTTCCTGCAGCCACCACTGCTATCTCCACTGCCTCTAAGCCGCAACACCTCAACCCCAATCACCACCCACCTCCTACCTCACCTCTACACCCAACAACCACCACCAACACCCCTCCACCACCACCCTCAACCCTTTTACCCAAGCCTCCCCATCCTTCCTTTTGCCTTCCCTTTTTGCCTATTTGCACGGCTCACACCGTGCAAATTTTATATAGTGTATATGATATTAAGGTATAATATAGTTTGGTAATATTATATATTTAATAATGATTTTTAATAAAAATCATTCTTTTACTTATCTAATAATGATATTTTACTTGTGATATTATTTTAGGTGTGAAATTTTACTAAACGGAGCTTAAGCATTTTAACTGGGATATCAGTTAAGTTTGGTTTTTGTTAGAAAAAAGTAACCATTATACCCCACTAAAATGTATGGATTATCATATGTTAGCACATTAGGATTTTTGTTATGTGATTTATGTAAATATGATGTGTTGCTAACAACCCCATGATTATTAGTGATATCTTGTATATAAGGTGGTATGTGTGAAAAGGCGATTAAGAAAGGGGTTGATGTTGATAATGGATGTTATGTGTATATACATGCTATAATAAGTGAGTATGGACACTTGTAATGAAAATAGTACTAATATGAGTCATAGGGGTAATTTGGTCATTTGGATACATCATTATGTTTAAACCTAAATGAGATGCTTAATGTGTTATGAGTGTTGCTAAGAGTGGAGATGAAAATTTGGTGGATTATAAATATACATGTTACTAGAAATATTAATATTTTATGGCCTAAGGGTATTTTGGTAAATTTTAATGTATGGTGGTGATCATCTTAATAAAAATGCATGCTAAATGTTATGTGGTATTGAAAATGATAATAGGGGATTTGTGACATTGAGAATACATGTTCCTTCATAAATAATGATATTTTATGTGCTAGGAGTATTTTAATAATTTTACATATAAAATGGAGGTTGCATAAATAAATATGCATGATAAGCAACAATTGGTGCTAAGTATGCTAAAAAGGGTTTTGTAGTGTTGGTAATGCATAGTTGGGCATGATTATTAATATTTTATGACCTAGGGGCATTTTAGTAAATTTGCATGTGAAATGGGGTTACCTAAATAAATATGTATGATAAGTAATAATTAGTGCTAAGTATGCTAGTAAGGATTTTGTGGCGTTAGTAATGCATTGTTGGGCATGATTATCAATATTTCATGACCTAGAGGTATTTTAGTAATTTGGCATGTGCAATGGGAGTTAACTTAATAAATATGTATGATAAGTGGTAATTGGTGCTAAGAATGATAATAGGGGTTCTGTGGTGTTAGCTAGTAATGCATTCTGGGTACGATTATTAATATTAAATGACCTAGGAGTATTTTGATAATTTTGTATGTAATATGGCAATTAGTTTAACAAACATGAGTGGTGGTATAAAATGATGTTAAACATGATAATAAGGGCTTATTTTCCTAGTATCACTTATTTGAGTATGATATTCAATAAAATATGGTCTAGGGGTATTTTAGTAATTTTATATGTAAAATGGTGATTAGTCAAATAAACTTATATGATAAGTATAAAAATGATGTTGAACAGGATAATAGGGGTTTATTGTTATAGTATCTCTTACTTGAGCATAATAATCAATAAAGCATGGTGTAGGAGTATTTTGATAAATTTGCATGTAAAATGGTAATTAGTCTAATAAATATACATGATAGGTATAAATTGATGTTAAATGTGATAATAGGGGTTTATTATCTTAGTATCACTTATTTGAGCTTGATATTTAATAAAATATGGTTTAGGAGTATTTTGATAATTTTACATAAAAATGGTAATTAGTCCAACAAACATGCATGGTATGTATAAATTAATATTAAATATGATAATAGAGGTTTATTGTCTTAGTATCACTTATTTGAGCATTATATTCAATAAAATATGATATAGGGGCATTTTAGTAATTTTGCATGTAATATGGCTGTTGGTCTAAAAATATGCAAGATAGATAAAAAGTGATGTTAAATATGATAATAGAGGTTATTGCCTTAGTATCACCTGTTCAAGCATGATCATGACGATTATAAGGCTTAAGAGTATTTTGATAATTCAGAGAGCATCATAATGAATATGCATGGTTTAGGGGTAACTTGCTAAATTGGAGTATGCGGTGTTGTTATTCTCATAAACATGAATGAAGTGCATTAATTGTTGATTTAATAGGAGAATGGGCATTAGTTGTTCTAGAACTGCGTGTTAGGATTTTATGCGTAAAATGATTGTTTGTTGTGTAGGATAACTTAATTTCATAATTAATAGTATAATCATGGTATGTTGATAAATAAAAATGAATTATATGATGGAAGTAGATGGTAAAGAGGTAGCCTTAGCCTTAGGGGCATTTTGGTCATTTTAACCTAAGGTGCTTAAATGTGAGTATTGGAACATAGGATGGCCTTAGTAGACTACTTATATTGACATTAACAATAATCCTGATTCTAGTTACTATATAATATTGGAAACAAATAAAAATAATTAAGTATGGGATTAATATATGTTTCTCGTGGTCATCTTAATTAAGATACTAATACTTAAAATAAAAGACCTCGAGAGTGGAAATAGTGGCTCTTTAAGGGTCGCTACCCTAAAGACGTGGTTTAGCCCATGATTGATTTGAATTTTGCTAGTATGCCTTAGTGCTCCAGCCAGACCCTACATCTTACTCTATTTAGCTCTACAGACCTAATTAGGGGTTATGCATACTTATGGATTAGGTTTCCTTATCGGTAAGATACTATGTGCCTTCGTGTATCAGTGCAATGAGGGTACCTTTGTGTCCCTGGGTTGATAGTCGGTAGGATACTGTGCAGCTCTTATGCACTAATATAACTGGTATATCTTTGTGTCTCCTAGTTCATGTTCTCTCCCTTGAGTAGATAAAATGGAATTGGTGTGATAATTAAATGAAAATACACTAATCACTTATAGTGGAACACCACGTAAGTCGGAACCATGTTTATTATATGTACTGGTCCATTGGTTATAATAGTGGTTAGAAGTGTTCTATCATGAATTATATCATATGTACCGGTCCACCAGTTATAATAGTGGTTAGGAGCGTTCTGTCCTAGAGTATATCATATGTACCAATTCACCGGTTATAATAGTGACTAGGAGCATGTTGTCCTGAGTTGTATTATGTAGTTATCAGTCCATCAGTGAGAATAGTGGTGTTCCCAAACCTACGTGGATATAATTTGAGAGATGATTAATATTTAAACTAATGGTTTGAGTCCAAATAATAATAAATGAACTATTATGACCTATTGATGTAATATGGTAGCAGTTTTGGTGCCTACCAGGATGGGTCGAGTTTAGTATTGTATTGATGGGCCTGCCTTGAGTTGAGTAGATGGTGTATGGTTGAGTATATTGTTGGCTCTCTAGTTATACTACAATGAGTATTGCTTGGATGCTTCCTTGGTAAGTTGTATTATTTTTAAGTGATTGAGCCTTTGTGACATATAATCTTGATGCATATAGCCATTCGAATGATTATTGTATTTCATTATATATGTATGATCCCATGTTCATGTGTTTGACGTGTGATAATTGATATGTTGCATGCGGGCCCTATATATTAGTTTTGTATAAAGGGTTACTCAATACCATAATATTGAAGGGTTTCTTTCTTAGACTACTACTTATTCATTAGGCAGTGACCTTTGTATGATAGTTTGCCAACGCTATTCAGAATTTATTATCGGGTTAAGAGCGTAGGATTATCTGGAAATATTTTACTGTTTTCCTTAAAACTCTTATACTCATCTTTTTAATGATTTTATTTCGTAACCACTATTAGTAAGTTGTATTTCTTGTAATATAATTATTGCGCTACTCTATTTTATTATTGTAACTTTGATTTGTATAAAGTATGTTTTCAACTTTAACCCTTGGTATCGGAATGGTGGAGATAAACCAATCTGATACTAAGTGTGATAGTAGTATTTCTAAAATTTTATCGTATTTGCTTTTACTTATAAATTTTAAAAATAAAATTTTTCAGTAGTTAATTTTAAAGGTATTACAATATATATTGAATATAAATTAAAAGTATATTATAAAAAAATAAGATTGACTATCGGGGATGATGTTAGATTTCAAACTTGGGGTTGGGTTTCAACACTGAGAAATGAATAAGAGAGAAGGAATAAATTAAAAATAGAGTCGAGTATGAAAATTTCTGAGTTAGGATTTTCTAATAAAAAAAAATTGAGAATCGGACTAGATTCAAATATTATTTTTCTTATAAAATTAGAGTATAAAATTATGAAGATAGGTCCTGTCCTATCTTATCTCGTTGTCAAAATAAACTTTATTTTATTTATTTATTTATTATATTTAAGTTGTCTTTTGGTGCTTTGCTTAGGACCTAATACTGTGCATCACCTTGAATTGAATGTGACGATTCCTAGCAATAGCATGGACTACCTATTTCCGAGTCGGTTCACGTTAGCGGGTTCCAACATTCCGGTACAATACGCGCGTAAATTTTGAAATCTGCATTCTGTGCTTTCTTCTCCGTTCTCTCCCTCACTTTCTTCCCCTCCATTTTTCGTTCAGATCTGATATTAGTGTACCCACGCTATTTCCTCCACTTCTCAAAATCAACAACCGAAAACAAATAACGATGCACGCCTATCAAGATTCCCAATTCGAATATGAACATTATGCTCAACAATCCCTAAATCCTTCGATACCACAAGAATTTTCCTCACCATCATCTTCATGCGCACAGGGACACCGGACCTCTCTAATCCTCCAAACTCAACAGGGTGGGTGTATCTGTCTTCTCTGTTTCTCAAACCTAATCTCAAGCCCTTATTCTCCGACTTTCCATGTATCTTACGCACTGTCTCAGCTTTCAGAAGCAATTTCTCATCCACAATTTCTCCGCGATCTTCTCGCGTTTCACGTTCACGTCATTGTATCCCCGATTGTTCAGTGTTTAGCTTCTTTTGACGATGAGCCTATAGCGAGACAGGTTATTGATTTGGTTGTTAAGATTTGTGAAGCTGCTGCTACTGGTGGTAGTGGAGGTTCCGTTTTTGGGGAGTTCGTAGCTAGGGTTTCTGATCGGCTACGCTCTGGTGCTTTGGCATGGAGTCGGCGTCAGGCCTACACGGTAATCGGTGATTATTTGTTTTACAGATCCCTCCCCTTCCCCCCCCCCCAAACAAACATTTTCATTTCGATAGACACCACGTGTTTGTCATGATCTACGATCATTCATGTATCCTGATTTTTGGTTGCTTTCTTTCTGGATTCTATGGTTTGCCTTACCTGGTTTCCGCATTTGACATCTGGTCCAGCAGTTTATGTGATTGCTGGAGTATGAATGAATCTCGTTATACATGGTTCAGTTCGGTGTGTATATATGACAGACTGACGTAACGAACCGTTGAATAAAATGTAGCTGCACTGCCTGGGAGTTCTATTGAATTGTCAGACAGATAATCCCTATAATCATATCAGAGATATAGATGGCCTCATCTACAACCTTGTCATGGGTCTCCAGTTGCCAAGGTAGAATTTTTTTATTTATTTTTAAATTAGGATTCCTTTGAACAAGGGTGCGAGAATTTTTATCTTAACTCTTAACTAAATTCTCTTTGTCAAATGCAGTGAAGAGATTCGAGGGGAAATCCTCTTTGTTTTGTACAAGTTTTCAATCCTCCTGTGTGCAAGTAACGATGATAAGGGAGCTGATGCAATATCTGCTTATGGTCCAAAGCTGTTGCATTTGGCACTGGAAGCACTTTTGAAGACTCAAAGTGATGACGTTCGCTTGAACTGCATAGGTTGGTTGTGTTTCGTCTTTTTATTTTTTTTCTGTCCCCCCCCCCCCATTATTAAATAGCTAGTTAACTAGCTATTTGATTGTTTGAGAATGTTTTATTCACAGTTGGATGAGGTTGATTGCTGGTATTGTCGGACTGGTTGCTGTTCATTATTAATGGCAAGGACATTCAGTCCTGCTTTTGGGTTTTTCAGTCATACAATTATGTGTTTAATTCTTAAAGTAGGCAGAAGCCGAAGTCCAGCCCAGAGAAACGTATTGGACTGGCTATAGCTTCATCTTTCTCCCCAGTCATTTCCTGACACTAACCTGATGTGTTAGCTGTGCACGTGGCTTATGATTTAACATCAACCCCAACCCTGCTTTCTCTGTACAGCACTCTTGAAAGTTTTGGCTCAAAGAGGATTACCTGGGAATGCATTTTCAAGTGACACACCAAATCTTTGTGAAGGTGATAACTTCATGCAAGCCACAGAGGATGGAACAGCAAGCCGATCCCTTGATTTCTTATTTGCCGAGGCCATCAAAGCTCCCTTGCTTTCTCCAGATATCCAAGTTCAAATTGCTGCAGTTGAATTGATTTTCCACTTCTTGTTGCGGGAAGGAGTATGTGACAAGCAGGTTCAAGTCTTGGTGGAAGGAAATATAGCTGATTACATCTTCGAAATATTAAGACTGTCTGGTAAGCGTTAGGATCCTGCTTTTATTTAGTTGGGTCTTATTTTCATAAAGAAAGGATTTCAAATTGAGTGCAAAGATTACATATGCTCCTTTTTTTGTAGTGATTCTTTGTGAAGTAATGCCAATTTCTATTGCCATCCTATGATGCTATCCATGGCTTGTTAGTTAAAAAGATTAACCATTTAAGTTATTCCGAAAAGATGTATGGCCACTCATTCTTGTTGTGCTACACAGTCCTAACATCTTTATACTGTGAACAGGACGAGAGGCGCGACTTGTCATCTCTTGCATTCAAGTCCTTCATCTTTTATCAACAGCTCAACAAGTCTTCAGGCAAAGGCTTGCAATTGGGTTCAAGACACTGGTCTTGGTTCTGCCCGATGTAGTTGAAATTCCTCTTCATCCTGTTCAGACTGAGATGCTAAAGCTTATACTAGACTCCATATCCAACTGCCCAGGGATAATATCTACTAAAAATATTGAAGGCATTGCCGGTGCCTTAACAGTGATGCTGAAACGGTACATGGTTGGAGAAATGGGTATGCTCATGGAGGCTTTCAACACAGCTTGCTCCATCTTTGTTTCTCTCATGAAACTATCCTTCTCCAGTGGAGCTTCTGGTCTCATGGATTTGGTCCAACAAGCAGCAAGACATGCTGTTTTAGCCTGTTTAAATGGATGCGGCAAGGATACAAGCCAACTGCTGCATTCTCTTTATCTAGTGAAAGAGGCATGTACATTCAGTTATCAAGTGAACCCAAGTAACATGCAGCTCAGAAATTCAGTTTTAGAAATGTGCCAGGGTGATATATTACCTTGGTTTGTAAAATCTATTGATGAACTGGAAGAAGAAAGTATCTTGGGAGTACTGGAAGCCTTTCAATCCATTCTTGCCCAAAGTTGTGATGCTCAGAATCTGGATTTTACAAAAGCTTTGCTTACGTTCTCTTGGTTCAGCTTGTCATTCAAATGTTTAGGTTTGTATCCAACAGAGAGGATGAAGTGGAGAGTATATTTTGTGTTAGGTTCGATTGTGGACAATTTTCTTGGATATAAGTCTGGACAATCCATTAGTGAAGCTGCTGCATCTCTGCCATCAGATCCCATTGATTTGTTGTTTCTGCTGGCACAGAAAAGCACCAATAACTTAGAGCTTTCATTGTGTCAATCTGCGGTGCTACAGATACTTTACACCAGCTCTATCCATAACGAAATGTAATTAAATTCTCTAATTCATAGTCCTTGCTCTGTTGGAGACTCTCGTTGATTTTCTCTGATTTCTCATCTTCTTCCACAGGCTCGCAGACCACAGGTTGGTTTTATCTTCTTTGGAGCAATATATTCTCATCAATGGCGATTATTTGTTGTGTGGGGATGTTGAAGGTATGGCTTTGCCGCAGTTAGTGAATCTTTATGGTTTGTTTAGGGGCCTTGTTGAAATGAGCTATCGAATAGCTTACAGCCGAGAAGCTGAAAGAATCTTCTTCAGATTAGTAACTGAGAAAGAATGGGACATGTCTTCTGCTAAATTTCACCCAACTTCATTGAAGTGGTTGTTTAGACAAGAAAGAATAGCTGAGCAACTGTCCTGCCAGATCCTAAAAGTAGGCAGAAAAATTTATTCAGATGGTACCCAGAGTGCAGTTCATGGAAATAGCAGCCAGAATGCCGATTTCAAATATATTGCATATCTGGTGGAAATGAAAGATACTTTTGCGCCAAAATGTTTGGTTAATCTACTAATAGGAGTGGTTGAAAAGGACAGGTCAGCAGATAGTACTATTTTAGTGCTGAATTTCATATCATTGGTAATCAATACTGTTCCATCTGCTTCAGATAATCTGTGTAAGGAGGGCATAGGCAATGCTCTCCGGATACTCTGCTGTAGTCCGTTTTATTCTTTCCCAAAGAATAACGTGGTTATTTTACGTTTCATTTTGATTGTTTTGAGTTCTGTGAGGCCTGATTCAATTTTCGATGATGAACACTGGCTTAGAGTTGTCATGAAGGTAACTTATTTATCTGTAATTTGTATATTTTTCTCACTTCAGTCTTTCAAATGGTATGAGCTAATCTGTTGGTGTTATATCTATTTGGTAGTTACTAGATTCCTTAACCTCAGTCATCACTGCAAATGCGTGGACAAATGAAGACCTATTAGTCATTGGTGTTCTTTCATTAATCTTGCATCACTCGACTTATCAGGCATTAATTGGAGTTTCAAAATTTATAATGTTCAATACCTCTCTGCCCTCGATGATCAGCACAAAAGTTGATATGGCCTGCACATATGGTTCTGTTTTGATGGATCAAGACGAGCAGACACATAATGAACAAGCTCTGGTCTTTCTATTGTTATTAAATTATTGTCATTTGAAAAGGTCAGTGACTGTCCTGTAAGCAATATAGGTTATTGCCCTGACCTTGAATCTAACTGCTCTCTAATAATTCAGTTTGCGAAGTGTTCTACCAGGAGAGGTGGATTGGCAGGACTTCCTTGATCCTCCATCAAGGTCTCCTCCATTTCCATCAATGGGAATTTTATGCAAGGATTTCTGCAGGCTGTTGCATTATGGGTCCTCACTGATAAAGCTCATCGCTTCATATTGTCTGGTAGAGTTGTTCAAAAGAATAACAGAGCAGGGAGATGGCCACCAAATTATACTAAAATGCAGCATGGGGTGCTTCAGGTCAATGCTTGCTGTTTTAGAAGGCCAAGTTTTTAGTCCGGACCAAAGAGTATCTCTAAACTCTGGCCTTTGCTTATCAATGGTATTGGGGTGCAAAATTCCTGGTGCACATATGACACGGTTGGCTCAGAATGGCAGTTGGTGCAGGTTAATGGTTGAAGAACTGGTGATGTCTCTGGCTGTGCCTTGTTCACTGTCAAAATCATTTATGAAAAATCATAAGCCAGGAGTTCATGTTGCTATAGCACTGATGAGATTGAACGCGTTGCCTGGATGGATGAGATCCGCATTTGACGAGTCCAGCATATCTGGTATAATAAAGAATTTATCGCCCAGTAACATTACCGCAGAGATGGTGCTATTATTTAGGGAGTTGATGCATTTTGAATTATTGAAGCCGGATCAAATTTCCAGTATAAGACGTGTGTTCCAGGTCAACTCTCATGACTCGGTGGCATCCCCCCCCCCCCGGGGAATCATCTCCTTGTGTCATTTTAGTTCTCAATTATTGAACTTATATTGCAGGTAACTCAAATTGCTCAGTGTTCTGTATATTTCATTTTGGTTTTTAATTATCCAACATGTTGCAGGCATGCAAAAAGAGGCTTTATATGCAATATTCTCAAGATGGAAACAAAGGGGATCATACAAGGACGGTGATCAAAACGTCTAGTGATTTAAGAGACATTTGCGATGTTCTAGTTCACCTGTTGTTATCTGAGTCACTTCTAGATGAAGATCCAAGCAGATTATCAGGAGAAATAGATTTATTTCTAAGAGATCTTCCAGAAGGTGATGTTTAATAAGATAAGTTTGATGACACATAAGAGATATTACAGCAGCAAATATAAGTACAACTTGTGATGACTGCATGGTAACAAATACTGAAATTGTGCATGTGAATAAAAATCATGCATGTAAAAAGCCCTTAAACTGATAATTGAGAACTCCAAATTGCCTAAATCTGTTTGAGCAAATATTTTACTTTTTAACTATAAGTTTTTAACAAAAACATTTTATAATATATTATAAAAATTAAAATGCAACAATAAACAATCAACAACTTCTTAAAACAAAGATTAAATCAAACTCCAAATTGTTTGCCATTATTATAGGAGTTGTTTATCGGTTATATTTCTTAAATATAACCAAGTCTCAATTTTTTAAATTATTTTTGGGGATCTTGTTTAAGTTTTTTTAGTCTTTTTGGTTTTAGCTTGGCTTAACTTTAAGGTCTATACTTAGTAATAAAAAAAAAAAAACACTAGAAGGTTTAGTGTCTCTCAAGATGCCAATATCTATCATAATTGCTTTGAAAACATCTTAGATTTATTAGAATAACTTTATTAATTGCTCCCCTCTATACTATAACCTCCCACTTTATACTATTTTTTTTGGATAAAATTGAAAGAATTATTCTTTCTTTTGACACATCCATCTCCTCTTTCCTCTTCTTTTTCTCTAGACTCTCCACACATCCCTCTTCTTTATACTCTTCTTTGTCTCATGAATTTGCGGAAATTTTTGATAAAGGATAATGGTTGATTAATTCTAAGCACATAATCTTCGAGATATGCTGGGAACACCAAGTCAATTCTAGTGCTTTAACTATCCTTAATATTATCTATTAGTCAGCTAATTATTAGCAATTTGTTAACTTATAAAATTGAATGTATTGTAACTCAGGAATTATTGAATCCAAGTATCTCTTTTATGGTATAAGAACCTCCGATTTAACCCCTACCTAAATCCATTGAACTTTTAAACAACGACACCATCATGGCTAATGCTTATCAACTTGTCATCCCAAACAATCAAGAACTAGCAAATCCCCTTGATACAATCTAGAACTTAGTTAAACTTACTACCACCAATTACCTCTCTTGGAAGACATAAGTGGAGGCATCCTTTATTGGGTATGACCTTTATAAATTAGTAGATGGATCTTTTCCTTCAATCATCCTAGCATTACTCAAAACCAAACAACAATTCCAAATCCTGCTTATCGTACTTGGTTGTGATAAGATGAGCTTTTGCTTAGGGTACTTATGGGTACCCTTTCACCAAATTTGGTTCCACTAATTTCTTATGCCAAAACCACGAAAGATGCTTAGGATATTCTCACTCAAACTTATGCTTGTCCCACTAGGGGTCATATCATATCAAGCACATCAAGGATCAACTCAAAAATATCACTCAAGGCTCTCAATCCATTATTAATTGGATGCAAGTTGTGAAGAGGTGTGTTGACAAACTTGCTATTCTTAGTAAACCTATGGATCCGAAAGATATAATTAAAAAGGTGTTGTTGATGTTGTCAATGGGCACAATTCAACCATGTTGTCTGAAGAACTGCATGAAAAAAATCATCAACAAAGATCTTGTTATCCATTGCAAATCTTGAGCATCCCTCTTCCTTACCACAATGCATGTTACTAATATCCAAAATACCTCTAGCCATTCTTACTCACACACAAATCTCTCCTTGCCAAAATTGTGCTCTCAACTCCTCTTCTTCTTCCTGTCATCCCAAGGCCTTCTTTAGTTGTTGTCATAGTTTTGGTATTCAAGGTCATGTTGTGTCCCAATGTCCCACATTCCGTTAATAAATTTCCCATGCCTAGCCTCCGTCATATTTCCCTCCCCGTTCCTCTTCGTCCAAACCACAAGCCTATGTTGCTACATCCTCTTCTCCTTTCGCCTCTTGGCTTCTCGACAATGGTTCTTCTCATTATGTCATTAACAATCTTACTAATCTCTCCCTCCATGCCCCATGTGATGGTACATATGAAATTATCATTGGTGATGGTTCTAGAGTCCCTATTTCTCACAGTGGTTCTATATCTCTCCTTACTTCATGTCACTTGTTTTCTCTTTCACACACACGTCCTTCGCATTGGTCATATGAAGTGTAACATCATATCTATTTCCCAGTTTTGTTGAGATAATAATACTTTTGTTGAATTCTCACCATCTTCCTTTTGCGTGAAGGATTTTCTTATGGGGGCACTATTTCTTCGAGGTCCATATAAGGATGGGGTCTATGAGCTATCGTCCCCCTCCTTTCCATCCTTCATTGCCTATTCTGCTACAAAGACTAGAGCCTCTCACTAGCATCATCGACTTGGCCATCCTTCATCGCGGCTATTCTCAATCATCTCTTGTATCGTTTTTTACTTTCAAAGGCTGCACCCTTAGATTCCTATTGTACTTCATGCAAATGTAATAAAATCTATGAGCTTCCCTTCTTTGTTCCTACTTTGGTTAGTTCCTCACCCCTTGAAGTTGTCATTTCAAATATGTGGACATCCCCTATTTATTTATTTGATGATTATAAGTACTATGTTCATTATAAACTTACACTTGGCTTTGTCCTATTCAAAAGAAATTTGACACTTATATGGTACTTCGTTGATCACTCGATTTACGCATAACATTCACAAATGCATCCAAAAACTCTGCCTTCATGCTGTAACCCAATCATCTGCACACAAGCCTACTTATGTTAAACATGCCCTCAAAGAGCCAATTTGGATACATGTTATGAGGGCTGAATTCAATGCCTTGGTTAGTAACCCATAAATCGGTCCCCTCTTAGCCTCACCAAAATCTCATGGCATGCAAATGGGCATACCGCATTAAGTATCTCCCTAATGGCAGATTGAACATCATAACATAAGGCTTGTTGTTAAGGGATTTTACCAAAGCCCAAGTCTTGACTATGTGGAAATCTTTAGCCCAGTCATCAAGCCTACCATTATTTGTCTTTTTCTTTGTCTTACATTCACCCAACACTAGCATATAAAACAACTAGACATTAACAATGCATTATTACAAGGCACCTTCATTGAAGAAGTATATATATCTCAACCTCTGGGATTTATTGATAATGATTTTCCTAATCCTATTTTCATCTTCAAAAGGCTATTTATGGTCTCAAACAAGCCCCTTATTCTTGGTACAATGAACTTCATCAGTATTTGTTGCATGTTGGCTTCAACAACTCTTTAGCTAATTCCTCTATTTTCTCTCTCAAAAATTCCTCCACACCTATCTTTGTCTTAGTGTATGTTGATGACATAATTATCACTAGCCTCTCTAATGTTGTTGTCACCTACTTCATTGTCAGGCTCGCATAAAGATTATCTTTAAAGGATTTAGGCCCTCTCTCTATTTTTCTTAGTGTGGAATTCACTACATATTCAACTGGCCTTTTCCTTTGTCAACGCAAACACATAGTTTATTTTCTTGCTCATGCTAGCATGTCCGATGTTAAGCCTATTGTAACACCCATGGTTGTCTCTCTCCCATTGACTTTACACTTCAGATCACCTCTCTTAGATCCTACTCTATATTGCCAGCTTGTGGGTAGTCTTCAATACTTGTCTCTCAATTGTCCTTATATAGTTTATGTCGTCAATAAGCTCTCCTAGTTTATGCAAAAACCAAAATTCGATCATTAGATTGCTTTGAAATGGCTACTCTGTTACCTGCATGGTACCCTTGACTATGACATCTCCATTTATCATTCATCTCCTATCTAGTTGCATGCCTTCACAGAATCCAACTAGGTTGGGGATAAGGATGTTTATTTATCCACTAGTGCCTATATTATTTATTTGGGTTGCTTTCCTATTTCATCAAGCTCTAAGAAGAAACACATGATGATTGTTCATTCCTCCACAGAAGCTAAATATCGTTCAATTGCTATTACTGTAGCTAAAATCACATGGCTTAAATCTCTCCTTTAGGAGCTTGGGGTGTCTTTAAAGTAGCTCCCGGTCATATATTGTGACAATGTGGGTGCCATACACTTATGCTCTGACCCAATATTTCATTATTGTATAAAGCATGTAGCTTTTTATTATCGCTTCATATGCTAACATGTGTAACAAGTTTTTTCGCATCTATCTTATGTTGTTGGTCATGAATAGCTTGTAGATCCTCTCACCAAACCATTATCGTGTCATCGATTTCACCACTTGTTAAACAAGATTGAACCTGCTTGCATACTATCCATCTTGTGGGGACATGATAATGATTGATTAATTCTAAGCACATAATCTTCAATATATGTTGGGAACACCAAGTTAATTCCTGTGCTTTAACTATCCTTAATATTATTTGTTAGTTAGTTAATTACTAGAGATTTGATTACTTCACTCACGTAGCCTCTATATTATAAAGCTGAATGCATTGTAACTCAGTAATTAATGAATCTAAGTATCTCTTTCACCTTCGACATTGGTTTGATTTAGCTGAATAAGTTTTAGGTGACCCTTTTATCTCATCTCTTTTTTCTTTAATTTACTCTCTATATTACCTTCTAATCTATATATTCTAGACATGAGGCCCTATACATCATCTAATCTATAATCACCAAGAAGGTGAACACTCCCTTTGCTAAAAAAAAGGGGGAAATTATATATTTAATTTTCCTATATTTGAAATCTGCAGAAATATGTGTATAACCTAAACTAATTTGATTTAATTTTTTTGATTCATTAACTTATTTCTATAAAAGGAAAAAATTAAAAGAAAAATAGAATATAATAAGTGCAAACTGATATATCTTTCTAGGAAATGAAGGATTCAATTAGGGAGACCGCGGGTTGGCAGTGGAGAGGTTGAGTTGCTGTGTAGATATTCTTCACTCTTTCATGAAAAATAAAAATAAAAAACATAATTGTGTTAGAATAACTCTTGGATTCAAGTCAGCTTAACTCAATAAGTTGGAGGAGAAGCTAGATGAAGTAGATGATGATGGCAGTCATACTTGAGGATAGAATAAGATGAAGAAATTGAGAGAATGATTGCCCCTTTTCAAATTTTTCAAAAAAAATAATAGAAAGAATAGAGTGATTGTGGTGTGGAAAAGAACAAATGATAAAGTAGTTATCATGTACTTGAGATTTCTCTAAAATTAAAATAACATGTGTCATGATCTAGAGATGCATTTAAGAGTCAAGTGATTTCCAATTTTCTCCCCCTAATGTGACGAATTCAAAAGTTATCATTATTTATTTGGTCTTAAATATTTTAGAGCACAATGTTGACACTTTGCCTTTTGACTCAATACACCTACTATTACATTAACCTTTCTTGGCTTATGCTCTATGACATAGTCAAACTCGGCCAAGAAGTCTTGCTACCTTACTTGCTTGGGAATTAGTTTCTTTTACCTTTAGAAGTAGGTGGTAGCAACATTGTCAGTTTTGATCATAAACCAACTCCCAAGAAATTAGTGCTCCATACTTGAAGGCAATGTCTGATATTTAATATCTCCTTGTTGTGCACTAGATACTTCCTTTCCGTATTATTTAAATTCTGAATCTCGTATGCTATAGGATGGCTATCTTGTATCAAGACATCCCTAATAGAAAAATTCAATGTAACTTTGTGTAATTCAAATGGATCTAAGTAGTTGAGAATAGCTAAGACCAACTCTTCTATCATGAATTGCTTAAGCTCCTTAAAGGCTTGTTGACACTCTATCGTCCACTCCCACACAATCTTCTTCCTAAGCAAATTGTTCAAGGGTGTGGACCTTGTCGAGTAACCCCTTATAAACAACCAATAATCCTTTACAAGGCCTAAGAAAGATCTTACCTCCAAAAATCCCTTAGGCGGATCCCATTCTACAATAGCCCGCACCTTAGCTTTAGGGATCTTTTCCTTCACAATTTTGTGCCCTAAGAACATTATTTCCTTTTGAGCAAATGATTATTTCTCCAACTTTACAAAACACTAATTTTTCCAAAGTACTTGGAAAACTTTCCTTAGGTGCTCAACATGCTCACTCAAGGTTTCACTATCAACCGTAATGTCATCCAAGTATACCACAACAAAGTTATCTAAAAAGGCATGGAAGATCTTATTCATCAAAGTGCAAAAGATTATGAGTGCATTTGTAAGGCCAAATGGCATAACCAAGAGCTCATAAGATCTATACTTGGTCACGCATGTAGTCTTGGGCTTATCCCCTTCGGTTATGCGTATTTTCTAGTATCCTGATCTCAAATCTAGCTTAGAGAACTACAGTGCTTTCCCAAGACTATTAAATAAGTCTACTACCAATGAGATGATATACTTTTTCTTCACTGTCACTTTATTTAGTGCCCTATAGTTGATGTACATGTGCATCCCTCCATCATGATTTGTTTGAAAAAACACTGAGGCACCAAATGGGTATTTAGATGACCTTATGAAACCCACATCCAATAAATGATTGAGTTGCTTCCTCAATTCTTCCAACTCAAGTAAGGTTGTCCTATAGGGTCCCATAGTTGGAGTCTTATCACTTTATTCCAGCTATATCACATGATCCACCTACCTTCTAAGCATGAGATTCTTAAGTAGCATGGGTGGCATCACATTCTCAAACTCTTTGATGACTACTTTGATCTCTTTAGGTACACCTAATCTAATAGGTGAGGATTCCTCATTTAACATTGCTAAGTAAGTGACATCACCTTTTCCAAGTCCCGTAGATACTTGTATAATATAAAGTATATTGGATTCCACTTTATTCCATTATAAGGAAACAACATAGAACTCTTGGCCCTTAGAGATATGTATGGTCTTAGCATCCAAGAATGATGATGGGTGTACCTTATTAACAAACTCCATTCCAAGAACCATTTTGAAGTTGTTCATGGATACCACTTTCAAGTCCACCATGCCTTCATATTTAGCTAATTAGATGGTTCCCTATGCATGAGAAACACCAAGGATAGGCTGCAAAATTCAAGTTCACAACTTTATCTAACTAATATCCTTGGTATACTTGATCCTAAATCTCGTAGTTTCCCCTTCATCCACAAATTTGTGTGAGGCTCCTATGTCTACCAATGTTGTAGTGTCTTCTCCTTTAACCTTAGCTTCAACATACATTATGCCCTTACATATTTCAAAATGCTCTAGTGTCTCCCACCCTAATGTCTTTCAAAATTCATTTAAATTATATTAATATAAAATTAAATAGTTTTGTTTTTGGAAATTGCTAGAACAAGAGCTGAATATGTGAGTTATGGGCAAACTAATCTATAATTCACTCAACACTAGCCAACTGGCTCATCCAAAAGTTCAAGTAGTCATCTTAGAAAAACCACTTAACCGGTAGGAGAAAATTAGCTAGTTGGTTTCACCATTTGACTGGTATTTCTAAACCAACCACTTGGTTCTACTAAAACTTTTAGGTACTTTCTAGTTTGTTCAAATAATTTCCTCAGCTTCTAAGAAGTCTCTTTATGCTAATACACATATATTGTGCTATCATTATATTATCTTATTTAGCAAAAATCTACCAAGATCAATTTTGGGGGTACTTCTCTTCACCTTTCCTCTCTCCTTCACTTTCCTTTGCCTTTCAAACCTATAAGTTGCACCATTGCTATAACACCCCATAATTTCGTAACTATTATTTTTGAGCATTTAACCTTTTAAGAGAAAGCCTAAAACTTTAACTTAATTATTTTTTGTTAACCCTCAAATTGTAACCTAGATAAATTCTTAAATAATTGTATCCTAATTATTTTTATCATTACTCTTTGTTATGGAACCCACCTTAAGTTGGTTAATTTTTCCAATTTATTTTTTCTAACAGAGTACCTTAACCTCGGATGATTGATAAATTAATTTTATCCTAATCCTAAATCTAAACCTAATTATAATCATAACCCTAAAATTATTTTTTTATTTCTTCCTTTTTACCCTTTCACTTTTCTTTTTCTTTTCCTTCTCCCCTATCTTAATCGACCTGCCCCCTTTCCTATTTGAGTCACATATCCCTCACACATGCATCGTCGCCTTTCCTTTCTCTGCACTTGAGCTTGCATCTACCCCTGTAATACCCTATGCCCTTGTGCCTGTGCTAAACCCTCTCTATCAAAGCCCCTACACCTTTAGCATTTTCATTTCACACCTCACCCTATGCATATATGTATGTATGTATATATGTATGTATACCTTCCTCATCTCCTTCCCTTCCATTGTCAGAAAAAATCCCAACATGAATCCCTACTGCACTCTTTTTCTTCTTCTTCCTCCCTACCCATGCCTTTGGTTTATTTCCCCAAACATCCACCATCATTATCTCCCATCGACCCTTACTTCTATTTTCACCACCACAAACCTCCCTTGTCATCCTCAGTTTTATGCCTCACCACCAACAATCAACACCCTCACCATTATCGAACCACCACCACCTAAATTCGTTATCATTTTCCTTCCAACCCTACCTCCCTCTTGTGCAACCCCTATTTTGGTTTCTTCAATTCCTAACCATGCCACTCACACATCACCACCACCATTCACCATCCACCATCACCACCTGACCTAATCCTTTCCTTTCTTCCCCTTCTTCCTTATCCTCTACCCTTTTTTGTTAGCCTTATTTCCTGCTTCTTCTTTACACAAAGATGCAACCCCCTACACAGTCATGGCCACTCTTGTACACACCTGTGCCCATTTCTTACACAACCATCCTCTAGCCGTGCATGACCTTGCATAACCTTTCTCCTTATCGTGCACCTCTTTCATTATTCGCTAACAACCAAACTCATCCCATCACCCCCAATAGCTCATGCCATCGACAACACAACCCCATGCAGTAGCTCCCAACCTCCCTCCCTTGGCTAGGAAATCATCAACCACCTCCTCACATACCCCTTTACCCAACGTCGTTGAGCCATCTTCTCCAAACACCACCACCCAACTATCCTTTACCTTCATTTTATCCTTGTAGCACCAACATCCTTCACCCTCTTTACCCCTTCCCAAGCTTTCTTCTAGTTTGCTTCCTGTGTTACGGGGCCAGCTCACAGAACCTTATATTGACTACATGAGTAGCTCAAGTTGGTGCTAGACCTACGTGAGTCCCATGTACGTATTGCTTGGCTTGATTTTCTTAGTTAATTGCTACGTTTGGAATATTGTAACTAATGTGTAGTTATTATTTTTATTATGATTTATTTTTAGGTACAAGAGGTTGATTAGTGGAGACTAATAATTTTAGTAGGTTACTTATATTTTTGTGCTTTATCTGGAACACAATTAATCCATATACTCTAATAAAATGTTAAATATTTCATTATAACACATTAGAATTTTGATGTATAAATTGCGTTAAGCATTTTTGTTACATGGTAATTATTTTCATTGTAATGTTAGCATAAAATTTTGTATAATGAAGCAAGTTGATTCCTGCAAAGTATTATGTGTTCAAAA
The DNA here is from genome assembly GCA_030549775.1 of Tamarix chinensis. Classification (NCBI taxonomy): domain Eukaryota; kingdom Viridiplantae; phylum Streptophyta; class Magnoliopsida; order Caryophyllales; family Tamaricaceae; genus Tamarix; species Tamarix chinensis. The sequence goes on from CM060182.1 coordinate 74,809,371, forward strand.
ACATGTTAAAATGGGTTTAATGCCAGAAATAAATTATTTATGTCATGTATGACTAAAATGATAGGTTAAGCATGCTTAGGCATATCATTAGTATCGTTATTATCGTTGTGTACCATAGGGACAATTTGGTCTTTTTAAGCATACCATGTTGTGTATTCCAATAAGTATGTCTGATATACATTATTTAATGTTGAGCATGGAATTATGTAAATTGATATTTTATAAACGCATGTTAGAATCTTACGTGCTAAATTATGTGTAAGGGAAAAATAATCATTTGTTGTGTTTGGTGATTTATATGCATGCTAAAATATTTAATTTATTGTATTTTAACATTTATATGACAAATTACTCAATAAAATATAATTACTATTTAAAATAGATGATAATGTGGTAATTTTGCTCTCAGGAAAATTTGGTCATTTTAAGCCTAGAATAGTCTTTGTAGAATTTAAATGTTGACCTTGTTTATGGTAATAAGTAAAAATATTTGAGTATGAAAATTAGATCTATTTGTGTATTATAGGATTTCATGGTCATCTTAATAAAAATAATAGTATTCAAAATGAAAGACCTCAAGATCAGAAATAGTGGTGGTAGTTACCCTAAAGATATGTGATGAAAGAATATTCTTACATATTTTATACCCTTTTATTTTTAACTTTTTATCATTTATTTGAATAATATGTGAATTTATTTATATTAATTTTAATTATTTACTTAATTTATAATAATCTCATATATTTAAATAATTTAGAGCTTAAAGTTGATGTTTGTATGAGTTTTGACAGCTTGCGGTATTTTGTTCATAACTTTCATGTCTGAACTCGGATTTAAGTAATTCAAATGTTGGTCTAAAAAAAGAACGAGATATACAACTATTATATATAACATCATTTTCAAAGTTCATCAGGGTCAAAATTTATATTAGAGATAAGGTTGAGATTAGGCTTTGGTTGATTAGGAAAGTTTGGAATTATATGCACTATTTTTTATTTACTATTTCCTATTTATTATTATTTTTATTATTATCTTTGCAATCTTAGTAGATATTAAATTAAAAACTTGCAGAAATAGCAACCAACTTAAAAGATAGAAGATTGAGGAAAAGTTATGTGTTTGACTAGTCAACCATAACTTTTTTCAATATTTTACAACAAAAAATAAGAGACCTTTAATGTGTGTGTATATACACTTGTGAAGAGAAATTTGGAAAAACAAAAGAAGAGAGAATGCGAAAAGACATGATGGTAGAGGGTCCGAAGGAGCTGAGAAGAAAAATTCAATACCACTAATTATCTGTTCTATATAGTATTATTTTCTCAATTCTTATTTTGAATCTAAAGTGTTATTATTTTATCTTTAAATACTCTCTGGTTCAATATTTTATGTATATATTATATTCTTTATTTAATTTGATTACTTTTATTTTAATTAATAGCATGTTCTAATTTTCTTTTGCTAAATATATGGTGAAACCTTATTATTTATACTGATAGATTAATTAATTGTTTGATTAATAGATTACTTTATGTATTTTATGCTATTGTTCTAGATTGTGCCTAATAAATAGACTTATCACCTTTAACTAGCATTTACCAAGTAAAGAAAAGATGTGAGAGCTAATTCTCATCTTTGGATTAAATAGTATAAATAGGAATTGAATGGGTTGTGAGAACAATTACATGATTTCCACAAAAATAGGGAAGGATAAATAATTAATTGAACTTAAAACACCACCTTTTATTTAAATCATTTGATAAGAGATAGAGGGATTGATAATTGACAATAAGACTATGTATCTCAAGAGAGTGCATCAGTTAAATATTCATATTGACATATAGCCAATAATTGAAAAGATTAAGTAATTAATTAATTGATTAATATAATTAGATGGTGGTAGATCTAGATTTCTTGATAGATTTTATTAATTAATTTTATTTTTATTATATATTTTTTTATTCCGTTTAACTTTAATTTAGTTGTTTTGAAAATTTTAGTTTAGAATGAGTTATTTCTTTATTTGAATTCGATCGCCCAGGCCTGATTAGAGTAATTAGAGTATTTGTGCTATTATTTAATCTCTGTAAGAATGATAATCTAGTACTCTTAGTGTCTTATATTACTTGCGAAAGGTATACTTGTCGATAGGTATATTTAGCCAACACCAACATGGTTTACTCCATGGTTGGTTATGGATTTTTGTTAGTGTGCCTTAGTGCCCTATCTAGGCCCTATCTCTTACTCTATTTAGCTCTAAAAACATTTTAAATGATATGCATACTTATAGATTAGGTGTCATTGTCCGTAGGGTATTGTGCTACCTTTATGTACTAGTGCGACCAAGGTAGCTTAGTATCCTCGAGTTGATAGTTGGTAGGATACTATATTACCTTTCTGCACTGATATAATTGGAGTATCTTATTGTATCCTGTTTGATATGATCTCCCCTTGAGGATTGGTTTGGTAGTAGATTTTGTATCTACGTGTGGTTTAATAGTAGCCTTTGTACCTACCCATGTTTGATAGTTGCATTTGATCCCTACCTGTGGAGTTAGGGAATTAATTGGTATTAATTTTGAGGTATGAGATACATTTTGAATATTATGGTTATTAGGTTGAGATTGGTTTTAATTATCACTTTAGAGAGTATCCCTTAGATGATTGATTGGTAAGTTTCATTATATTCTAAATGAGAAGGCATGAGTAGTATGTATTTTTATGATAGTTGTTTATCCAACATGATTATCATATTTATGCCATTGCGTTTATATTTTAATATTTTATATCATATCCTATTGTGATGCCTTTTATGTATTTTGTGCAAGTTTTCAATATTAGTTTTGTGTAATGAGATACTCAATACTATTATATTGATGGGTTATGTTTTTTGGGCCACTACTTATTCAATGGGAAATGGTGACCTTGTAAGTTAGCTTGTGAGATCAGTTGAAGGTTAGTATTGTGGGTTAAGAGTTAGAACTATCAGATATCCTATTTGGTATCTTTTGATCTAAAAATTATTGGACTCTTATGTCCCTCTGTATTTCCTATCATTTGTAAGTTTGTAATCACTAACAGTTTATTTTATCAGAATGATCTTAATTTGCTTTATACTCTCTATTTTGGTTCTTATAATTGCATTATTAGTTTAAGTAGAGTAACATTTTTAATCTTAGCACTTGATATGAGAATGGTAGAAGAAACTAGACTTATACCAAGTGTGGTGGTAACACCCTGCATTTATATCATTTTAGCTTTCGTAATCAACTCTTTAAATACAATTTTTAAGTCCTAAAAATTAGGATGTTAGATTTTCTCTTATGTTTGATTTCACATCTCCTACCCCATAATTCATCGTTCAATTTCTTACACCCTGCATTCTTACACTCCACCATCCTCATCACCCTTAGTCAACTCTTTTATTCACCCTCTCTCATTTCCTTTATGTTGCCAGCTATGGCCTATTCCCAAGCCATCATTATCTGGTCCTATTTGCTAATGCCTAAACTCATACACTTCCTTCCCTTTTCTTTATAGCAAAAAATTCTTATGTATTAAAGGGTGTTTTTCTTCCTTACAATTAACCTTTTCCCTTCTTCTTATCCTTAATTCTTAGTTTTTCCCCTTCTTAAATCCTCTTTTTAATTCTTATCTTATTTCTTCCTTTTTTTTTCCCTAAACAAATAAGGATTGAGGTTTGGTAGAAAGTTGAGTTTTATTAATCTTTTTCCTCTTAACAATCCATCTCTTTGGGATGAGGTTGAGAAAAATATGTCCATCCTCCCCTTTCTTCTTCTTCTTTTGGGTGATCAAGGTTTTAAAGTTTTTTACTAATTTTGGGGGTTCATTATTAATTAGGTGATTATGGATCATGTAGTTGACCATTAACATCACATTCTGAATTTTATTAACCTTAAATTTTGGGTGTTTAATTTTTAATCCTTATCTAACCCTTAATCTTGGTTTAATTATCTTATCTTAACATTTTTCCTTGCCAACTATATTTTATTAACCCAATTTGGTTGCCTAAAATAAAACTTAACTAAAATCGATTGTATATTCAACCTCTCACCTCACTTTTTCATTCAAGTAACAAACACTCAATCCTAACCTATACCCCCTTTTTTATGACCTTACTCCATCCATATTCATTAAACCTCCTTTTCATGTACCTCTTCACACTTCGTCCATTTCATGTAACAACCTCTACATGTCCCCTTCCTCACTTTTTTTTTTTATCATTCATCCCAAGCCAGAATCAATGCTTCTTCTTTCTTTTCGCTAACCCCACTCATTTGTAGCCTTCCCCATCCTTGTCCCTTTCTTCATCCTTATGGTATGTGTTTGTTATTCATATCCAAACTGCATTATTAGTTTCACCTTAGGTTATCACCTTTGAGCAGTGTCCACCACCAATGCAATTAGACCCCTCTAATGCCAAAGCCCAACACTGCACTCCCCCTATTTTCAAGAGGATCTAATTAAATCACCATCACCTTACACCACCAGCCTTATGCCAACACTCCCTAAGTAGCATGAAGTACCAACACAACTCCTCTTTACTACATCAAGGTCTCACAAATATCCCCCTTGGTTACATCAAAGCATCATGCATTTCTCCTTTTATTACATCAAGGTCTCACCCAACTTCTTTCAACCTACACCAACACTTGTGCAACCACAATTACCTTGGTTTTCCCTATATATCATTCCTTTCAGTCCTTACTTATTTTGTGCTAATATATATATTACTTTTTTCCAACCCCTTTTTCTCTATCTTGTTAGGTGATTGTAAGGTGTTAGAGAAAAGGATGTTTAGGAGTATTGTTTGCTAAGAGACAAGTGTAGCCTCTGGTAGGTATAAACCTCTATAACTTAGAATTTTGTTGAATGGTGTGTTAATTTATTTTCCATAATAACATGTTTTATTGTACCAAATGATGATTTAGATTAACTAGGCATATATTCTTTTATTGTTTTGATTTTTATGAAAGCATGTGTTTATATGAATTTATGTAAAATACCATGCTAGGCCTTTTTCTTAAACTTCAATCATCTTGTATTAACTTACTATTTTTAATAATCATGTGATTAAATGCATTAAATTATGTTAAGTATAATATTGTGGCATATTTGAAGGTTGGAGTTTTTGTGGGTTCTGGCATGAGGATGGTTGTTCTCTAGACCTTTATAAGTATTTTGGGACTATTTTCATTGAGGCTTATTATATATATGTAATGTTGATAATGTAGGGGAGTTCAAGCATGAGTTTGGTTAAGTTTGCAAAATTTAGAATTTGGAGAGTTTCAATGTTAATCTCAATTTTAGAGCTATTGGCTCAAGTTGTGAGCATTATATGTTATCATACTCATGAGATTTTTCATATTACATACATACATACATACATATATTGGTTGAGTATGGAATAAGTTATGCTAACAAGAAGCTTTGAGGTGTTTAGGGGGAATAAGGGCAAAATGATCATTTTGAATTAATTATGGTAATTTGAGGTTATGCAAGAGTTTTTGGGATTAATATGTGATAACTGTGATATGTTATTAGTTTGGATTAATCATGTCTAATGCAAGTAATAATATTATGTGAAATGAATTAAAATGGGATTAAAAATCCAAAGGGTATGATTGGTATTTTATGTGGAATTGTTAATTTCTGGATATGTTTCCAAGCATGGTACATTGGAGAGTTATATCAATTTTGGGGGATTGGTGAGTCTTATGGGTGGAGTTATGATTTATTTGTGAAATGAGGTTTTGTAAGGGTGTTTTGGTATTTTGCATGTATAATGTCTCTTATTGTACTAATTATATATCCTTATGTCTTGTCCATATTTCCTATGATTATCACATGTCTAATTTGAGTAACCAGGACACATTATAAGTGTTTAAATAATAATAATAGTTGATATGAATTCAGGAATAACCATTATCGCATATAATTAATGAAAGGCAATATCTCATGTAATAAGGCAATGGTAATAAGCAAAAGTGTTATGATGATAAGAAAATCAAGTGGTGAATTATTATGTTCTAAGTGCCGGTTAATGATCTAATAAAACATTACTACTTAAAGTGGAAGAACACATAAGGTGGGACTTCTGTATTTCTAAATGTTAAAATTACTTGATTATATATTACCTGGTCCTAAAAAAATAGAGGGCCCTAGTACACTCTATTTAACCAATATACCAACTTATAGGGGTATATGTACTTAAGAATTAGAGGTTTACTAGTTGTCCAAGCGTGCCTTACCTTGGATGTGAGAGTATCAGTGAAGTTAATTACATTTCTCCTATTTATGAGAAAAATAGGAGAGTAAATGTTACAATATTATTAATGTTGACTATTTTTCTCCCATCTACGAAAGAAAGAGGAGATGAGTGGTTATATTACAAATGGTTATCTAATAAAAGTGTGACTATATAAATAAAATTATGTCATCACCTAAGCATTAACTTTAATATAATTTTTTTCCAGAATAATCTTGTATCATGAGTATTTATGCATATATAACATCCATCTTGTTACATGAATCTTGTATCTTAGGCATGCCTTAATCTATATATATATATATTGTTACCATACTTAATATGCAAGTATTGACCATCATTTTTAAGGGTGTTTCTCATTTCCACAAGTACATGATGCCTTGTTTCTAGGAATATGTTGATTTAATGAGCTTATTATACTTACCTGCGATGAAGGATTTTAGGGGTTGGTTAAAATGTATGGTTAATAGAATAATTCTCTCTCTCTCTCTCTCTCTCTCTCTCTCTCTATAGAATTTTAGTCCTATGGTTTTTTTTCGGAAAGGGTCAATATTATTAGGCTACGTATAGCCATTTTCTAGAAATAACAACTATCCTTGAGCCCTTAGAGCCCTCACAAGTCCTGTTTAGTCCAGTTTAGACTATAACAGTCAGCATAGAGCTACTATCATCTCAAAAAAATTGAGTTATGGTGTCTGCACCTGTACATTGGAGTGAAAACATTCTAGTAGCTACAGAAAACTGAATCTATCTAAACAAAGTATCTTGTGTAGAAAATCTATGTGCAAAGATTCTTGAATTTCGTTCTTGCCAGAGTATATAGATGGCAGCTTGGAAGGCAACTCTGAGGCATCTCTTCTTCCAGTTTCTCCCCCTACAGTGATTCTTGAACTAGTGAAGTTCATGAGAGATGGACCAAATTGGTCTACAAATCCAAAGCCATAGAAGAACTTTTTGCCAGAGCTGAGAAGAAAAGGAACAGGCAAAGAACATATGGGAGACAGATTCTTGAGAGTGGTTACACAAGGAACAAACACTTGCTAAAAAAAATCCCTCTTTTCTACAAGTTATCATGTGTGGCAAGTTCTTTATGGCTAGCCAACCATGTTATTATAGTGTGTCTAGGCATACACATACTCTCCCAAATAACATAAGAAAATCTCCATGTTCTCTGTTGATCAGCCAACCATAGGTACATATCTTTAACAAAGAGTTTACCATGTTGAGCACAAGCAGATAATTGATTACTTACTTGATTAATCGACCCAACTTTCCTGATTAGAGCATCCCTTAGATGAATCAATTTCTTTCGATCCCATGAGTCATTGCTTTTAACAGAAACATGCCAGAAATCAGTATATCTCAGATAATACTCTTTAACCCACAACACCCAGAGGGAATTAGAGGGGTGGATTAACTTCCATATCCATTTTCATAGCATAGCCTTATTCCATCTTAGGACTTACTTGATCCCTAAACCCCTTGATCTATGTTCCTTACAAATTTTCTCCCAGGAAATCATGTGTAATCTTCTGGTATCATCAGTTTCACCCCAAAAGAATTTCCTGATAATCTTATTGATCTTGTGTATCACAGCTTGAGGAAGGAGGAACATGGAAGACCAATAGGAATACATGTCAAAAAGAGTGGAATTGATGAGTTGAACCTTACTAGCATAGGAGAGGTACTGAACTAGCTAGGATCTCAATTTGTTTTCCAATTTATCCATGAAGAGTTGATACATGTGAGCAGATAACTTAGTGCTGGACAGAGGGATACCCAGATACTTGAATGGAAGATGACCTTCAAGAAATTGAGATTGTTGTAAGATTGAAACTTTTTCAATGTCTGCCACACCACCAAAATACAACTTAGATTTCTGAGGGCTAACTTCCAATCCAGATATTAAGGCAAATTCTCTCAAACAATGTACCACATTATTGATAGACTGAGAGTCACCTTTGCTGAAGATCAAAAGATCATCAGCAAAGAGAGTATGTGTGATTTTGATACTTGAACATTTGGGATGATACCTGACCTTCTTCTCATCATAGACTTTCTTCAACATCCTTGTGAAATACTCCATGGTAATGGTAAACAGTAAAGGTGACATGGAGTCACCTTGCTTCACCCCCTTAGCACCATTAAAGTACCCATTTGGTATCCCTTAAAACAAATAGAGTATCTGGCAGTAGAAACACAGGTTATAACCCAATTAACAAATTGAGGAAGCACACCCATTGCAATTAACACTGACTCTAAAAAAAAACACTCTAAGGAATCATAGTCTTTCCTAATATCCACCTTGAAGGTGGATCTAGGAGAGATATGAGCCCTATTGTAATGTTTCAAGAGTTCATGAGTGAGAGCAATATTATCTTCAATATGTCTCCCAGAGATAAACCCATTCTGCTCCACACCAATCAAGGAAGGTAGAACACTAGCCAATCTGCTAGCTAGGATCTTAGTTATGACTTTGTAAATTACAGAGCAACAGGCAATAGGTCTGAAATCTGTAACACTAGATTGCTGCTGCACCTTAGGTAAGAGAACAAGAAAGGTAGAATTTATTTGTTTCAATAATTGCCCTGATTCAAAAACTCTTGGACTGCAACACAGATAGAAGAACCCACAATAGACCAAGTGCTCTTGAAGAAGAAAGAAGTGTACCCATCTGGACCAAGAGATTTCTCATCTCCTATAGAGAATAAATCCTATTTGACCTCTTACTCAGTCACTTGTTGAATCATATATTGTTGTTCAGTGAAAGAAATGGTAGGACCAGTGTTCACAATATCAGGATAAATGCTTTTCAGGTTATTTCTGAACGTGCCAAGAAGCTCCTTGTAACAGTTCAAAAAAGCTGCAGTAATATCCTCTTGTGAGTGTTGTAAAGCCCCATGAATATCTTTTAAAGCACCAATTCTGCCTCTAGCTTGTCTTTATTTGATTCTTGAGTGAAAATAATGGACATTCTCATCCATTTTTTAAATATATGTGATTTTAGATCTCTGATAAGCAGACTCCAGTTCTACCTTTCTCAGCTTCTGATATTCTATAAGCATCACTTTCTCCTCATTCTGTAAAGATGAATTCATGGGCTGTGTAATCAATTCCTCCTAAACTCCCTTTAGTCTTTGATAGCAATTTGAAATTCTCTCTGCAATCTTGTTATATTTGGAGTAATGTAATAGTTTTAACTCCTTTTTCAGTAGCTTAAGTTTCTGAACAACTTTAAACATGTGACATCCATGAATAGAAGTGCTCCATACTCTCTAAACAATAGGAAAGAAATCAACATCTTCTACCCAGCTATTAAGAAAATTAAAAGGTTTGCCCACTGTTTGTTGTTGTTGCATGATCTTCAAACAGGCAGGAGCATGATCTGAGACTCCAGGGTCTAAGAACTGTACAGTTGCATTGATTGTACTCTGCAACCAAAGTTCATTAACTAGAATCATATCCAATTTAGACCATATTCTATCATCTTCATCCTGTTTATTAGACCAAGTGTAATGTTGGCCAGTATATGAAAGGTCATTCATTTTTATTTGAGAAAGACAGTCATTGAAGGCTGAAATCTCATTCATATCAGGAGTTGCATAGCTAATTCTTTCATCAGAGGCCCTTACCACATTAAAATCCTCCATACATATCTAGGGGAATAGATATTATGGCCTAAGTCCATCAAATCCTTCTAGAGAACCTTCCTGTCATTCCCATCATTAGAAGCATATACAAAAGACATCATAAATATGTGAAAATCAGTGATAAGTTCACAGTGAATAACTTGACTTGACTTGTAAAGTATGAAGACATCCACTTTATTCCTCTTCCATAAAATCCAAATCCTGTCATTATGATGGTGATCATAATTCTCAGCAAAATCAAAATCACCCAATTTTTTAATGATTTTAACCATCTTATGAGCTTTGACACTAGTTTCCAGAACTACCACTATATCCACCTTATTGTTCTGCAAGAACTTACTGTTTAAGAGGGAAATTACATCCTCTGATATTCCAGGAAATGATTATCATGTTGGCATAAAGGAGGGTGTATCAATACCCTCTTTATCTCTTTCCACTAGGGTGCCAGCTTGTTCAACAAAGGCAACCTCATTCTCCCAATCTTCAGGTATGCCTTCTAAGATACCAAACTTATTATATGAATCAGTTTCCATCATATCAAAAGGATAGGCCTTATAACCAAGTGGGGTCTGTAAAATAGGATCATTCTGAGAATGAACAATGATGGGTTCAGATGGATCGGATTCATTCTGCCTAGCCTTAGGAGAAGGAGCCTAATCAACAGTATCAGGCATAGGAGCATTAGCAGGTTACTTAGGAACCCATTGTTTGTTCAGCTTACACTTGGAATCAATATGACCTAATTTGTTGCATTTAGAGCAATAGAATGGAACCCATTCATAGTGAACTTTTTGCAACACAACACCAAAGGGGGTTCAAAGGGCAATTTCCTCAACTAATTTCTAAGAAACATCCACTTCAACGAGCAGTCTGGCAAACCCTATTCTAAAATTTGAAGATGTAATTTTATCAGAAAATAAGGGTTTTCCAATAGAACTAGAAATTTTACTTAAGGCTTTATTAGACCAAAAACAAGGATCAAGGCCAGGTAGTAATACCCAAATAAGGACAGCACAGTTTGCATCAAGATCATCATCAAGATTTGGGGTCCATTTCTTAAGAATGAGAGACTTGTTCCCAATTGCCCAAGATCCCTCTCTAATAATGGTGTCCCTATCCTCCTCAAAGTTGAACCTGAAATAGAACCACCCTTTTCTATGATACAACACTTAAGGTCTAGTTACCATTTTCCATTTAGCATCCACATAAAGAAGAACTTGATCTAAAGTAGGTGTACCTCTAATAACTCTACCAACCAAAGTATTACTCCAATATCTAACTTCATCAATAACATCATCTAACTCAATACAAACAGACCCATCAGAAGCAGCATTATCAACAAAATTCAAAGGCATGCCCATTTTGTCTGAAGTCAATCCATTAACCACAGAAGCTCAAGGATTAACTTAAGGAACGGAAGGGGTTAATGGGGGTTCCACATTAATAGGGGGTCGAAAAACAGAAACTAGGGGAACACCGAGATGATCAAAACCTAGAGCCTCAAGATCATCAAATACGGAATGAGTAAAGGTAGGTCGAGGTGATACCTAATTATGAACATCGAATTCAGAGGGCAAAAAATCACCAAAAGTCAGTTGAGAAGGTGAAAATTCATTCATCTGGGTTTGAGATTGCATCACATCAGAGGGATGATCCATCACGAAATTGGTATTGTTAGATGCAGAATTCAATGGAGAATCTGGTGATTGTCTCAGTTGTTTCGGTGGACAGCCTCGAGGTTTGTCCATGGAGAAAATGGTGGAAATGGCGTACGCTAAGTTGGAATTGTTAACATACGCCACCAGAGCCTCCCGCTCTAACCACCATGGTTATTTTAAGTGTTAATTTTAGTCCTATGTTTATGTTGCATATATTCTATTCTCTTAGTTTTATAATATTATAGTGTTATGGGATTAAGTAATTTCCACATTTTCTTTCTAGATAAGAGTTTCTTTTTAGTTTTGCACCCAAAATATATAGTATATAGGGAGCGCCTTTTCTATGGTGGATTCAGCGTAACACATAATATTTTAGTCTTTTTTACTTTTGTAAAAAAAAAATAGTAGTAAATTTTAGGGTATTACTATCAAGTTATGATCATTTTCTTTTTATAGAAGATTTTATTTGAGGTAAGATAACTCCTATCCTATGATAAGATTGGGTGTTCATGTTTGTCTTAGTTGTTTTCATGATTGTAAACACGTTTTATGCACTTTGGTTAGTATGTGTGAGCGCTCTTTCCAATTTTTAGTGGATTTTGTGGAATTGGAATGTATATTTTTTAAGAAAATCTTACCCCAAATATGGTTAATTGCTAGATTGTGACATGTGCAATGATACAATTTTAAGTATTTTTCCATGTTCAGGGTGAACCTTAGTGATTCCCTTGATGTTTGAGCGTGCGAGCATGTTTGTAGCCATTTTGGGGTAAGGATAATTTTGGTAAATCAAGCATGAGTAATATGGTTCAATTCAAGGTATATGTATGAATCCATGTATTTATTTGTTAAGCATATTTTACATGAGATTTATAGTGTAGTAGCATGCTAGGAATGTTTAGGTAAATGTGTGAAGTATGCATTATCTTAGTGTGTTTCAAGCATGATTTATGGGTGTCTGAAGAAAATTTTTTTTTTAGATCAAGGTTACTAATGTTATTTTCATTATTGTACGTAGGTATTGGTTTAATATTAAAATATTCGATGATAGTTGGAAGTTAGAGATGATTTTGAATCCACAACAAGATTTAAAATTCATGGTTTGAGAAGAAAATGGATACATGTGTATGGAGACTAGTAATTTAGACCATGATGCAATTTGAATATGGAAACCATCATAAGACAAACATTTATAGGTAATCTTCAATAGGTTTTCAACACAACTCGAATCACTTCATTCCAAGGTCAGGTAAATAAATTACAAAAAAAAATATTGAATATTATTAAAATGAGCACAAATAAAAATATAGCTTTTGCCACACCGGTTATTTGGTCATCTAGTTTACGCAATATATCTATTTCTTTCCATATTTTTGAGACCTATATATATAGATATTACCATAATCTTTAGATGATATTTACATTTCTCTTAGTTGCCAACTAGTGTCACATGCTAGAATTCAATTTTTGAAGGAAAGCTAAGGATTTATTTTACAAGATTGCATTACAAGTCTCTATTTTGAATGTTCCAATTTAAGTATTCCTCCCTTTACTTAATTTATTCTTATGATTGATTTATATATTTATTTGATGTGTTCTCTTATTATAATCATGTATGAGTGGACTTCTTGTCTGGGATTTGGAAAAGAACTCAACTTTTAAGTAATTAATGATGAATTAGTGTATGTTCTTGGTGAAATTTTGAATATTTAAACTAAATTTATTATGATTGAAATTTTTTTATTCACTTGATCACTGAATTAGAAATCATAGGTAATTAATTGAAGGATATAAAAATAAAAATTAATATCAAAACTCTAGAAATTAAGTAGGAAACTCAAACCATATGAGTAGGCTAGATTCCTTAGGAGCTCTATTAGATTAGTAAGAAGATTAATGGTTTTAATTTAATCTTAAAATTGGAATTAATTAGGTACCATATTTACACCTTAAATGAGGCTTTAGATCAATTTAGGCTAATTCACCTTTATTAATTTAATCAAACACTAAGAGTTCAAATAATTTATCATTGAGCACCGAAGTTGTGGTGAAAACCCAATCTTGGCTCTTCCTTACATTTAATTCCATTCAATTAACTATTTATTTTATTTATATAATTTAATATCGAAATTTTATTCATTTCTATTTTATTCATTGATTTAACTAGATAAAAATGTGAAAAATTAGTAATTAACCCCTAGTTCTTGTGGGATTGACCTTAATAGCTACAAAGAATCAATGCACTTGTGGATTTTCTTGGTTTAATTAATTATAATCATAGGCTTATACTTGTATTTTTCCTAGATAAATAGTCAACCGATACAAGTAAAACAAGTTTACTAGTTTACCATTTGACTAGTTTTGGCCTATCAGTCAACTAGTTAAGCTGAACTTATTTTGATTACTTTCGGCTTTATACTAGTCAAGTATTTAAGGGCTTAACTAGTCAACTAGTAATCAAACAACTAGTTACCCTCAAACCAATCAACTGATTTGCTTTATTTAATTCCATTTTATTTTCTTGTGGGTCCCAAACTAGTGCAATGATTTGTGGAACCAGCTAACTAGTTTGTGATATTTTTAGGGTTTGACCTATCTCTAACTGTTAACCCTTAACTTTACATTATGGTTTGACTATAAATAACCAAACTAGAGAAATATCAAATGGTTAAGTATGTAGTTGTGGCTTTATTGCTTGGGTTTGTGTTTGGTGTCAACACTTGAAAGTGCCCATTTAGGATTAATAAATGGATTCGAGTTGTGATTTGTGATATCACTTAAAAAAAACTAATAACAGAACTAAGATTTCATTCAAACATTTTTCTTTTACTTTTAGGATAACTAGCCAAGAGTTAGTGGATAGGTCACCCTTTTAGTTTTTATTTCTCACTCAGTACATAGTTGTATTGTGGTAGACTGCCTTGGTAAGGATTCTTGAAAAGTTTGTGGCTTTTAGAGGGCGTGTCATATTTGGTGGGATTTCATTCCCTTTTCACTTAGTACATTTCTTGTCCTACCAGATTGTGGCTAGTAGACATGATTAGAATTAATAATGTGGTAAACCATTATGATGTAGGTACCCTACAAGGTTGTGGCTTATGGAGGATATGCCATAATTGGTGGTTTATCACATGTTTTTGGTGTAATCGCACAAACACCCAATTCGGAAGGTGTGAGCACCTTGGATATGGATATTCTTATTTAATTTGTTGTTATCACCTAAACACCCATATTAGAATTGTTTCTCTATTGTAAAAAAAAAGGTCTATCCATGTTTATGTTTGGTATTATCACCCAAATACCCATATTAGGATCAACGCTTTACTAGATTGTGGTCAGTAGATGGTATGCCCATGTTTTTATTTGTTGTTATCATCTAAATAATTATATTAGGATCAATGTTTTACCATGATTTGATTGGTATAGGGTATGTCATGTATGCATTTGGTGTTATGACTTAAAACTCCATTTTCAGATTAGTGCTCTATCGGGTTGTGGTTAGTACAAGCGTGTGGTTATTGGCAAGAGCTTATTGAATCTATTATTTGGCGTCATACTAAATTAAAAGTTTGTTGGACCTATGTTCCATTATGATTATGTCTTTCCATCTTTATGGAATAATAATAATAACATGGTTTATTTATCTTTGAGGTTATTCTATGTCATTATTATCATTCCTTGGCTATGTGTTTAAGCTTATTTGTTATGTCATGATAAGCTATTTCCATATTATATGGTAAACTTATTTTACTAATACTTCACCATATTAATACTATCTTGTGTGGTTACTATGTTGATTTGGCTTTTTTCTGAAGAGAAGATAATGTTTTGCAAATTTGATCATCTTGATATGGACCTCTTTGCGGCCATTACTTGGGGAATGATTTCTTTTATCATAGTTATGTTAACCGGTATGGTTAGAATTTTTCCATTGTGTTGGTACATTTTGTTCTTTATGGTTACCTAAACTATTAGCTATGTTCTAATATACGGTTTGTAAACTTTATCATGTCATATATATATATCCCTATCTCTACTTTTCATGTCTGGTTTATAATCATTTTAGCCTTATATCAAATATAAGTTAGGTAAATGACTACACCTTTGACAATAATATCCACTATTTTTGGTTTTATAGTTTCTTCATTACCATAAAATTTTGGTCGAAAAATTAGGGGTGCTTCATTAAGTATTGTTATCCCAAGAAAAAAATAATAACAAAACCTTCCTACCAAGCTTTCCCTAACACCAAAATGACAAAACTAAAAATACTCCATCTTTTTCTAAACCTTAACTTCCAAAACTTAAAGTCAATATTTATAATCTAAGATAAAATAAAGTATGAAGATAAGAACTTGAAACAAGAAGAATAAAAGAGGATAATGGTTCTCAACTAGGCACAAAACAAAGCAACAAAAGTGGAAAGAGGGAAGAAAACAAAACACTTAAGAAATGAATGATTCAAAGAATACTATGAAGGATAATGTGAGAGTGATTAAAATCAATAAAAAAAAGGGAAAAAGGATGAAGATACAACCATGAAGAAAAAAATAATAACAAAACCTTCCTACCAAGCCTTCCTTAACACCAAAATGACGAAACTAAAAATACTCCATATTTCTCTAAACCTTAACTTCCAAAACTTAAAGTCAATATTTAGAATCTAAGATAAAATAAATTTTAAATATAATAACTTGAAACAAGAAGAATAAAATAGGATAATGGTTCTCAACTAGGCACAAAACAAATCAACAAAAGCGGAAAGAGGGAAGAAAACGAAACACTTAAGAAACGAATGATTCAAAGAAGGCTATGAAGGATAATGTGAGAGTGAATAAAATCAAGATAAAAAAAAGGAAAAAGGATGAAGATACAACCATGAAGTAACAAAAAATAAAGAGTAAAAGAGAGGAGAGAAAGGGAGAAATTGCTAGGAACCATTTGGGCAAAATGTACAAATGAAAGATGAATGAAGTGTAATATGTATAGAAGAATAATGCCAAACCAACTCTCTCTCTCTCTCTCTCTCTATATATATATATATATATATACACACACACAAAAAACACACCCAAAATATGGTGCAACACATGGGGAGGGGATGGGTGAGCTAGCTTATAACACACTTGACGCAAAAAACATGGAGGGTATAAGGCGGTGAGCTAGAAAATGTAAGGTTGTACAGGATGATTGGATTATGGGTATAATGGTGGTTAAATGAAGGTATAAGCATCACAATTGGTCACACAATTAGGGAGGTATACATCACATGTTAAAGTTAAGGCTTGGCCACAATTAATTTTGGATAATTAATTAGGTAGAATGTTAAATAAATAGGTACTTATTGGGACAATATCTGATAAACTTCAAAATTTGTGAAAAAATAGGGAAACATGAAGTTAAATCTTAGATATCCAAAAATATAAAAAAAAACAAATTGGCATTGGGAAGGTTTTAGTGCCAAAAAGAATAAAAGTAACTAAAAATGGATAAATAATCTAATCATGGACATGAGTTTTTCTTTGATTGAATGATTTAAAAAGATGGAAAAGTTTAGAATAATATAAATGATCATTGAGTTAACAGTAATTTGGAATGATAAATGAGTTTAATTACATTAGGTAAATAGGGTTAGAAAAATAGGGCATTACAATAGTAACCATCCCATTACTAGGTATCTTAGCCTTGAAGTGTTGACTCCCCTTAAATATACCAAAGTATAAGTAGAATATGAGAGGTAATAAAACCAAAGTGGGTCCCCTTGTCAGAAAGTGAAGCATAACATAAAGTATCATCGATTATCTACTATGAGAGTAAGAGAAACATAAGCTAGAATGAACTCTTTTCCTTTAAGTAATTAGTGATTTATTAAGAAAGAACACTTATAAAAAAAAAGGACAACCAAATACCACATAAGGATCTCATATTTCCCATTATCAACGATTTAGAGTGTTTAAGGTGATTGCTTTAACACTTAACCACATACCAAACCATTACTTAATCCACTTATTATTAATTTTATGCATAAGTAAAAGTTTAGGCCAAAGCATAAGACTAAGGTCCCAACCATGATCAAAATTCTAATATTGAACCACAAAAATATCACATAATACCCTAGGAAATTAGTTAATTGGTCCACAAAACCATTGGACGGATTTGGTACAACAATATAAAATAAGGAATCCAGCATAGAGTAACTAGTTGATTGGTTTTAGGATAAATCAACTGTTTAGTGTGACCAATAGACTGATCATGTCCCACACCATAACTTGAACACCCCAAATTTTACTACTAAAATTTTTTTGTTTATAGCGGAAGATTATAATCAAAATATTAAGTGTTACTACCGCAATTGATATAAGTTTGGCTTCCCATATCATCTTTACATCAATCACTAACCTAAAATCATTAAAATGTGAACCAAGATAAATATAAAACAAGATAAATTTTATAAATACAAAAACAAGTTTATAGGTTTACTTCAAGTACAATGAAAAATACATAAAAAAGAGATATCATAGATCTAAGAGTCCAAAAAGGTATATGGACAAATGACCATCTAGATAACATAACTCTTCACCCACACCCCTAGTACTACACATCATAGGCAGCAAAATCATCTAGATTATTCTCAATGACCAGCACAAAAGCATCAAGGTTGTCTACTTGTAAGAATGAGCAACATCCATAAAAAGGATGGTCAATACACTACGTACCAAGTAAGGTGACAATATTGTCAAGTCAAGGATATAATTAAATATAGGCATTCAAATTAGAGAATAAGTACACGGTTAAAACACACAAAATATCATAAGGTAAGTATTGATCTAGGCCTCTTTATTAGATATAAACATTTTCATCCTTTTATTTATGTTGAGTTCAAGGAGCCCATTATTCTTAAATCAGTGGAACGGTATAAAGAACCTCTCAAAAACAACATACGTGAGCCACTATTATCGTCTGATGGAATATGCCTAACACCTCTTATAGGAAAACTCTCCTAAGCCACTATTCTTAAACTGGTGGAACGATTTAAAGGACCTCTCATGAACAACACACCCAAGCCACTATTATCGTTCGGTGAAACAAACCCAACACCTCTTTTTTAACTCACGTACTCTACCACTTTAATTCATTAATATCTTTTCCATTAGGTTAATTATCTTAAATATTATTAACTTTCACGTTGAGTTTATGAGCCCATTATTCTTAATCCGGTGGAATGAACTAATACACCTCTCAAGGCAAAAATGCTCTTGAGCCACCATTATTGTTTGGTGGAATGGACCTAGCACCTCGGTTCCAACTCACGCATTTTTTTTTTAGTTTAAGTCATTAATATATTATCCATTAGGTTACTTATCTCAAATATTATTATCTTTCATGTTGAGTTTAGGGTATTACTATTCTTAATTTGATGGAACGAAATGATACACCTTTTAAGGTGAAATACTCATGAGCTACTATTATCGTTTGGTATAAAGGACCCATAAAACACCTCTCAAGGCAACACTCTTGAGCTACTATCCTTAAATCGGTGAAACAGTCTAAAACACCTCTTAGGGACAAAAAACCTTAGCCACTATTATCATCTAGTGGAACGGATCTATAAAACACCTTAGCCCTACTCATGTGATCTTTTACTCTAAATGATTAATGTCTTATTCATAATTGATTTAAAAGTTACATAACATATTTAAAGTATATAAAGCACATCACATAGATCCTAAAGTCATTATTTAAGGTTAAGACCCTTCTATGCCCTGAAAACCCTAATTTTACACTTTTATCATAACTCTTCTTCTGATACTCTGTTATCCACCAACCTTAGTACCTCCTCCTAAAACATTAATAATAATAATATATTATTATTATTATTATCATCATCATCATCACCATCAATATACTCAAATTTAAAGGCCTAACTTTAAGGTCTTGCACATGTGATAATAACCCTATCTCAAGTGTTATTATTTCCTAGGGCTTATAAATCCTAATTTTACAATTCCATGATAAATTTTCTTGTAGGGCTCAAACAAATACCAGTTTTAATAAAAATTTCTAAAAAAATAATTTTAACAACATATTCGAATTTCATGGTATAAATCTACTATTTCACACATGTGATAATAATCTTCTTGTTTTAGGATTATTATTCCCAAATCAAGCTTTTTTTATACTTTATTAAACTTAGGTAATTCAAAACTACTCTAAACACTTCTTATAAATTCCTTATCATATCTTAGATGATATAACACCTTAAAATACCACAATTCTCATATTAAACCCATGTTGACCAAAATGTCCTTACCGATACAAAACCCTTATTTTATGTGTATCTTACATATATTGGTAACATTATTTCCAAATCTACCATTTATATCCATATGACTTATTATGCTAATTTCACACCCATCACTCCTTTATAAACCTATTTTAAAACCATATATCACACTGAGGGTTTTCCATATAAAATAATGATATCGCATAATCTCCACTTACTTATTTCCTATCATATGATATCAACTGCATATCATAGCATTAACAATCACACATTTAATCACATGATGACAATAAAATGATATAACAAAAAAAGCATTTGTAACACTTAGCAACTCAATACTCTATACTCTGACAAGTATCCTTACAAAAATGACTATGGTCTCTAAGAACACAAATTTTATCCCGCCTCTTCCGAAACCTAAAGAAAATCACCTAAGAAATCATAATAAAATACCATTAGAATTAAACCACATAATTAAGGAAGCTGTAATGAAATGGAAGGGTGAAATATTGTTGGAAAACTGAACCAACTAAGGTGTGTGTTTGGGAAACTTTGTACAGCCAAATGGGGAGGAATGGTGGGTTGTGTCGAGGGGGAGGATGGATCAACGATTGTCGGTTCATGGCTAGGGAGTGTTCACTGGTGGAAGTGGTCAAAGGAGGGTGGTGTGCACCGATGGGAGAGGCTAAAATAAGCTTGTTTGCACCTGTTGGTTTGGCTGAAGCAAGGGGTGTCCACCGATTAGTTTGGCCAAAAGATGATGATGTGGTGTGATTGGTGTGGCCAAATGGTAGGGGTGGTGTTTGGTTTTTGTGGTTGTAGCCAAGGAAAGGAAAGGAAGGAGGGATCTATGGTGATTTTGGTTGAAAGGCTGGGTGGTGCACCGCTGGGAATGGTTGTTGGTTAGTGGTAGGAATGATAAAAGTGATCGAAGGAGATGAGGGTGTTTCGTTGAGGACTACCGATGGTGGTTTTGGGGGGGTTGTTTTAACGACGGTGAGGAGGAGAAGAAGAAGGATGAATATGATCATTTGGCTATAGAGTTTCTAGAGAAAATAAAGGGAGAAAATATATGGTTGGGGGGCATTTATTGCTAGGTATATATATGCATATACATGTACACAGAGATGGGGAGAAAGGGGTGCGATCAGGTGAGATTTGTCAACCCCAACCTTGGACTATAGGGAGTGGCTTAGCAGGTGATAAGGAGGTAATTAGGGGTGATGGGTTGTGGCAGGCATTGTCTAAGGGCAATGTTTCACACAGGAGGGAGGGGTCGGTCGAAGGAAGAAAAAGGATAAAGAAGATAAAAAGGAAAATAAGGATAAGAAAAAGAGAAGATAATAGGCTTGGTTTTTTTGTTGGGGATTAGGATAAGATTAATATAATTTAGGTTAGGATATTAAGATAGTTAAAGTATTGATCAATTGGGATTAGGCCAAAATTTTAAGGTTAGAGAGTTGGAGTAAGGTGGAATATTATTTTTTCAAGGTTAGGATTAGGTTACAAAGTAAACCACTTGGGATTAGGTTTAGATAAATTTTATATTATTACAATAACTCTGGTTATCTGCTGAAACAATAATGTGGAGTTCCTTAACTAGCTGACTGGTTTGAGTAAATCAATTGAGTAGTAAAACAATCAGCTGGTATTTACCCAAACCAGTTGATTGGTTCCTTAGGAACACAACCAACACTTCAATCAAGATTGAAACAATGTTCTCTAATTCATCCAAAAAACAACCAATATGCATGGACATTGTCTAATAACTCTAAAACATGGATATAGCATGCTTTTCACCTAATTATGCTTAGATTCTCACCAAGAAATCAAGAATCATACTTCACACACACAATTCCAACACCACGCCTAGGAAATCCTTTGTTATACTTAAACATCATGAGGAACTCATCATGTTATAAGAAAATCATGTTGATATAATTTGAAAATTTACAACATGCTCTACCACAACATTTAATTCCTCAAACCCTAGAGATCTAGCATCAACATTATGCGTAAAGAGAAAATATTTAATACTCAACAAATAATTCCTTAAAATATAATAAAACTAAAACAAAATTTAAAAGTTAGAGAAAAGTAAGAAAACCCTCAGCCTCCTCCCAAAGATAGAGTAAACCAAGAGGAGAATTATTCAAGCCTTAAACTTTCTCTTAAATCTAACCTTTGTTTTTTGTTTAAAGAAAATAGAAATAGATATAGTATTGGAGGAAGGAAATATGAAAGTAAAATTGGGAGAATAAGTGAAGAAACGAGCATAAGATAGAAGATAGATAAGGATAGATGTTGATCATAGAGGAAAAAAGAGATAAAAGAGAGCAAACTAAGTTTTGGTGTATGAGAAATGAAAGGTAAATTACACATTTAAAGTATAATAGCAACTTTCCTCTCCACTCCCATGAAATCCTGACTAGTTGGGTGAAGTGGAAAGAAAAATTGGGCTAAACCATTGTAATACCTAGAATAGTGAGGGCAAGGAGTTCCTTGGGGCCAAAAGTCAAATTCATCAACCAAAGAAGAAAGGAGATTAAAGAGAGAAGGGAAAAAATATTATACAACAATGCATTTGCTTATTCAAGAAAATCACATAGAAAATCAATTGTATGATAAATACAGAAGTGAGGAAGAGTAAAATAAAAAGTGAGGTCAACAAAAACCACTTTTTAATAAATTTGGTCCAAAATCTGATTTCAAGTTGTTATACACAAAAATCAAGAGTCATAAAATCTCTAAAAATGATTTATAAACCAATCAAAAGATGAACACAAATTTTTATAGCCATTGAAAAAAAATATTTAAATTAAATCAAATTCAAAAACACACAATACAAATAAACTAGTTGACCAGTTTCATAATTGACTAATCTATCAAAACCAATTAGCTAGTTCTTTTGGATCCAAAACTCCCAAAGACAAATGAACTTAGTTTTCTCATAAATCAAGTCTTTCTCTACAAAAAAATCCTTTTGGAACCCCTTCTAAGCCAAACTTTAAACATATCTCTAAACCATAATTAAACATATATATTAGTATACATCAAAGGCCTTGAAAGTAGGGTATTGCTTAAAATGGCTTCCAATAATTAAGGGTGGTATAGAGAAGTGATAGCCAAACTATAAAATGCACATATGTGAGGAGAGATAAAAGAGTAGTTGAGTAATGCGGGGAGCTGGATATGGATGATAAGGTGGATGATCCGTTGTGTTTTTTTTTTCTTGATGTCTTATATTCTTTTTTCTTTACCTAATGAGTCAATTAAGTTGGTTAAGGTATGTTAGTGATTGCAGAGTCACTTTAGTTATGCTCTATTTTTTTTTAACTTAGTGGGATTAGGGTCATTGGGAATCTATGTATAAGATGGGAATGGAGTCTAAAAGGAAGGTGGGGAAGGATGGGATTGTATAGGAGGTATCCAAGTCCTCAAAAACCTGGTAACTAGTTCTCTCTAGCCTTAATACTAAAATCATAGGTTTCCCAATTCTCATCCATCTCTCAATGCTTTCACTATTTCTCTAATTTTATTAACCTCTTTGATTATTTATGGTAGATTTGTAGCAGCTAATCTAAAATTTTAGTATTAGAGTAGCTACAAGACTGGTGGTGATGGCTCTAAAGAAGGTGGTGGCATTATAGGAAATTATGGCAATGTTGGAAGAACAAATGAAGGAAAAAATGCTATTGATGGAAGAGAAAATGGGTGTTGTATAAAGTGAATAGTAGAAGGAAATTGATGGGGTTAAGGAAGATACTCAAAAGATACCACTGTTGGAGGCAATAATGGTTGAGGTATTAAGTAGGATGGATCGGTTGTTGGGGCAAGGGGATAAGCATTTTCCTTGATCAACAAAAGAAATAAAGGTGAAGAGGAGTGGGCGCCAATAAGGATAAAGTCATATGGGGTCAACAACCTCCCAACATGACAACTATAGTTTTCCATTTTCAACGGTGTTGACCCAAATGGATGGGAATTTTTAGCTGAGCAACACTTTAGCCTAAATCATCTCACTAAAACTGATGACTGGAGGCAATGGCAGTGTCCATGGAAGGGAAAGCTTTGGCATGGTTTTAAGATGTCAAAGAAGGAAAAATTTTCACTAGGTAGAGAAATTTTTGGGAAACTTTTCTCACTCAATTTTGGCTGAGGCATAAAGGCTCATTACGTGATAAATTCTTGGCAATTCATCAACAGACATCAGTTGAAGAGTGTCTGGAATTCTTTAAACTACTAGCAACTCCCCTCTCTGTTTTAACTTCGCCGCCCCCCAGCTCCACTGCTGCCTCTGCCTCAACCACCACTTGAACCACCTCCTGCCACCCTCTACTTCACCCTTGAGCCACCACAACCCCCATCAAGCCGCCCTGCAGCGCCATTCCTCCTCCTCCCTTCTTTTTTTCTTCTTTACCCCCTTATCGGCAACCGCCCTGCACCGCCTCGTTCCGCCACCATCCCGCTGCCACCTACGCCACCCTATTACTCCCTGCAACTCCCTCTACCACCCCCAATCCTCACTTGGCCGAAACCATCCTCCGTAGGCCCTCGTTTTTCCCCTCTCTTTTCCTTCCTCACCAGCCCCATCTCGACCTCCCTCCTCGGCCGCCACCTTCGCGGCTTCGCTGCTGCCGCCACCGCCACCCCTAGTCGCCATCAACCCATCCCCAACCACCACCTACACCCCCCTCTCCACCTCTGTACCCTTACCTTGCCCTAAATCCTCCCCCAACCACCTTCTTTTCTAGCCCCAAACCACCTACCCGAAAATGCATATTCCTCCTATTTTCACCCCTCCTTCGAGCCCCTCCTTCCCATTTATTTTCATGTAGCTCATGCTGCATTAGCAGCATGATTTTCTGGGTTCCTGATCTATTTTTTTACTAATTTTAAGGTATAATTATATTTTTAATTTAATTATTTGATTAATTAAGCATTATAAAGTTTTATGCCTTGATTTTATTATTTCTAATGTAATAAATCTTTATATTATTTTTAGGTATTGGCTTTTATAATCAAAGCTTGAACCTTTAACTAAAATATTAGTAAGGTTCGTTTTTGCAAAAATCGAGGTAATCATTAAATCCCGCTTAAATGCATGGATTAACGCATGTTAGCACATTAGGCATTTTTAATGTGTATTATGCTTGATATATGTTGTTTAGTATATTATATGTGGTTATTGTGTTGGTTGATAAAAGGAATCATGATAAGTTATATGATATGTATGGAAATAATATTTAAGGTAATAATTTGGTTGTTAAGAAAAATGTTAAGTATTATCCATATTGTTTTATGCTATTGTAATATTTAATACATGTTTAATATTTTGTGGGCCTTAGGAGATTTTATTAATGTACATGGTACAAGAATGTGGCCTAATCTATATATGGGTGTTAATGAGTATTGTATTAACTTTAAAAGTTGTGGATGATGCATTAATATTAATATTTTATGTAGTAATAATAATAATTTAATATAAGTGGTGTGCTAAGGGGTATAATGGTAAATTTTAGTAAAAAGGGATATTATGGTAATTTTGGAGGCAAGGGAAAAATAGTAAATTTGTTAATAAAAGGATCAAATGGTAATTTTGGAAGTAAGGGATTAATTGGTCGTTTTGGAAGTAAGAAGGGTAAAGTGGTAATTTTGTAATAAAAGGGCAATTTGGTAATTTTGTAATAAAATGGCAATTTGGTAATTTTGTAATAAAATGGTAAAATTGAAATTTTATAATTAAAGGGTAAAATAGTAATTTGTGATTAACGGGCAGAGTGGTAATTTGGAAATTAGAAGAGGTAAGATAGTAATTTTGTAATTAAGGATAAATGGAAATGTTATAAGTAAAAGGGCGATATGGTAATTTTTGGGAGTTAAGGGGGTAAAATGGTAAATTTGAAGGTAGAAGGGTAAAACGGTAATTTTGTAAATCAAAGGGGTAAAAGTGGAAATTGGAAAGGAGTAAATTGGTAATTATAATAATTGAGAAGGGTAAGATAATAATTTAAATAACTAAAGGGTAATTTGATAATTTAATAATGGAGAAGGGTAAAATGGTAAATATGATAAATGTGAGGGGTAATTTGGTAATTTAACCGACTAGAGGGTATTTTGGTAATTTTTAATAATGGAGTAGGGTAGTTTGGTAATCATGACAATTAAGAAGGGCAAATTGGTAATTTAAATGACCAAGGGGTAATTTGGTAAATTTGATAAAGGAGAAGGGTAGTTTGGTAATTACGATCATATAAAAGGTTAATTTGGTAATTTAACCAACCAGGGGTAATTTGGTAACTTTGATAGTGGAGAAGAGTAGTTGGTCATTGATAATAGAGGACGGTAATTGAGTAGTAACTAAATAAAGGGTTAATTTGGTAATTAGGATAATGAGGAAGGGCAATTGGGTAATTTGACCAACTCAAGGATAATTTATTAATTATAATAAAGGAAAAAGGGCAAAGTATTAATCTAACCAACTAAATGGAAAGTATATAAGTGCAATAATTATTAAGGGAGATTAGTGACCTAATAAGTATGAGCAATAACTTGGTAACCTAAATCGAGTAAGGGGTAACTTGGTAATTTTGTAACAAGGAGGGTATTATCGTAATTTATCAAATAAGGAAGGGATGACTTAGTGATTTTATAAGCAAGGGGCAAATGAGTAGTTTGTATCTAATATATCGTTGTGATTGTGGAATTTGTAATATGACTCTAATAATGCCGATTAACGAGGTAGGAGTATTTAATGATTAGTAAGTATCACGAGAACGAATTCTAATTCAAAATTAGATGAGTTAGGATAGCCTTAATGATTCCTCTGTGTTGCCTTGGACAACCATTGACTAAGAAATTTCTAATGATACCTAAACGATTAAAAGTGGATAATTATCTGATTGTTGTGCTTTTGTGATCACCTTTAATTAAGACACTAATACTTAAAGTGAAAGACCTCGAGATCGGAAATGGTGGCTCTTTAGGGGTCGCTACCCTAAAGACGTGGTTTAGCCCATGATTATCTGGTATTTGCTGGTGTACCTTTGTGCCCCAGCCAGGCCCTATATCTACTGTATCTAAATCTACAGACTTAGTTAGGGGGTATGCATACTTAAGGATTAGGTGTCCTTGTCGGTAGGGTACTGAGTTAGCTTTATGCACCAGTACGACCAGGGTACCATTGCGTCCCTGGGTTACTAGTTGAAGGGTACTGAGTTGCTTTTACTCACTAGTGCGACTAGTGTACCTTTGTGTCCCGGGTTCTTGATCTCCCTATCGAGGCAAATAAATGAAATTGTTGTGCTGAATAAAAAGGGAAAATACTAATTGTTAAAGTGAAAGATTAATGAGCCGGGACCAGTTGAATTATTTGATGAGTACCGATCCACCGGAAATAATAGTGGCACAGGATGTTTTGCCCTGGATGATGTTCATGAGTATCGATCCACCAGATATAATGGTGGCCCAGGATGTTTTTACCCTGGATGATATATATATATGTATTCCGATCCACCGGCCAGAATAGTGGGGGTCCCTAGCTCAATAAAATTTATTTTGGATGTGAATAAATTATAGTCATTGAGATGATTGATAATGATGGATTAAGGTATTAAGGCCCAGACGTATCGATCGTTTGCTATGGCTTACTAATAATTATTGATTCGTTAAGTATGTGGTTGTATGACTGTGGATCTTAAGTATTTACCTTTCATTGTGTACGTATGTAGTATCATGTGTGACATTGCGTGTCTGTTTTTAAGCGCGTTTTTAAAGGGTTACTCAGTACCGTAGTACTGAAGGGTTCCCTTCGTGGGGCCCCTGCCTATTCAATGGGCAGTATCCCTTGCAGGTTGTATTCAGGTGCTATTTAAGTGGGCTCTTGGGAAAGAGTGTAAGGTACTGTCTGGAAATTTTAGGATTTTAATTTGTCTCTTTTAAATTCAATGTATTTTTTATTTTGTAACCACCGTCGTTGAATTTTTCTCTTGTAAAGTGGTTACTGCGCTTCTCTGATTTTTAAATGCTTAAGTTTCTCGTAACATGGTATTTTACTCTTTTAGCCTTAGCACTTAGTACTGGAACGGTATGAGTGAACCGGTCTGGTACTAAGTATGGCGGTAATACTCCAAAGTTCACGGTTTATTAATTTGCTTCCGTAAATTTTCTTTTAATTAAACAAAATTTTCAGTAGTGAATTTTGGGGGTGTTATAGTAAGTTAACTAGAGGAATTTAAAAATGAAATTCATTTTGAGTAGAACCTCTATGACTTTGTGTGGGGATTTTGACTTGTGTGAGTCATAGGTCTCTTTCAAATCATTTATACGAATCATAGGAAAGGAGGATCAAGGAATATTGTTAGCGTGTTGTGCATTGAATCTAAGACTAGAATCTGACTTGCTGGTTATTGAAATCCCTCCTCAACTATATGGATTGATGCAAAAATTTCCAGAAGTAACAAGGGAAATTCAAGGGCTCGCCACAATTAAGAACTAGATCATATAATTTCCCTCATTCCAAGCACTAAATTGGTGACTGTGCAACCCTACTGGTACCCCTAAGTAAAGAAGGAAAAAATTGAATACCTTGTAGGTAAGATGTTGGTGGCATGGGTTGTGAGACCAAGCCATAACTAATTTTCCAGCCTTGTGCTATTGGTAAAAAAGAAGAAGGGGGAGTTAGTGATTCTTTGTGGATTATCATGCATTAAACAAAGTTACAGTTCTAGATACATGTATTGTTCCCGTTATTGATGAGCTCCTAAACAAATTCAGTGGAGCAACATTATTTTTCAAAATTGAACTTGAAGTCCGGTTATTATCAAATCAGAGTGAGCTTCGATGAAATTCCAAAGACTACATACCGCACACATGAGGAACATTATAGATTTCTAGTAATGCCATTCAGTCTTACAAATGCCCCGGCCACTTTTTAGGCATTGATAAATGAGGTGTTTAAGTTATTCTTTTAGACATTTGTGTTAGTGTTTTTTGATGATATATTGGTGTACAACCCCTCCATGGAAGACCATATCCGAAATCTGGCCTTAGAATTTGAAACTCTAAGTGATAATTCTCTAACAATGAACATGAAGAAGTGTGATTTTAGCTAGTTGGAACTAGAATATTTGGGGCACATTATTTCAGTCAAAGGGGTGCCAACTAACCCCTCTAAGCTCCAATGCATAAAGGGCTAGTTCCTAAAATATTTAAGGAGTTATGGGGTTTTTTTAGGATTGATAGGGTATTATTGTAAGTTCTTGCAGAACTGTGGGATATAGTATCCCCTCTTACAACACAGTTGAAAAAGGACAATTTTGGGTAGAATAGTGAAGCTCAAGCAACATTTGATAAGCTCAAGTATGCTACAGTATCAATACTAGTTCTGGGGTTGTGTGATTTTAAAGAGGCCTTCATGGTGGAGATTGATGCCTCAGGGATTAGGATAGGAGTTGTCCTAATGCAAAAACAATGCCTTATTACTTATTTTAGCCAATCCTTGGGACAACGAGCACACTTGAAGTCTCTTCATGAAAGATAACTTATGGCAATGGTGGTGGCCATACAGAGGTGGAGACATTACCTTATAGGGCAAAAGTTCACTATAAGAACTGATTAGAAGAGTCTCAAATTTTTGTAGGAGCGGCGTGTTATACCTGAGGAACATTTGATGTGGATTGAAAAACTATGGAGTTTTGATTTTGACAGTGAATACAAGCTAGGGTGTGATAATAAGGTAGTAAATTCCCTTTCAAGGGTGGAGACAACATCTGTTGTTCTAGCTCTGACCGTAACATAGGTGGATGATTGGAGCTCTCTTCAATTTGAAGTGGTCGCTAATTCAAATTTTGGGACTATTTTGTGTGAATTGTAACAAGGAAAGGGGGTTAGTACTGATTACAACCTAAAGTAAGGGAATTTGTTGTATTGCAGGCATTTAGTCGTACGTAGGTTGTTCCCTTAATTAGAAGACCAGACTGGTAGCTATATTCCATAATAGACATGGGAGGTCATTAAGGTACTTTGAGGACATTTCGCATAATAGACAAGGAAGCTTATTGGACGAACATGAGGAAGGAGATATAGGAAATATCAAACTCTAGGTTCCATTGGCCTAATACAACCACTGCCTACTCCACAACAAGTATGAGAGGATGTGACACTTGATTTTATAGAGCGGTATCCTTAATCGGAAAGATATGACTGTGTCGTGGTAGTGGTGGATCGCCTATCCAAGTAGGAGCACTTCATTCCTTTAAAACATCCCTTCAATGACATGGTAGTAGCAATTGCGTTTATTATGGATATTATTAGTTTACATGAAATTCCTAAATCCATGGTATCAAATCATGACAAGGTCTTCATGAGCAACTTCTAGAAGGAGTTATTTAGGATACAATGCACTACACTCCAATTTAGCTTGGCCTATCATCCTCGAACAGATGGTCAAATGAAGGTGGTCGATCGGAGTTTGAAAATTACTTACATTGCCTTGATGAAGATAAACCAAAGCAATGAGTTAGGTGGATTCCCTGGGGAGAGTCCTAGTATAACACTCCATACTAGTCAGCCATTCAAACTACTCCTTTCACTGCTTTGTATAGTTGTGATCCTACACCATTACTACATTATGAGAAGGGCAACACACAGTTGGCAGTCGTAGATCAAGATTTGATGATGAGGGATGCAATCTTGGCTTAACTGAAGGATTGTCTTCAAAGAGCACAACCACAAATGAAGCAACAAGTTGATAAGAAGAGGATAGATCAAACTTATGCAGTAGGAGATTGGGTGTTTGTCAAGCTCAAAGCGTGCTGACACCGATTCTTCGCTAGGTGCTTGAAAGAGAAGCTGGCCTCAAGGTACTTTGGTCCTTATCAAGTGGTGGCCAAGGTGGGAGCAATTACATATTAGCTTAAGCTGCAAGATGATGCTTTCATCCACTTAGTGTTTTGTGTCTATGATCAGGACAACAGTAGGTGCTAGCAGCCAAGTTCAACCTTTTACTCTTGTTTTGGCAAATGAGATGGAGTAGAGACTAGAACCTAAAGTGATGCTTAGCATGCATTATAATGTTGCGGAGGTACTGGATGTTTCGATTAAGTGGCAAGGGCGACCAGAGTTTGAAGCTTTATGGGAAAATTTTGATTACCTCAATCATCGATTTTCTACAAGGACAAGGTTAAACTTTGAGAAGAGGGCAATGATAGGTCAATCATAAATTACACCTATGTAAGGACAGGTAAAAGAGTAGCTTAATAATACAAGGTGCTAGATATGGATAATAGGATGGACTATCCTTCTTTTTTTTCTTTCCTTCTTTAGATAATGAGTCAACTAAGTTGGTTGGGGGTCTACCAGTGACCACCGGGTCACGTTAGTTATGTTCTATTTTTTGCTTTAGTAAGATCTAATCATTGAAAATCTGTATATAGGATGACAAGGGAGTCTAGCAGGCAAGAAATGATTGGATTGTATGAAGAATAGTAAGATCCTCACAACCCTGATGTCCGATTCTCTCTAGCCTTAATACTAAACTCGTTCATCCCTCAGTGCTCTCACTATTTCTCTGATTTTCTTAAGCTCTCTAACTGTCTGTGGTAGATTTGTTGCAGCTAATCTAACAAGAAACTTCTAAATACTACATTTCAAAAACATATATTTCATTATTCTTAACAAGCTACGACAACAACCAACATTAATCACTTTTCAAAACCAAGCTTTACAGCCACTTTCAAAAGGTATAGTCATCACCGACCTGAGGTCCTGAGAAAAGATAGTACATAGAAACACAGCATAGAATTGGAAACCCCGCACAAACAATATATAAACGTCTCCAGGAACTGTACGTCTAACAGGTCTCACTATGATATGACCGGATAAAGCAGGGCCGATGCTACTCTACTAACACTTCAGAAGCCCTAATTCGAATGTATAGATGACGAGCAGCAAAATAAAGGTACCCAATAGGGTTTGCTCTTGACTTTTCCTTTCTTTCTCTCAATACTTGCTGGATACCTTGCTGGAGAATTCCATTCCTTTTCAGCTTCTGCCCTAGTTTTGGCAGTCCCCATGCCCAGAGGCTCTTCCCCTGGGGCATCATTATTGGTTACTGAAACTCCATCTTTCTTCGGATTAGGTGAGTTTGCTCTACTGTCATCATAGGCTTCTCCCAGAAGGTTCTTCAATGGAGTATGCTGCTTGCCTGAACCTGTGCTCCAATTGTTTACCTTAGCGATGATCTCCTCATTTCGACCTTTTCTAGGCAAGTCATCAGAGATGTGGGTAATGGAGTTCTCTAATGTCTGAATTTCGCAACTTTCCTGAGTCTCAACTATGACACTGGGTTCCCCCGATATTGTAGATGTTGGTGGCTCTGGAACATTTGATTTATCAATCTGTTGATCATTGACTGTAGCTTCTGGCTTCAAACTGGGTGCTTCTGATGCTTGAGAGTTCATGACTGGCAGAGTTTCAGCGTCAGTGACAGTAGGTGCATCTGACAAAACTGAAAGCACAGTCACATCAAGAACAGAACGGGCAGTGCAGATATGGCATCAATCCTAAATTTTCTACTAGACTCTAGTCTGAAAACAGCATAACATAATCAGGCAATATAAAAGCATGAACTCATCACGGAGAAATCAGCAATGAGCAAATAATTCAAGAATAGATAGAATCTACATCTACAAATAAAGCAAACCGACAATTATCTTTTCTACGCCATGTTCCAGAAAATGCTCTAAACTAAGCTGGCATTTTGACACGAAAAGCCAATATTTAATGTGATATCATCATAAACTGAAGGCTCTTTCTGCAATGGTACATCAGTTAATCTAAAGAGGACGCAAATTAACTTCTCGCAATCTCCACTTCCAAGTACGACCATCAATGGCAAGTTGGCAACCCACCAATTTTATTTTTTATTTATTTATATCCCCTACCCTTTGGAGAGGGAAATGCAGGGAAGAAGGCTTACCATTAGTTGGCCGTTCATCTAGATAGCCACTAAATTGTTTAGAAAATAGACGGTCAAGAGGTGCAGGTTAAGAAAAGACAGATATGACAGTGACGCGCTACAAGTTGCATAAACAAATATCACCTGAAACAGATCCCCAGTGGCCTTCCAGGCTATCAGTTTGGCTAGCTGAATCAGGCAGAGCATCGATGGCTAAAGCACAGTTCTGCTCCATCAAATTCTTATCACTTTCAACTTGCAAGGATCTATCAGCAACACCAGAAGTGCCACTACCCAACTCTTTGGTGTCGTAATCCACATCATCAGAAATTCTAAAAGATGAAACAGCATCTATATAAACAGTTTCCTTCCGAGTTAATTCAACATTATCATTACAAGCAGCAGCAGAAATCGTATCAAAATCATCATTGCAGTCTGCCCCAACCATTTTCTTCTCAGATATTTTATGTTCATTGTCATCATCTTGGAAAATTGAGAGGTTATTCTGTAGAGATAGACTTTCCGTCGAACTGCTATATTGGCCAGATTTACCCAATTCTGAAACTGTATCCAAATGACTAACTTCATCATTCACCTCAAGTTCCTTTACGGTGTCCATTCCACCATGTAATTCAAGGGTATGGAATTCACATTCAGAAGACCTTTTAGAATCTATAAATTGATTCTCCTCATCCAGAACACTCCTTTCTGCAGTTGTAATAGTGTTAACAATTTGTAGTCCAACTCCGTCGTGGTTGCTTGCATCATAGCTTCTGGGTGAGTTGATTGTTTGTGAAACTAGAGGAGTAGCATCAGCAGATTCAGTCAAAATCATAGCTTCTGGTACAGCATCCCCGGCATTTTTACTGTAATTAATGTCAAGTCCCTCAAGCGTTTCGGCTTTATCATCAAAATCTGCCCCTTCACCTTTGACGGAGTGAATTTCTTGTTCCTTCCTCGATAAATCCTCTGCTGAGGAATCAAGTGCCTCAGAGTTCTGCTCTTCAAGAGAGCCAACTGTTTGTCTGGGTTTTGTTCCAGATCCATCTGAACTAACCTCCATAACACTGGATACACAGACAACAGGTTCCTTTGATTCCATTCCTTGAACTTGAAGATCACTAATAGAAATTTCTGCAATCGTAAGCTCCCTCGGCTCAGATTCATTCTCCAGTTTCTCTTCCACAAGATCTACATAACTAGAGATGTCATCTTCGGAGGGGGTGCTAACAACAGCATTTTGGCAGGCCTCTATAGAGTGGCTTTCCTTCGTGACATAATCTTCTTTGTGTCCCGCACACTCAATGGCTGGAAGTTCTTTTGAGACATGATCTTCTTTGCGTCCCACACACTCAACTGCAGGAAGTTCTTTTGAGGCATGATGATCTTCTCTGCGTCCCACACACTCAACTGCTGGCACTTCCTCCGTGACATCTTCTTTGTGTCCCACATACTCAACTACTCGGACTTTTCCTGCGACGTGATCATCTTTTTGTCCTACATATTCAACAATTGGGACAGAGTCTGGCACAAGAATGCCAGAAATGCCTGCTTTGCAATCTGTATAACCTTCACATACAGTGGCAGGATGCTCTTCCTGAGACAATCCATCAGGAACAACTGAAGAGTTGATATTTTTATTCAATGAAATCTTTGCATCGTGATTTTCGCCCATGTCTGTAGATATTCCAACGTCTCTCTCTGAATGACACATAACTTGTTCAGAATAAACACAAACATCAATAACTTCATCAATACTAAATTGAGAAGTACTCTCTTGATTGGGCTCTAAACCAATGCTTTGCTTCTCCGTGAACTTCATAACAGGATTGACAGACTGTAAATCCAAAGGTTCTCCATTTGACTCCTCTGCAGCAGCAATAGTATCAGGCAATTTTCTACCAGTTCTGTTGGATGACAACTCATCTTGAACTGGGATATCCTTCAAAATTACCCCACTATCCTTTGCATTGGTATCCAGCAAAACAGAAATCACAGAAGACTGTTTCACAGTCTCATCTACTACTTCCTTGGAAAGCATATTCCATTCCATGGGCCCTTTCTCATTCCCAGGAACCTGGTCAGTTAGCTGCTGTTTACCATGAACCAATGTGTTTGTGGGGCATAAGGTAACTGCATATGAAGAAAATAATGTTAGCCAGTAACAAAAACTGCAGGAACCCAAGGCCAGAAAAAACACATACACGCTCACAAAGTCACAGAGAAAAGAAAGTAGACAAACTGATAAAGTAACACAACCATAAAGAATGATA
This sequence comes from Tamarix chinensis, assembly GCA_030549775.1. Taxonomy (NCBI): domain Eukaryota; kingdom Viridiplantae; phylum Streptophyta; class Magnoliopsida; order Caryophyllales; family Tamaricaceae; genus Tamarix; species Tamarix chinensis. Next base: position 74,844,483 of record CM060182.1, read on the forward strand.
AAGACAATCACAGCAGTCCACAGATGGTAAATTGCAGTTTATAGTTTATACTGCCAGCTATGTCCCAGTATCAATCAGAATTAAAAGGTCAAAATTTTGCTTCAGCTCCATACTATACATGTATACCATCACCATCAAGAAATCCATAGACATTATCTTGCCCTGAGAAAAAAAAAAAGATATTGACATAATTTAAAAGAATATTGCAACTTCTGAGATACTGATTAGTACTAGTTACCAGTCAAACATAACCCCTATGTTTTTCTTCCTAGAGATCAAACACAATCGTCAATCAACCACCTAATGCCTTTCTATATCTGAAATAATTATAACTCCCATAAATGTACCATTTAACGAAAAAAGTCAATTCAATTCTTGAACAAATGTTGTTACAAGTGATAGGAAATAAAGACTTCGGAAACAAACAAAAAAGAGGAAAAAATTAAACCTGAATTCAGCCAAAAATGAACTTCAAGAGTTGCTTACACAATTTGATTACCCAAGATATTGGCCATAGTCCTGCTCAAAAATTAAGGCCAACTACAAAAACATGACGATGAAACTGAAAACGTAGAAAATTATTTCAGACAACTAGACTCCAAAGACAGAAAGCCACATCTGATACTTAGATCAGTACACAACAAAACAATAAATTTGATTGAATTGGACAAAATGCCAATTAATCAGTAGCCTTAATCCTTGTTTATATACTAACTTCAATCATATTAACCATACCAAAGTCATCCCGTCTCCACTCCCTACCCAATTCACACCCCTACAAGATAAAAGCAGAATAAACTATTTGATATACATCAGAATACAAAGACAAGAGAAAGGGGGGCTCACCAGGAGCAGCAGAATTCTTCACATTAAGTTGATTTTCCTCTGTCTGACCGTAAGAAATCTTCCTCACCAGGTTAGCAGGTTCCCTAACACAATCGGATACTTCATCTAGAGGACTATGAGCGAAATCCGTAATGGCGTCCGAGAAAAAATCATCTTCTGATCTCGTTGGTGTAATAGAATGACTACCAACTCCATCACTACTCTTCCGATTCACAGTTTTGGAACCTTACAGGAATACAATTCCAAATCTCAATCATTCAACACTTCGAACACACACACACACAAGAAAAAATAAATATCGAAATAAAAATCCACTGGCAAAAAATCTAAAGGACAAGAAAGAAACAGAGAGAAAACGGGGCTTACTGGGAGTTTTAAGGTCATTATCAGAGTCATGTCCACCGACAGAAACGGTAGAATCCATATCGTTGCTGATGTTGCTGACGTCTTCTTCAAGATCGGTAGCGGAAGAAGCAGCACCAAGTTTAAATCCTTCAATTGTTCCACAGATCTTCTTATGCGCCCTTCTGTTTTTGGCGCTTGGGTGAGGGTTTGGGAATGGCCATCCACATTTATGACAAACATGAACTCCATGTCCTTCATTAACCATAACCGACAACAATAACCGATTAAATTAATCAGCAAACCAGAGAACCCAGAAAAAACCAGAAATAATTTTTTTAATCAAAATATAATAATGCCGGATATATAACGCCCAAGATTCAACCCATAACAATAACAACCACCGCCACCAAAACCCCCCATCGAAATTCAGAGAGAAACTAATAAGTGAGAACCCAGAAACAAACCTGATTGATTCGTCCTTTGGTGATTTTCCTTTTCCATTTCCATCTCCGCTAATCGGAGAGAAAGAAGAACAGATTATATGGTAGAATTGAGAAATATTAGAGTGGAGTGAGGAGGAGTGAAGAAGAAATGTCAAAATTGCAGGATTTGATGGAGAGAGTTCTGAGAAATTTAATGAAAAAGAGTCTTTTTCTTGATCTATTAAGTCCACTCTGAATAAGACAGATACACATACACATACGCATACACCCACCCATACAGGAATACGGCAAGAAGACGACGAGCGAGAAAAAGCGAGGTTATCGATTTATCCCGTAGAGTGAGTGAGTGACCATGTGCACAACTTAAAAAGGGCGCCGAATCTTTCTTACTCTTTTTTTTTTTTTTTTGTGCCCCTTCCTTGTGCTAGGATTGTTTATTATTATTGCAGTCAATTGTTGCAATCAATTATCGATTTATCCCGTAGTATGAAAAGTAGTTGGAATGCTAGGGTTGAAGTACACTTTAAGAACCCAATTTTTCGTAATTTACGGATGTTAGGAAAAAATATATTTTTTTAATTTAAGAATCTCTATAGATATTTTAGTTAGTATTTTAATCAAATACATGGTAGAAATACATTTAAATATAGTAAATAAAAAATTAATATATTTTTTATCATCTCATTTAATTATGATATAAAGACACAATCACAATTAATAAATATTGTTGCATTGATTTATTTTATTTTAATTGAAATTGGTTTTGGTTATTACATCTATGTAATTACTGTATATTGATATTACACAATTGATATTATAAAATAATATTACTTTTAAAATTTAAATTTATAGATACTTAGATATTTTTTCATAAATATATTTAAATTTTATTATGAATATATATATATATATATATATATATATGATGTTGATAAACTCATAAATATTTATAACTACACAACATAAGGTTTTCGAGTAATGGAAGGAGAGACTAACATATAATGAATAACTATGTTAAATTAATACAACTTAATGACGATCATCATACATGTAATGCTACAACTTTTTGGGTATAGAATCTTATGAGTAGCAATTACAAATTTTATTTGAATGTTATCAATGAACACTTTCTTCATTTTCTTAAATTTAAATTTATTTTACAGTAATTTATCTGTATTTACTGATAAAAGTAAAAAATATATATATAAAATTATAATGACTTGTTATTTAATTTTGATAGAATAATGCATATAGGTCACTTCAGAAATAAATTTAACATATTGTATAAAATATGTGGAAAAATAATTGTAAAATTATTTTTTTCTGTTATTAATTTAAGTTGATTTTTATTAAGAATCATAAAAATTAAAAGTAATATCCATCAATTAGTATGCTTATTTTCTCCGTTCTATGTGTGAGATGAAATGAATTATTAGTGTATTATTCCGTAATATGTTACGTAAATAAATATATTTAATGATAACACTTGCTGAATACTTATAGTCGTCTTTAAATTAAAGAAAATAAAGTCTAGCTCTTCAAATTCCTAAAAACATGAAAATCATGCCCTTTAGCCAGGAGCGGCAGCGGCAGCACGTGAAGATGGATTTCGGGTTGGTGTTGGTTCGGCTTGTGATGGGCTGTGTCGAGGAAGGTACTAAACGACAGAAACCAATAATGTAAGTGGCAGCAGACATCAATAATATCAAAAAGTAACAAAAGCAGAAATCCGAGACTTGTTTAGACAACTCCCTTCCCATGTGACGGAACGGAAGAGCAACTCCAATGCTTCAAATATTAGAGGTGGCAATCGTATTCTCGGTCGGACGCGGCTCGGATCGATTACTGATTATTATTTCATATATTGGTTGTATTATTTGGTATCTTATTATTATTTAGGTTAGGTAAGATTTAGATTAAAATAATTTGAATTTGGATTATATATAGTTTGGATCAAGCACCTTTATATTCGGATAATTTCTTATTTAAATTAATTTGACGGATTAGGTATGAATTAATTTGACGAATCAAATATTTTTAGATTTTTATAAGTCGAATTAGATTTAGTTTGGACTGAGTTAATCCTGAAATAAAATGTTTTTTATTTGGATCAAATCAAATATTGATCACCAATATTAATCTAAGTTATTAACTTCATAATTAAGTATTAAGTCTAACGTTATATAAGCACATGATTAATAATGTGTTATTAATTAATATTTATTTATTATTATAATTTTTTAATATTATGTTTTAATGCAAAAAAATTGATGAAGTTAAAATATTGTTAGTAAAGAATTATGTTCAGAATAAAAGTAAAAAAAAGTAAAATTTATGAAATAATGTTTTTTTAGAAGTGTTAAATAAATAATAAGATATGTACAATTTTTTATTATTATAACCAATTAATATCAAATTTGATTTTATCAAGTTGGATTAGGTTGATGGTGGGTCGAGTTGATGTCGAATTACAAATTGGGTTAGGTTTGAGTTTGGAACAGGCCAGGTTACTTATATTTAGATCAGCATATGATCATATCATTTTGGATTAGGACGGGTTAATAAATTTTTCGGATTATATCGTATCTAATTTTGTACTGATTAAATTGGATCATATTAATTTTTGCCAATTCTATCTACAATCTACTAATACCGCAACATTATTTGAAACGTGTGACTTTCGGCAATATAACTGCACATGAGTTTACTATCTTTGTGTTGCTGGACACTTTATCATTTATTTGTGGTTAAAATCATAAACCTTACATGCATAAATTAATTATGGATTTAATTCAATAACACGTATAATATTAAGGAACATTCTTGAAAGAAACACAATATAAAAAGTGCTATATAGTATAATTAGTCATAGGTTAGGTTCATTTAGATTTTATCCCCTTAATTAGATTAATCATATTATTATTTTTGTACAAATTACATCAATTTGTAAATTTAACTTCTCTATTGACAACTACATAGAAAGAATAACACTCAACTAATTCACTACAACATAATTTTAAGGAGAGTTATTATACAATCATAAAAATATGATGTATAATTAAAAATTTTAATTTTAAAAATGACTTGATTGATACCAAAAAAAATATATGATTAATGTAAATAAATAAAAAACATAAGTCTAAATGAACATAATCTAATCAAAAATAGAATAATATGGTTAAACCGCATCGATTAACATTAACATAGTTGACTTATGTTCATCAACACGTTCATGTGGATACTTGTCGATGGGACTAGTTTGTTTACAATGATAGTTTTATTATAACCTATCTTGTTAGCCCGTAAAACAAATTATTCTTTAATCATCCATTAGATATATGATTAGGTGTTATAAGAGAAATGTATGGCATGATGATGGAATTTAGGAATCCATGCACTTTTCTTACAATTCACATGTGAAACTCTAATCACATGATGATCTCTATGTGTAAAGTTTAACCGATAATATGCGTTACAATAATTATATAACACGTACCTCCAATTATTGATCGAATTAACAACACGGGATGATTTCAATAACACAACGAAAACATGAATGAGTGGTTCTATATCCTTACTCTTCCAACTCGATTGTGTGTGCCTATTACAAAAGAGGCGTGAATAAGGACCTTTGTATTTATCCTCTTTGTTCTTGATTTCACAAAGAATTCACACGAAAATTGAAGAAGAAAGCTCTCATTTCTTTCTCCACATGGTATTCATGTGTTGTATATGTCTTGAATGAAGAATGGGACGAGGAGAATATGATGACCTTCTCAAAATAAAGTGCATGACACTTAATTCCAATGCCATGTTAGTAGTTGGTTTTCACAACCAACTTTTTGGCACCCCATCTCAAATTTCATAATTCGAGACAACTAATTAATTAACTTAATTATCTACTCTAATTGTAACATCCCCAAAATTTGGTATTGAAAATTGTCGTTTAAATGGAAGAAACATTCGACATAAGAGGGGTGTTACCACTGTCATTGGTGTAAGTCTAGCCACAGACTATCCTCATATCAACGACAGGGCAAAGATAAAATAGGACACAAACCGTGGTAAATATATAACGAGTACAATCCATATCATAAATAAGAGTTAGGTGTTTATTTTGAAAGTAGAACTGAAATACATAAATAAATGTTTGGATGACAATAACAAAGTAAAAACTGATTAAAACAACGGCTGGATAATACAACTCTTTGATCCCTAGCTTCGGTCATAACAGCATCAAATCACCCCAATAAGAGCATCACATGCAGTAAAATCATCTAGTGAGTCCTCATTTACCTATATAGACTAATAAAGGGTCTCTACTCATAGGAATGAGGAGCATCTATAATAAGAGTGATTAGTAAGCTAGATGCTAAGTAAAGTAACAATATATTTAAGAGGGTCACATAAATTAATAATACTAGGATGAGAGATGATATATGCATAAGTTGATCATACCGACTTATTTAATATTATCCAAACATACAGTATTAGTGCAATGATAATTCTCTCATGATTTTATTCGCGTTAGATTCAGGAACCCCACTATTTTCAACTGATGGAATGGTAATCAAGTACAGCTTCTAGGGGAGGATGCTACTTGCCACCATTCTCACCGGTGGATCAGTAATTAAGGTACAACTGACCCTAACCCACGTAGTATTCCACTATAAGTAATTAGTGTCTTCCCATAGGTTATTATCATCCAATGGTTTGGTTTACTTGAATTCGAAACCCTACTATTCTCACCGGTAGAATAGTGACATGACACAACTTTCAGTTCAAGATGCTTATGGCCACTACTCTCATAGGTGGATCGACAGGTATAACTAGGCCCGATTCAAGTGATCTTCCAATTTAATTGATTAGGGTATTATTCATATTTTATTTACTTTAAGGCCATCACATAGTTATGTACACCTATTCATGAAAGGCACTATCCCAACTACTACCCCAAAACAACCCTAATCACCTTAGAAATCCTAATTTCACAACCCTAGCATATCATCACATCCACTTACCCCCTTTTGTCCCCAATCTATCCAACAAATCTTAACATGTCATTCGAAAAACCCATAGTCAAGAGTCATGGCATGTTACCCACATTTTACACACATGATAATAATTAGCATCTTGTACTACCCCTTTAGAACCCTAATTTCTCCTGTTTGGCATAGTTTCTTCTCTATTGCTTATGTAGTCCTCAAATTCCATACCTATGCATAGAATGATATGGTTAACCATTAACTCAAACAGTGTGGCCTAACTCCCCCATTTTTCACATGTGATAATAGGCTACTCCTAGGGTTACACACCTTGACCTCCCAAACCCTAATTTCACCTTTTAGTCATATCTCCCCCCTAGTGCTCAAAGGATTGCCCAAATTTGCAGGACTGCCCAAAATTCCATCATTAACCTCATATCCACTCTCTAGTACCAAACCCCTACTCTACTCACATATGATCATAACTTCCCTTAGGTTTTACTCATCCCATTTATGGTCTTTTACCCCTTACTATATTTACCATAAACCTATTTATTATTGTCCTAGTTATTTCATGTAGTATCTCCAACCTATTTTATGCAAATTAATACCCTAAAGTACCCTATAAGCTACTTTTCTATAGCATTGACCAAAATACCTCTAGGTCTCAAAATTCCTACCTAAGACACAAAACATCCAACACAAAGACTCTCTAACTTTCCACACATGCAATATCATAAAACATGGACATAGATATACATAAACACATAAAATCAATATATTCATGACTGCATAGTTTTCGTACCTTCAGTTACTGTCAAGCCAAAACTACATATACAACACTAAAGTCATTTATCATTTCATGCATGCCATCACATACCACACATCAATGATATATATTAAAATATAGTAAAATCCTATCTATGCCTGTATCCTTACCGAAGCAGCTCCGGTCTCTAAGTATGCATGATATATGCCTTCTCCTCCGCTATCACCAAAATATTACCTAGAAATGAGGTTATACATAGTTTAGACTTTCCATTATTGTTTTCTTTAAAAAAATAGAAGAGACTTTAACCTAAGGAAAGCTAAAAGAGGAGAACGGAAATGGAGTTAACCAAAGTAGGAAGAAAATGGTGCTAACGGCGGCGGTGACAATAGTGGTTGATTTGGAGAAATGGGTGAGGGTTGGTAGTTTTGGTGGTGGTACTAGGACTAGCTGGAGTTGGTGGTGGTGGAGTTGGCGGTTGGTGGTGGTGCACAACCAAGAGGGAGAAAGAAGAAGGGGGGATAAAGGGGGGCTTGCTATGGTGGTTACATGGGCTAGGGCACCTATGCAGGGTGGCTCTAGCGTGGTGGTGCAAGGAGGGAGGAGAAAGGGCGGGTGGCGGCGGTGGTGGGAATGTAGCCAACTATGGCTACAAGCCTAGGAGAAGGGAAAGGGGAAAAAGGTGGATCTATAGGCGAGGGCAGAGAATAGAGGTGGCAGGGGATTGGCCGGGCATTGACGACAATGAAGGAGTTAGAGCTGGCAATGATGGAGGAAGGAAGAAAAATAGAGGTGGTGGGGTTTGCAAGTGGGAGAGGAGATGAAGGAGAGGCTTAAGGGGAGGTATTTATAGACTGGGGAGATGTTGAGGGAAAGGGGAAGATGATAGGGAAGGCCAATAGCTTCGTTTTGTATGGCTATAAGGGGGAAGGTGGTTGTAGGCGATACAAAACAGGGGTGCAGGGGCATAGGCAAGGCGCAAGGATAAGATTACAGTGTAGGCCAACATACATGGAACTAAATGGGCGAGATAGGAAATGTGAGGGAGATGTGCAGCTTGTAGGTTATAGGTGGTTGGTGCAGAAATGGAAGGGGGAGGGAGCCATAAGGTAGAAGACGAGTAGGGAAGAAATGGAGAAAAAAGAAAAAGAAAGATAAGAAAAAGGGAGGAAATGGGCATGGCTTGCTCGGGGGAGGGGAAGAAAGGAAAATAAAGAGAGCTTGGGTTGGGACGGCACAACCCAAGGAGAAGGAGAAGAATAAAGAAAAGAAAGGAGAGTAAAAGGAAAAGAAGGAAAAGAAAAGGAAGGGAAAAAAAAGAAAAAAGGGAGAAAATAAAATTTTGGGTGTGGGATTTAGGTTCGATTTTTAAAGTAAATTTTTTGATTAGTACTAATAATGTATATATATATATATATATATATATATATATATAATTTTCCTATCACTAATTTAAGATAATTAAATAAAGCAAAATTAAAAAATTAGGTTAAATTAAATTGTTAACAAATTAATTTTTGGATTTTAAAATTTTAGGGTATTACATTAATCCATTACCATGTGTTAAGCACATGCTTGCACATACACACATTTAATTCTAATTCTACCATTAAGAACTAGATAGATATATATCAGTTAGGTTAAATTACTATTATATGATCATGTTAATTAAATTTATGAATAAATTTTATATTTAATTTTATATGAGCCGCGCTTTAGGTTTAATGTATTTGTAATATACAAAACAATTTAAATACATAATATAATTATAGTAATTTTATGAGAATGAAAATATATTAACATTATACTATTTGGTCCATATAAATTATATTTTTTTTATCACGGTCTCCTCATGTTAGTAGTAACTTAATGATGAAACTAATACATGAACCATGGTGACAAGTTCTTATCATACCAAAAGTCATCTTCCATGTATCACAATGTATTCATTTCACCCACAATTTTAGCTTTACTAACAAACTCGACATTTATTCAAGGTCATACACTAAATGTGTTATTTTTCAATAAACCATATGTATACAAAGTGAACGAGAAACACACACAACACAACTGAATACCAAACAACCATAATGTATTACAACAATACAATTACATAAAAGGTCTAAGATCCTTATTATAAACATGATCCTTAAACTTACATAGTGGCATACCTTAGCTAAATGATTGGTAACATACAATTAATGCCAATGTCTTCCACGATCACTTCATCTTTGGGAACACACATAATTAATGTTTATGCCATTGACATGACTTTTACTTTTGTTATTCCTTGAGATAAAGAAGATAGTTGAATTGTCACACTTAAGCCTTGATGGACTAGATATAGAGTCAACCACTCTAAGACTAAAAATAAAATTCATCAACTACACACTATGTTTTGAAGCTCCAAATGATGAGATAAGTTTGGTCTCCATGGTAGAAGTGGCTATACATTTATGTATAATGCTTTCCCTAGATATAGCTCCACCAGCTAACATGAAAATACCCTAAAATGTCACATTTGATGATGGGACCTAAATTCGGTGTGCTTTATGCTATCATGTATCTTTTTAATACATTATCGATGTATGTCGTGAGATAGTTCTAAGATTCCAAGAAAGAACTTAGAAAGGGAATCTTTAAGTTAAATATGACATTTTTTTTTCATATTGAATTTAAGCATACCGGTTGGGATGACTTAGATTCTCGTAGGTAAAATTAGATAAAGTTTGTGTTATTGAATTTTTGTAATGCTAATTATCATTTAGCTATGTTATCGGCCGGACCATACTATGTTACTCTACACGAAAATCTAATTTATTGTAGGTAAAGTGTATCACATTTCCATGCATATATACAGAAGCAAAGACTCAACTGATATAAAACAAAATGGAAACGATTTTGACAGTACAATGTTATAAGAAAGTTTTTCTTGTATTTCATGGACATGATAGAATGGTATTGTAAAGAAATTCTCTGCTAGGTTGCATTAATAATGCGGACCTTAGGGCCAGCGTTGTACGAGGACGAGAATAGAGAAACGGGGACAAGAAGAAAAGGCAAAATGTCATTTTTTAAAAATTTAGAAAACGAAAATAGTAGGAAACGTAAAAAAATTATATAAATATACATATTATATATATATATATATATGTTTAAAAAAATATATATATCAAATCTACTAAAATTAAGAGAGAAAAATAAAAAAATACCTATATTAATCAATTTTAATCATTCATAATTTTTTAATAAAAAATTTAATGAAATGTTTTTTAATAAATAAAATTAATTAAATAATTTTAATATAAATTTTAACGCTAAAAAATTTCCAAAAACAAGAAACATTTCCAAAAGTTTGGGGGACGGAGGACGGCGCCCAACTGCCGTCCCCGTGCATCAGTGCTTAAGGCAAGAATTAAGACATCATTATTTGCTTTTCGGTAGTGCTTGCTGGCAAGCGGCAACCGCTATTAGTTACTGCTACTACCAATATGCATTGATTTGAAAGGGACATTTATGCGCCGTATCTCTCTCATCCCCGATACCCCCATCCAACAACGTATTGTGTGGCAAACTACGACTCGTTAAATCCATGTGTTTTGCCATGATCGATGTTCGGGGTTGCCTTGCCTGTTGAACGTATGATACGAATCAATTCATTACATCATTACCCACAGCCGCATATGCGATGCATTTTCTCCTCCCATTATTGTACTTGTAAAGAAGGACATCACAGTATTAGAAAACCCACCGTAAGAAAACTACGGTGATCAGTGTTGCACGGGGACGGGGACGGGATGAAACACGAAAACGTCATTTTTTAAAAATTTAGAAAACGAAAACGGTAGAAAACATCAAAAAAATATTAATTAAATAATATTTTTTAATAAAATATTAATTAAATAATATTTTTTTAATAAAAATATTAATTAAATAATTTTAATATAATTTTTAATTAAAAAACGTTTCCGAAGAATTTCCGTGACGGGAGGACGGCACCGTGCATCACAGATGGTGATTACTGATTAGGGACCACCTTCTTCGTTGGCCTCTACATTTGCTTGATCTGTCCTGTCTTTAGTTCTGGGCCATTGGATTAATCTGTATAGCTGCTTGACCAAACATTGTTTTATTACTTCCTCTTGTTAGACCGTTTCCATTTTTTTTTTCATCTTTATTTTATAATATAAATTATATTTTAAGTTTAATAAATATTTATTGTTATATTTCTTGATTTGTTCAAGTTTCGATAGAGATGTTTTAGTCAATCTATATATAATCGATCATAAATTTTAATACTTATTAATATGTATGTTAAAAAATTACAAATCATCTATTACAAAATAGCACTTCTTTCGTTTTTAAAAGAAATAATTTTTTTTTGATCTCATAATTTTTATTTCAAAATAAAAGTGATTATAAAAAAGTTAATGTTCATTTTTCACTTATACTCCTACTTCTTTTTTTTTTCTTCTTCTATATATTAATTGTCATATTATTTTCCGATAAAGGATATAATTATTATATTTGGAATCTATTTATCATCTCCATTAATATTGTGAAAATTTATTTTTTTGAAATTTTGATGTAAATTAATACCACTTTTTCTTAAATTATCCTACTCATTAGAAGGCATGCACTAGTCTAGACAATATTTAGTGAGGTATATTAAGTAAGAGCATAGTATTTGACAATTTACATATAATACACGTGCAATAGTTATAAAATACTCCTAAAACTTAGCTTGTTGAACCGGAGCCTGGTTGCTTAATTTGATACCTTCGGACTCAATTCTATTACTGCCTTTGGTGACTGATGTATCATATAAGATCCTATGGAATATGGACTGCTTTATTACTCTAGTATATAAATAAAGGGAATCATATAACTGCTTTAAAACAATATGCTTTGTTCACATGTTTTGGTTATCTTGTAATGAAAGGAAAGAAGAGCAAATCCTCCGACTTTTACGTGGAATTGGATTCAGTAGCAGAAGAAGACTGCTTGCTTGGTACTAAAATAGAGGGATTGGGCGAGTTGAAAAGCAACAAATATTTGGTGCTAAAGAGTACATAAAGCGGTTATTATATACTACTCCTACTCCTGTATAGTTCTCAAAAAGATGGATGCATCAGAAGCTTCCTTGCTAAAGCTGGTATATTGCTTGCTCCTAATCTGATATACTACTTTTGTAAAGTTTGCATCACTTTTTTTTTCCCCCCTTCTTTTTATTAACTCGATAGAAACTGAAAAAAAATAATCTGTGATGTCTATTGGTACACGGCAACAATTGCACCCTTCCAACTCCAAATCCATCGCCTTTTCTTGTGGTCGCTCATGCAAGAAAATTTCATTTACTTTAAAATGTTTTCCCATTTCAGTTCTCAGGTCTCCATTTCTCTAATATTCATAAAAATATAGTTCATAAAATTTAAAAACTATCATTTTCTCATTTATATTGATCTTTGTTTTTCCGTCGTCTGTGTTCTCGTACCCGTGCAACAATATTTTTACGACAACTATATTATTTTTTATCTTTATTTTATATGCCTAACATTTAAGTTAGTATTTATATTTTATTGTCATTTATTACTCAACCGATTACTCTATAAACAAAACTTGATCGAGGTCCTTTTCTCTTTTATGACTACTAATATAAAGTCAAAAACCAATATGCACATTATTTCACTTGTTTCATAATAGAATACTTATATTTTTATTTTTCATTCCATAATATAAGTCCCCTTTTGAGTTCTATTAAAAAGTATTATTGTATTTTCTAATTTACGCTCTCTTACCTCAATAATGTATCTTATAAAAATAAAATTGTTCAAGTCTCAATGTGTTCATTTTAGTCAATTTATCTATCATTTATTATGAACTCTAATACTTCCTAATATGCATTAAACAAATTAAATGTCGTCTATTGTGAAATAGATGAAGTGTTGGTTTTAAGAAGTAACATATCAATACGGAATTAGATATGTAACATCTCTATTTTCATAGCTAAAAATTTTTGTTCTGAAGAAGGATTTGTAAAAGTAAAAATAGAACATCCATTATTTATGAAGGTATTACTATTGCATCCAACATAAATAAATAAATATATAAGTAAGAAGGTACAACTAATACCTAATTCATGCATAGTGCAGGGTTAAAAGTACTATCATATCTCAAGGATCAAGTGTAGCAAGTATCTAACCTGAGAATGATATAAGGCTTTCCAACAATGAATTAGAGTGGGAGAAAATAAAAAGCAAAGTAATGGCTATATAATCAAAAGCAATCCTCTCCCATGGAGAGTAGACAATATTACAATGGTGCTAAGGTATTAAATTGTACAATAGCATTAAACTAAAATGAATATAAAACAGAGAGTTGTCTCTTATCTTAACCTAAGCTAGCTCACACCCCATCAAATATGCCTCCACTTATACCTCTATAAAACATCATATGTCGATTTGAATTAAATAGGACCATAAAACGGATACGTCAGTACTAGAATATTAGTAAGATTGAACTACTACACAAAAGTATGGATGACATGGAACACAATATAGGCCTTACATAAAAACATGTTATACCAACTAATATTAACATATACATATAAGCATAAATCATAATTATAAAGTATGCATAACATTGCAATACAAATGAATACCAATGTTTTAAAACTAAAACCATGTTATATGTTCACCCGCCAACTAAGTTCATAGTCAAGGCAACAAAACCATTGAGATCTAAAATTGTGGGTTGTACACACCCACTAAATAAGGTCAATGCCAAGGAAACCTTAATAGTACTCAAAGGCTAATGTTCAACCTTATTGGGTTATACACACCCACCACATATGGTCAATGCTAATGTAGCACAAATTGTACTTAGGGTACTTTCGATGCACTCTAGAGTAGAGAAGGGTACTGGAATATGATGGTAGTTATTTGTATTTAACAATCAATACACAAAAAAGATCTATTTGATGGACACTGGAGCTAAAAGGACCTTAAAGGGGATATCATGCCCATACCTTATTCAATTTAGTGTGTGCATCAAACTACACTAGTAGCCACCGCTATCCTATGTGGTTATCTATTGGAATGATTATGTATATTTCCTCTATTTTACCATATATCGTGTGTATTATGTGGGCATGCTATCACTTTTAGTAGGTTGTATTTACTTATTACACTTGTCATACTAATACCACAACTTTTTAGTTGTTGTGAAGGCTCTCGTGCTCTATTATGTGTGGGGTTGAGAGTGTTGGGTCCCTAATCAGCTTAATGAATTTGTTGGTTTGGATCCTTATAATCTCGCATTCTATTTCTTTTTTTCTTTTTTGAGATTTGTTAGATTTTATTGATCTTGTATTTATTTTCATATAATTTTGTAAGTATTATATCAAACTCGAGTTAGGTGATAATCATATCTGACTCTTGGGACACAAATATACTATTTAGCCTTATAACTAACATATATTAGGTATTTGTTGTACATCTTCTATGTTGGATGTGATGGTAGAACCTTTTATTTCTTATTTAACTTCGGAAAATGCCTTGTAAAATAAAATATTTTAGTTATGCAAATAATGGTGTTACATACCTCATATATAAAAGGTATCATATATTATATTTAAAATTAAATTAAATTTATAATGAATTATGAAAGGGATTCTTCAAACTTAGGAACCAATTGGTTGGTATGGAAAACTAGTTGATGGATAAGTTATATATTTGTTTTTGTTAGTTCTAACAAACTGATCAACGGATGCACCAAAACTAATCAACTAGTTTTACAAGAACTTATGATCTTTGTTTTGTTTTGAATTCAATTATCTTCTAATCCTTCACGTTCCTTTGAGAATTTGTTATAATTTGATTGTGAATTATTTTTAGAGAGTTTCAAACTCTCATTACAACTTTTTTTTTTATAATTAAAATCTAACATTATTCCCGTCTCAAAAAGCACGTTGTTCGTATTTTTCCCTTGATTTACTTCTACATCTCTCCTCTCCTTAAAGTCTCACCATTCATGTCATGTTTGCAACCAGATATACCCTATTTGCCTCATATTTCATCTGATCTAAGGATTTCCCTTATCATTGGTTAATGTCCTACACACTAGCCCCACTTTTGCACTTTCTCCTCAGCACTCAAGTGTGCCTTGCCCTTTTGTTCCCCTAGCTTTCCTAAGGTTGAACAACCATCCTCTATCTCTCTCATTTGTG
The DNA here is from genome assembly GCA_030549775.1 of Tamarix chinensis. Taxonomy (NCBI): domain Eukaryota; kingdom Viridiplantae; phylum Streptophyta; class Magnoliopsida; order Caryophyllales; family Tamaricaceae; genus Tamarix; species Tamarix chinensis. The sequence goes on from CM060182.1 coordinate 74,860,098, forward strand.
CTCAATTGATCCTTAACCAACCTCTAGAAGCATTCTCCTCCTCCATTCTAAGAGAATACCTCCAAGTGTTCTCTATTTCTTTAAAGACTTCTTCCAATAAAAGGTTGATTTTCCTCTACTATTTTCTTCTCATTATTTTGTCTCTAATTTTTATCCTAATGTATTTTGCTAAAAAAAAATTCTAGTTCTTGTTAGGTGAGCAAGAATCTTAGGTGTTGGAGTGCTTGTGATTTAGTCTTCTTTGCTTGAAGATCTTGTATTACTTAAACTTAAACTTGGCTAGACCTTATAGATGTAGAATAGTGTGTTATGTGTTTTGTGATTTGGTTGTTTTCAATATGAATCCATGAATAAATTTGTATTCAAGAGCATGTTTAAGTGTTTGGAAATATTAATTTGACCCTAGGAGAATGATATGTTTTAGTTTTTTTGTATGATAAATTATGGAGTTGATTGTAGCATGATTAATGTGTAATTATAATACCCTATTTTTTTTAACCTTAGATCCTGGGTGATTAGCCTCCTAATCCCTTAGATAATCCTTTAACTTTGTGTATACACTTTATCCATACCCTTAAAACCTTCATTTTACCTTCCTACCCTTTAAAACCTTGGTTTTTAATTTAGCAAACAAGAGTTCAACCAATCCTTAATTTTGGTAGATTAAATAATAATGCTCCAAATCTTATAGCCTAGAACCTTAGACAAGCAGCACCAACCTCATCCTATTGATCAAAGCTAGGTGATTTTACCATTCTAGATTATCTCAATTTCTTTTTACATCGAATCAATTCCTATGCCCAAAATTTGTATCGATTTGGGTTCTTAAATTAATTCCTCACATTACCTTAATTTTTCATAAAATTTTGGAAATTGTTTGCTTATTTTTCCATTTAAACCATTTATTAAACTTTCTATCTTACCTAAATCAATTTTAATCATTGTTGACTTTTTTAGATATAAAGGCTTCAAAATGTAGATCTTCATACACACCAATATCATATCCCGCATGGTATATTCTCATTCAAAAAATATAACGTTAATAACCTCTATCACCATCCACCACTTCTCTTACACTTTCTCACCCGTGCCAATCACTCCTTTCACTCCTCTTACTTACAAGCAACCCCTCCCGATCCGACTTCTACCCTTCTTTCTTGACTTAGCCAAAAACCTTAAGGGGTAATTGTCCTTGGTTGATCACATTACACTTAGCTAATTCTCTACATTTCAACTTTGTTATCTCCTCTCTCATATCCTCTTGTCTTAGTTGGTGTTGTTATTGGCTACCTTCCTTGGTGCCAAGCCCTTATCTTCCCTTTCTATTCTTTTTCCTTCATTTTCAACTTCTAAAATTGTGAACATTAAATCTTTGGTACTTATTCTAAGCAAAAAGAGAGTTAACTTCATATATTGGTGAATGATCAATCAACTTATGGCCAATCCATTTTTGAAATCCTATATTTATTCTTGCCTCTTTTTATTTTTATACTTCTCTTCTAACCCTTACCATTCTATTTATATAATTTTTTATATTATTTTAGGTGATTGAAAGATGGAAAAAGGAGTCTAAGAGTATGTTGTGCATAAATATTGGAGTAGATTTGGTAAGTAATATATATTCCTAGTTAATGCTTGATCTCGTTTATGTGTTGATTTGTATGATTTTCGTATTCTAGGTTAGAAATCATGTATAGGTGCTTAAAATTATTTATTTGCATATATCATATGGTAAAATTTACGAGTTTTCTATGTTTTGTGATTTTATAAGAATTTGCTACACTTTGTATCGTGATAGGCTTTGCCATAAAATCATAAGCATGATTGTATATTATGTTATATTTTTAAGCCTTGGGATGAGCATATTAAATTATGTCTAAATATGGCAATTGGTGTAATATGTAGAGATATCAAAATTTCAGGGTTTTGGGCCTTAGGTAGGTCTCAGCCATGTGGGCTTTGAGGTGTTTTGTATTGTTTTAATCCTTACAAACTATATTTTTAGGATGGTAATAATGTAAATTTAGTTGTATGTAAAACTGGTAAGATTAGAAGACTTGTATAATTTTGTAAATTTTAGGGGGAGTCTTGGCCTTAAGGGTAAAATGGTCTTCTTGTGATTTTTGAAGAAAATAAGTGTGTCATTATATTCCTTGAGGTTTATACAATAAATTTGATATATAATATGTTACTTTTTGGATAGGGATGACTTAAGTTATAAAAATAATGAATTGGAGATGTTTAAGTAAATGACGAGCCTTTTGGTCCTTTTTGGTTGGTTAGATATGGAATTTTGGTGTTGTATAAGTATTATATGGACTGAAATATGATAATGATGATTTGTGAATTATCTCAATAAATTATGAATAGCACAAGGCATAATTTTATGAGAGAAATGATTGATTTGAGAATAATAACCAAAAGGTAGCATTGGTATCGTATGTGTGAAAATTTGGATACAAAAAAATATCAAACTACCCTTAGTTAGCCTAAACATCTCCAATCCTATTATTTTCATAGCTTAAGTCATCATCATATATAACTTAACACATTATTTATCAAATTTATTGTAAAAACTTCAAAGAATCCAATGACATATTTATTTTCTTCAAGAACTTACAAAAAGGCCATTTTTACCCTATAGTCATGAATCCTCTGAAATTTTACAACCCTTTACAAGTCTCTAAATCTTACAAAATTTACACACAACCATATTTACATTATTTTCATCCTAAAAATATAATTTATAAAAATTAAAATAATCCACAACACCACAAAGGGTCACATAGCTGAGACCTGCACAAGACATAAAATCTCCTAATTTGAGATTTCAACATATTACCCTACTTAGACATAATTTCATATACTCATCTTAATACCTTAAAACATGACAACATATACTATCATACTTAGAACTTTATAGCAAAGCCTAACAAGGGATACAAAATAACAACTTTTCATAAAAGTACAAAACTTATAAAACCATGCATTTTACCAATTAATACATGGATGTGAATTTAAAATAAAAACTAGCATGAAATATGGTAACACGACAATTTATAAAATTAATACAATAAAAAAATCCCCAAATTAGGGGCATGCATCCTTACCAAAGGTTGCACCGGTCTCTAAGCAAAAAAACCCCTAATAAGCTCCTTCCACACTTTGATCACCTAAAAGAAAAAAAAAATAATACAAGAATTAGATAAGGAGAAAATAGCAAGGGTTAAAATAGAAGAGTAACATTAAAAGAACTGAGAATAAAGAGAAAAATGGGGCTTGAGAATAAGCTTGGGAAACCTTCATCAATCTATAATATTAACACTCTTTTGCTTAAAAATAAGTACCAAATAGTTATACTTAAGATAAGAAGATAATTGATAATGGAGAGGAAGGGTCAAAGAGGCTCAACACCAAGGGGAAATACACAAGAACACCACAGCCAATTACAAGCAAAAGAGGAGAGATGAGAGATCAAAGTTGAATGTAGAAAATTGGCTAAGTGTGAGAATGATCAATCAAAGGGCACAACCCTTATGGATGTAAAAAATGAGCAAGAGAAAGGGAGAGAAGTCATATGGGAGGTTATTTTCCAACGAGAGGAGTGGTGGGAGTGACTAACATGGGTACAATAATGTAAGTGTGGAAGGTGATTGATGTGATTGAACTTAGATTTTTGGTTGAATGAGCAATGACCATGTGGGATTTGATCATAGGGTGTAAGAGGATTTGATTTTCAAAGTTAGTAAGCCCAATAAAGTCAACAAGGATCACAAATAAGTTTAGGTATGGTAGGAAGTATAATAAATGATTATAATGAAAAAAATAATTAAATAATTTTTAAAAATATAAAAAATTACGAAAATATGATAAATTAATTTAGAAACCTAAATATATAAAAATATTGGAAATAGAAATTGATTTGATGTCAAAAAAATTTAAAAAAATCTAAAATGGTTAAAATTGCCCAACTTTAGTTGACTGGAAGAGGCTGGCAATCGACCGGAATGCTGAGGACTGACCAACCAAAGGTGATGCTCGATCGATAGTTGATTTGCTAAAATAAAAACTAGAATTTTGAAAAATAATAAAGTAAATTGAGAATTAGAGAATTATACGTAAGATGTTCAAATATGGCTTAAAATTTAGAAAAGAAATTAGGAGACTAATTATCTAATAATTAGGATTACAAAATTCAGGGTATTACAAATATTGCCTTTGGGATCTTTTGAATCCAAATATTTTGGATTCATGTGTTTTGTTTTCCCTTGTTGTCGTTGACGGGGGCGAAGGTGAACTATCCGAAAATGGGCTGGTTTCATGAATGACAACAGTTGAAAACAAAATCGGGTTTCAGTTTCTTGAAAAAACAAAAACGGAAAAATGAAAACCGTACCGATCGAACAATTGTGTATTGTAATTTGTAAGTTGTAACTCGTTCGAACTCCAGCCTCTTGCTTTCTCCTAGACCCCTCGAAACCCCTAGAACCTCTTCATCTTCCGCTACTGTTCTACCGATACCAAAACTACTACCATGGATTCCCGTCGAACCGACCACTCAGAACCCCAGTCAAAACCGCCGCAACTACAACCTCGAGACCTTTTTAATAGAACCGTCATCGAAGTCCAACACAACTGTTCTAAAATCTTCCAAAACTGCACCTCCTCTCTCCACCGCCATTTCTTCCACCCCACCCCACTCCACCTCCCTTCCTTTAAAACCCACCTCGATTCCGCCATTTCCCATTTCCAGAAGAAGGCCCTCCCAGCTATTTCTTCTTCAGCTAAGAACCCGGTTTGGGCTCGCATTACTCCATCCGATATCATTAATGCTCGAAATAGGCCAACGAAGCCGGCCAATTGTTCTATGTCAGATGAAGCTATCGCGGAGAGATTAGCTGGTGTGCCGGTTTACGCGTTGAGTAATTCGGATGAGGAATTTGTTTTCTTATCGGGTGTGCAGACTGGCAAGTCTCTTGGTTTGTTTTGTTTGAGAAAAGAGGATGCTGATGGATTGCTTGATCAGATGAGAATGATGGATCCGGGAATGCGGAAAGGCTCAAAAACTGTTGCTGTTGCTCTCAATAAGGTTGGATTTTTTATTTTGAAGAACTAAATTAATTCTTTAATTGCTTGTTTACTTTCTGCAACTGAATGAGATTTTATCATCATAACTTTGCTATGTTGGACCGCAAATTTAGTTGTCGAACTGATGTTTTGGAATTGGACTGCACTCTTCAGGTGTTCAAGCTCAGGATTAATGGGGTGGCATTTAGACTCATCCCTGAGGCTTCACAGATCAAGAATGCACTGAAGGTGATTAGGGTTCCTTCCTCCCCTCCCTTTCCCCGCTTTGTTCTGCATGAAATGTAGTACTAATTGATGGAATTGGCTCACAATTTTGTTTAAGTTTAGCATTATACTGTCCCTGACTTCCACATCTAATTTGCAAAGTCAAATGCATGTCATTGTTCGGAACCATTCTTTTGCTTGTACTTCGGCTTTGACATCAAATTATTCACAAGGGATCAAAATGTTAGAACAAATCCTTTGTGTTTTCTATTATAATTGGCTGTGTTATAGGTATATTCCAATTTCCAAGGCAGTAGGTCATGTATAATTACAATAAAGATTTATTCTTTGTAATTCAGATTTTGACACTGCTTGACATGACTATGCATTATTTTTCATGGCCATGGCCTTATGATGTTAATATCCCCATCTTATCTTTTGTAGGTGTTGGAAAACTCGGATACCTATGAAGAGGCATTCACAGGAGTTCCAGTTTTCCAGGTATTTTTATGATTTTTACGCTAGTGTTTAACATACCTCAGTGCATCCCAACTCCCAAGCGGGCATGATTAGGTTGTTGCTGTTGTTGTTATTGCCTGTATTTTGTTTGGTTATAATGTAAATGCAAACACCTAATCGAGAAAATGTTTCACTGCCTGACTGTGTTTTCTACCTTGATATGTGCTGGTTTACGTATCTCTGAAAGGCTCTGTGGTGGCTGTCTTGTCGGTGTTGCTATTAATTTTTTTCTGCTCACTTTAAGAAATTTATATTTTAGCAGAATATTGTAGTAGCCTTCTTGGGATGGTGCATTTCACTTTGGGACATTAGACATTTTATTTATGCTTGCTAATTGTGCAGGGGTATGTATACCATCAATAATAGACTTAATCTTGAACGGTGTCACATTTTGAATTTCCAGTTATTGATGTAATGAATGTTAATCACTGTATTGGAAGATTAAGTACCTCTATCCTTAGGTTTGGATCTGCATGTATTGAGAAAAAGTTGATTGTTGAGATTTCTTTCATGCCCCCTTCCATGCCAACCCTCCAAAGACTATAGAATGAGGGTCTGTTTTCCCTAGCTTCTTTTTTGATCTTATTAAATAAGATCATGTGGGAAAAATATTTACAGTAATAAAAGAAATATAAATTAATGATAATATTTATAATAATGATTGTAATGATAACAATAGTAGTTATATTAATGAAGAAAATATTTATTATAACATTAATAATAGTAAAGTAGAAATAATAACTCATTTTTATTTAGGCCAGATCAGATAGCAAAAATAAGGTGAGGAGAACAAGGCCTGAGTAAATAATTAAAAAAATAAAGAAAGAAGAAACAACAGATGAAAACAGACAAAAATGTACAAGAGAAGTGGATTTCTTACATTCGCGCTAAATTTGAAAATAAGATAAGGAAAAAATCTATTAGAGTGCATTTTTGAACTATCCTAAATAGGATGGAATCAATTTCATGTGCAGTGCGTTAAATTTGAACTGGCTTCAGAGTATCTTCCATTGTATCTTGTCTATTTCTTTGAATTATAGTGTCCAGTTTGCCTTCTTGAAGAAACGCAGCTATGAAGAAACATTGTATGTACCTTTTTCCTTAAAAAAAAAAGGCTAACTTTCTTGTACAACCATTTGTAGTAAGAACCATGGCCAGTGAGTTTTTCTTTCCTTTAATTAAATCCTTATACTTGATACTCCCCTTAAAAAAAAATAAAATAAATTATAGACCTAAACCTCTTGTTTTATTTCTTTTTAAATTTCTAATTGATTTTTCGTCCTTGGTTAGTGGGGAAGCTTTTCTTCTGTTTCTTCAAACTGACTTTAAAATTGGGTTGCAGTCCCGTAGCTTGGTCTTGAGGAGCCAAAACAAGACATATCGTCCAGTCTTCTTCAGGAAGGTATGCCTAAGATGCACTATAAATCAAGTCCTATGCTTGTTATCATTGATTGCTTAATTCTACTAATCTTTTGTCATTTGTAGGAGGACCTTGAAACATCATTAAAAAGAGCCTCTGATCAGCAGAGGCGGTTGAACCCTGCTCTTAGACCAGAAGACATCGAGGTATGCTTCTACATATTTTTACCTGCTCGGCTGCTCTTTTCCATATGCTAATGATTCCTGTTATCACTTATGAATGCTGTAGGTTGGAGTTCTTGAGGATATGATAAGAGGGATGAAGGTAATTAGTTTTTTACCATAATCTGACCTCTGGGATTTTTGTAGCGCAGTTTTCTGTTTTCCCACTACTGATAGCCTATTACTTATGCTTATTTATTGTATTCGCACCTCACAATGATCTGGAATGAAATTGGTGTTTTATTCTTATTGTTCACATGTTTATAGAAGTGAAATAACACTGGAGTTGGTGCAGGATATTAGCAATTCAAAGTGGGATGATGTTGTATTTATTCCTCCCGGATTTGACGTTTCGAGTGATCCCTTGCAGCAATCAGTAAGGGCAAGTGATTAGTCGATGCATATTGTAGCATTATGCCAAGTACTTTCTATTCCTGTCCTACCCTGGCTCTTCAACATAAATTTTTTTGTTGCTTGTGTTGTGGATATTAGAATTTAGCGTATAGGTGTTGGTCAATGTGCACTATTTTTAGTTTATTTTGTACCTTGTATGATGGCTATTTTTTCCTCTTTTCTAAAGCTTCGCTGCTTTTGCATTGTGGTTTGATATGAGTACTGATCAAGATACGTGAAAACAGAAAGTGTACCCAGATTCCAGAACTGTCGAGTGCATACCCATAACCTGCCCTTTCATATGTTGAGATGGCCTGTGACTTATGCATATATGCTATATCAGTATAGGAATTGGACGTGATATTTGAAGTCCTGATTGTTCTGATTCGACAGTAATTGATACATCGATGTTGAAAGATGCAAACCAGATATTGCTGTGGGTAAATAGATCAGGGATTGATAAGCACTGTGCTTTAGGTCATGGATGGGAGGCATAGAAGATCTTTAATCTTTTGTTCAAACTCTCGCTTATTCTGTACTGAAAAAGAAAGAACAGAAATCATCAGAATGTACAAACAGGCCTTTCCAATTTACAGCTGCGACTTCTGGCATTTTAGGAGGCCATGTACCCCCACCCGCAACGAAATGAGGAAAAAAAAGGGGGGGGGGGGATATTCCTGAGTTCCATTCAAGAATGTTCGTGTCATGGTTTGCATTGTCATAATAAACACGAATATATAAAATGGGAAGAACTTTTAAGATCTGCATGGTAAGATTTGATAGTATTATGCTTTACTGACGCTGCCTGTTTTTCGCTCTTGCATGTTGTAGGTGTGCCTTTCTCTGAAATTAGTACGTGTCTGCGTAAATACTAAATAGTGTTATTGTATTGATGCTTCCTTTGATTTTTATTTTTAATTTTTTAAATTAATATTATTGTTTAGTTAGACATGTTGGCTTAGCCCTTGTTCGGTTGTTCGGAAAAACTGTTGCAGTTGATTGTTATTCTTTGACTTTATTTCAAATATTAATTTATCAAAATTAGTAATTTTTTTAAAGAAAAAAGGGTGACAAAATTTTCTAAATACAGGCTTATGAGGCATTTGTTGTTGTGGTTGGTTGATTGTCCATATTTAAAAAATAACCCTACGTTGCGACACTGACTGTTTCTGGCAATTAAAAGGTTTCTGAAACCTTTATAATAGATAATTGAAGCGGCTTTGGTTACTAATTTAATTGGTTGACTGAATGAAGGTGGTCTGTCCCAGTTAAGCCGTTTGATGAAGATATTTAATTTTCATTTATATTTATAAGGTGCTATAAAATACGGGTACAATCTGCCATACGAATTTTATTGTCAGTGTAAGTCGATATTTATTTATTTATGAAGTATTTGTCATGATGAGAATTGAGAAACACTTTAATTTTTTGATTAATTTATGGTAGTTTTTATAACCTAGAATTGGGAACTACTTTAATTATTTGAATTATTTATGGTAGTTTTTACTACCTCCCACAGGTAGTTTTTATTATTTATTGTGGGTAATTTTTAAATTTAAAATATAAAGATCTAATATTTATAAAAATATTATTATTTTTTAAGTATTTAAATACTATAGTTTTTAAAAAGATTTATGGTAGTAGTTTTTATCTACTAGTTGTAGTTTTTACTATCTATTATGAGTATTTTTTTAAATTGAAATATAAATATCTGATATTAGGGAAAATTTGTTGGGTTTTTTTTAGCATCCAAATACTAGAGTTTGATGAGAAATTAATAGTGGTTTTTTTAACAATGATTTTACTACTTATTATAGTTATTTTTTAAATATAAAATATATATACATAATATTTATTAAAAGTGTTATTATTATTTTTTTTCTGATATTAAAATACTATAGTTTTTAAAGCTATTTATAGTAGTTTTATTATTTACTAAGATTAGTTTCGATTTTTTCGTTAATAACTAGTTTTTATTGGGTATCATTCTTATATATATATAGAAAGTAAACAATATCATTTCAACATTTAATTTTAATTAACAAATCATAGTTGTTATTGTTAAATATTATTTATTAAAAAATTATATTTATTACTTGGAAAAAACGTTTAAATTTATTAAAAGTATTACTTAAGTTCAGTGGTGTCGTCTATCATCAACAACTCCATCCTTATTTCATAGAACTGGTTTCGTATCTTCAATGATACCTCTTATAACCCGTTTCCCGGTCGCCATCGCCATGGGATTCTTTGAAACGTCAATTGTCCCACCCCTTAACCACCGCCATAGAGTCGGAGCATTCAATTACCATCAACAACCAAACTGATCCGCAAATGACCACCCCGCCCCTATAATAACCCATAAAATAATCTACCACAGAACTCGATTCAATTACCCACCACCACGATAGCACCAAAGAACAATAGAGAAACTGCCAAGCGAAAACCAATCGCCCACCATCAATACATCACACTCGCGCACCAACCGTCGAAGACAACAAGTATTGAAATCACAATACTTTAAAAAGACTTAAATCACAACGAATAAATACAAATTAATTTGAGGGGGTTGAACGATCAAGCCGACCAAAATCGTCATAAATCATTAAGAAGAATGATGGATTATGCCCACCAAAATCGTTATCTGAAATCGAGCACCACTGCAGTAAAATTAGCCAGAGAAGATCAAATCGCATCAATGACTTTGAAAATAATCTAGATAGGGATGAGTGATTAAGCCACCCAAAATCACCATAAATGACCAAAAAGAGTTAGCAGATGGGTAAGGGATTTGTCTTGAACCCATCTTATTCTGAATGATGAAAGTAAGAGTAAAATAAGGGGACATGGATGTGGGAAGCGGAGGTGACAGAGGCTTTTTGGTAGAGTAAAGAATAATGTAAGCCTATATTCTGAAAATTATATTCCTAAAATCATGTAAACACGCAATGCCATACGTTATTTTACAATTATTATTATCAACCTTTAAAATACATAATTTAATTCTCTTAATTTAAAATAAGGGTCTAGATTTTTATTGGTCAATAAATGGTCTGGTCTCTGTGAAGGTGGTTATTATAAAATTTTTGCTGATGTATGACGGAGAATCTGAACGTGATATTCTATTTCTTACTTATGAACTAGTTATTCACATATGCAATGTATGAAACAACGTATAATTTTTGGTTAAACTACAACATATAAAATTTGTAGGGATTTTTTTCATTTTAATGTATTTATCATTAGGTTATTGAAAACCTACATTCCCTATCATTTTTTGTGGTTTAGGTCCTGTTTGATTTGAAGAAAATTAAGTGGAAAGGAAAATGTAGAGGAAAGAAAATAAAATAAATTTATTTTCTTTCCTTTGTTTGGTTGTTAGAGAAAATTTTGTGGACAATTGAATTCTTGGAAAATATTTTTAGTGTTTGGTATATAGAAAGAAAATTCTAAGAAAAGTTAGATGTTATTATTTAAATATTATTATACATTTAATGTTATTAAAAATATTATATTGATATATAAAAAATTACATAAAATTTCTAAAAAATTTATAAAAACTCCATAAAATCAATACTTATTCCAAATTTTTTTGTATAGAACTATTCTAAAATATTACATGAATAACTTACAATAATTTTTAAAAAAAATTATAAAAAAATAAAAAATATTTCATATTCCTTTCCATTTAAAACATGCCACAACAAACATAAAAAGAAAAAAAAACATAGCTTGTTACTAGTACACTTGTATGTTCCGTAAAATATTAATTAGCGATGGCAACGTATCGGGTACCTCTTATCTGTTACCCAAACCTAATAAAAAAACATATACCAATATCCATATCCAAATTCTGTGAGCATTTTTTTCCTTCCATATCTATATCTATATCCGTTTATCAATAACTGTTTGCATATCTATCGAGTAAAATTCATTGGGTTTCGGATAAAATCCATTCAATTTGGGGTAAAATCTATCGGGTTTCAGATAAAACCCATTGGATTTCCGGTAAAATCCATCAACTTTAAAATAAAATTCATTTAATGTTAGAATTATATACTTAGATTATTAAAATTTAATTATATACGTTATCCAAACCCGATAACAAAACATATATCTATATCCATATCCAAATTCGGTAGATATTTTTTTCTCCTCCATATCCATAATTATGTTTATTCATCCATATCCGTTTATATATCCATCGGATAAAACATATTGGATTTCGGTTAAAACCCATCAAATTTAAAATAAAATTTATTTAATGTTAGAATTATATGCTTAGATTATTAAAATTTAATTACATCTTCACTTTTAGCCTTAGAAAATATATATCAAATTATATACGTAAGAATAAAAATATAATTTTATATCTGATAAATAAATCCGAGTATGAATAAAGATATAAAATCAGATAAAATTTTAAAAATTTATTATCCATATCCATACTCAAATCTAATAGATATTTTTTTTTATATTTATATTCGTATCTAACAAATAAAATCGGTTTGAGTTTTTTATCAGATTTCTCATAAATTAAAGACCTCGTAGATTAAAGACGTCCATAATCCATCGACATACTAGAAGTTAATAGGGGAAAACAAAAGATAAAGAGCACAACATGACGACTTAAAAATAATTTAACAATAACCAAAAAAGAAATAAATACTTATAAGGTGCATACAAACTTGGGTGCGTCTTGCCTTGCCCCGACCAATGTACGATACAGATACATTTTCTCCACCTTCATTCCATCCTCCACAGCACCATCGACCCCGAGCTGATCGTTCTCATTAATGATCTCAACATTCAACCTCGGCATCTCCCTTGCAAACTTCTTACACCCGCCGAGAGTCACTTCACAGGACGACGTCCAAAGGGATCGCATTGCCTCATACTTCCTTACGTCCGTAAATAGTGTCGGATCACCGAAGAGGCAATGCTGTATCTCCAACTTCCGCAGCTTCTTACACCCGTTGAGTACGTACTGCATAGCCTTGTCGCTATCCCCAGCAAATGCAATAGAGAGCATCTCGAGCTGTTCGGCATACATTCCGATGTAGAAGAAGACCGGGTCGGTCAGAATACCGGATATTGACAGCCGCCTCAGCTCCTTGTAGGACTGTACAATCGCCCCAAACCCATCATCCAATGGCTACATGGTAACAGGGTCTGGTTTAACTGGGTCGAGAATACAGAGCCTAAAGCGAATGAAATTTGGGCAGTTCTTTGCTACTGCTATTAAGGCAGCATTAGTCATTTGCTGGCAGAAGTGGAGGACCGAATTGAGCTTAGGGCAACCGAGGGATACGGTGACTAGGCCTTCTTCTGTGACAGAAGCAAGCCCATCACTAAAGACATCTATTGAAAAAAACCTCAACTCTTCCAGATCTTTGCACGAATCAGCAACAACCCAACTGCATAACTTTGTATTTTAAAGCAACTTGCCGACAGATATGATAGGTAATGAGGAATTGAACTTCCATCTCTGACATCTATAGCTTTACTTTTAACCAGTGCATTTTAAAGCAGGTGCCACGAACCAATTGTTTAACTAAAATTCCACATCAGCCAACACCCAAATCAAAATTCCACCAATTCAACACCAATCCAAAAATCAAAATCAAGCACAAACAAAAATTAAGATCAACATCCAAAATCGAGCGTGATAAACCCCAAACTAATGAATAAAAATTAGGGCTTCGACATTAGATATGTTGGTAAGTTCAAATCAATACCTATTCAAATTGAATTGACCTGATATGCTTACAGGAAGCTTTTGAGTGTGTCCTTTGGTGGAGAGAATGCGCTGAGATTCCGAATCCATGAGACGAAGATTGCAGAAGATCGAAGGTAGGTGATGAAGACCGAAGAAGGAACAGAAACGTCGCCTGCCCCACATTGCCGTGCTCGATTGACGAGGGCTTCCCTTTCTTGCATAATTAATACTCACCTCCTTATTTCCTTTGCTAATTACACAAATTGTGGAGGAGCCATGGAATGGATGGAGTTGATGGAGCAGAATCAAAGCTTCGATGGAGAAACAAGTATTCGACGAAGAAGAATGAAGCAGAGCAGGGAGGAGAGAATCAGTCGAGGCTTTAATTTTCTTTTGTTCCTGTTATTTTCCTCAGCTAAACCTGAGGAAAGTTAACAGGTACACTATTCCTCCATTTTTTTTATAATATTTTCTTTCCTTATAATTTTCCTAACAACCAAACATATAAAAAATATTTTCCTTTTAATTTTTTTTCTTTCCTTACTATTTCCCTTAAACCAAATGGAGCCTTAGTGATATCATAGATCTGTTATATATCTTATTATATATGGATGAGATATCAAGCTAGTCCTATCCAATACATACCGTAGTAAATTCTTTCTAGGTGCCAAATTATTTCAATAGACAACTTTTTGTTTGCATAATGATTCACTGAATAATTATACTCATCCAAAAATTAATTAAACTTAACAGGTTTAAGCACCAGATAATGATGAAATATCTTACGAATATGTACATGAATGTGGAGTTATGATAGCCATTGGCGACAACGTTTAGGTTTGTTATAGTGCCTTTCCTACTATGACTTGGGAGTTTCATAAAAAGAAAGAATAAATGAATGATACACACCTTTATTGACAATTAATTTTGGATAGATGGATATTTAATTTGAAAAAAAAGGTGTAAATTATTGTCATTATGCTTGAGAAGTGAGGGATTTTTTGGTTTGCTTTAGGGTCTTATGTGAATGAAATCGAATCACTACATGGTAGAAATGCCAATACAACACATCTATTAATGGGAAATAAGTTGTTAATGGATTATATCGATCAATTAAGATGACATTGAATCGATCGGTTAAGATGACTTTGAAGTTGAATCATATGAAATGGAATCGATCAGTTAAGATGACTTTGAAGTTGAATCATATGAAATGGAGCTGAGTACTAATTGAAGTGAAGCCATCAATCACTGATGATTTGATGGCATTTTGTATATATTTAATGGATATTTACTAACCAAATGACATTCAATTGTCACATAATCCTTACGTGACCAATGCCCATTTTGTAACTGAAATAATTGAATGCTATTAAATTATTACATAATGACTAATGACATTAAATGAGTTATTGTTACTCTTTGGATGATATTACATGTGTTATATTATTCTTTTGCGGGAACTTAAGAGGGGGCTTTATATATTCATATATATACACTTGGGTTTTGGGCAAAAAACTATAACAATGTTAATAAATAATTAAGTTGATGTTGAGGCATATATTTGAAGAATTAAAATTAATAGAAACTAAATACCTTATCTCAACCATATTAAAATATATGATGTATAATATCATCATATACAAAATACAATGGTGTATTATGCTTCTTAACATGCAACTTTTAGTTTGATTTATTTATATTTATCGATATGCAATTTTTTTAATATAAAAATTTAATGATGAAATGACTTTAAAATAAAAAATACAGGTAGAGTATTATATTAGACTAGATAATAGATTATTTGTTTCTACATTGGTCATTATGTAAATTTGGCTCTATTAGAGTATCTTAATCGAGCTTTTGGTCCTCAACTCAAACCCTACAAAAAAATCCCAGCTGTTTGTTGCAGGTTGAGGGATAGAAAATTGTGGTCGATGATTGAAGCAAAAAAGGATCAGATCGCTACTGGTACATAGTACATAATTAATTTATTTATCAATTCATTCCATTACGCTTATTTATTTATTGATCAACATTCAGAGAGTAATTAATTTATTTTATTCGTCGGGGGATGCTGCGATAGATGCGTTATAAGCTTTCTTTCCACCATGGTCCGACTTTGGATGACTTGGGTCTCAGCTTTACTATGTTGCCTTTGTTCATTTTTGGCAGAAGCTGATATTTTACAGTTTTTGTGGTCAAATTTCAAGTATTATTTTGCTTGAAAAACGATAACTTTACCGTCAAACTATTTATAATTATCTGATACTCTATTATAAAGTAGTAGTAAGTAATTTGATCGTAAGCATAATACTACTTTTTGCTATCACTGCTCAATAAAATTATTTTAAGAGTGGATTAATGTATCTTTAAAAAAATTTACAGCTAAAGTTTCTTGAAATATAAAATATGTAATATTTTAAATTATATATTCGATGGTAGGTGCTTAAAAAGTTTGATAGAACTGCATATATTTCAAATTATGTGTTGGATTGTAGATGTTTGAAAAGTTTGATACCGTTACTTATATATTAAGATAATCTTTTTTTAGTAAAAAAATATATATCATTTAAAAACTTCATAGTTAATTGACTTAAAATAATTTTACGATAAATAAATTATTAGAAAAAATTTCAAGATCGATGTGACTGAATAAAATAATATATTAAAAAAATTTGTGCAGATTTATAAAATTAATTATTAATCTTAAAATCTTTTTAATAATGAATGATAACCGGTGTCAAGCTAAAGTATTATAAATTATATTAAAGTAAACTTACGATCACAAGTTATAATTAGATTAGTTAATTAGCCGTCTAGTTGGAATAATTTTGTGATAAGGCTGTGTTGAGACATTCTTTTTTTTTTTTTTATTCAAAGGAGGGTGTTAGCCCAAGGAAAACAGTCTAAAAGGGTTTCCGGACAAAACTCGTCGAGGAACCAACGAAATCAAAAAGTAATAAATCCTTCACCTCTAAAGGAGGGGTGGGAAGGAAGGAGACACCAAAAGAAGAACTATGTCCCATATGGGCAAGCCTATCAGCAACACTATTGATCTCGCTATAGGAGTGAGCAATCGAGCACAAAGACAAAGAGGTCATAAGCTGCTGACAAGCCTCAATCAAAGGCCGTTGATGATGATATTGGGGGCACCGTCCAGAAAGAAGGGAGACCACGACTTTTGAGTCCGAAGCAACGTAAACTTTATCATACCCAAGCTGGGCAAGAAGGAGAGGCCATGATAAAAGGCCCAAAGCTCAACTGTGGTGATTGAACCAAGCCCATGTTACCCACAAAACCAGATAACCATTGTCCATAATGGTCGCGAATAACTCCTCCAGAAGCAATGAAACCAGGGTTTCCAAGGGCACTTCCATCAACATTCAGCTTGACTATACCCAGAGGTGGGGGTGTCCATGATAAGACCTTCTCAAAACATTCGAATCCCGGTTGGCGGATTTTTAAGATTGATGATAGATACGATTGATATATATATTGCTAATTTTAAGCAAGACCTCTTATGGCTTTGTTCTTTCTTATATTCTCATGCAAATTTGGGGTAGAGGCTGTAATTCATATACCTTTTTTTTTAATCAAGGGGGTGGTAGCTCAAAAAATTACCCACTAGATTCTAGAACAACTTATGGGCGAAGGCGATTAGCTACACCATTGACTTCTCTAATATTATGAGGCACAAAAGATATAAATGCCATTATGAGTAGCTTGCACTATCAACGATGATGGTGCAAAAGGCAGGGATCAGAGTGTAATGCCCATACTACAATATATATATATATATAAACTATAAGTAGAGTCAGAAAAAATTGACCCAATCCGTTTGATTCAATTTGTACAAAACCCGATTCGATATAATTTGATAAATTTATCAATCTGATCCAATCTAAATTCGATCTGAAATTAATTCGACCTAATGCCAACTCGAATATAAGTGATCTAATTTCAATCCAACCCGACCTAACTCCAACCCGTAATTTGCCATCAAGCCGACCCGTTATCAATCTGTTCCGCTATCAAATTGACCCATTATCAAGCCGACCCAACTCGATAGAACCAAACTCGATATTAATCAATTATGATAATAAATTAATACATATGCCTTATTATATATTTAAAGCTTTTAAAAATGAGACCTAAATATATTAACAGTCCCATAAGTTCTCAATTTCTTTCTAAAGTTTCATTTACATTTAACTGGTTGACATCATCTAGAAAAATCAACCAAGTCCTAAGTGCTATTAAACATAATTGAATCTAATTTATTTTTAATTGCTTCTTTCTAGAAATTAGCATTAATAGAGGTTACAACTTTTCAATAGGATTTATAATCACCCTCAATCAAATAAGCAGACACAAAGCCCAAATTAATTTTTTCAAGCTTGTCGTTCTCAAGTACAAAAACAGTAACAAAATCAAACCCAAAGTCAGTTCATATCTTTTATCTTTTACTTATTCTAAGTTCATGCATATAATAATTCACATCATTTGAGGAAGAAGGCATAGACAAAGTCACGATAAAACATTAGAAGAGCTAGCTATATCACATGCATTATTTTTCATGGAAAACACGTTCTCAAAATTTTTTTACATCTCTACATTTACAAGTAGAGCTATATCCTTGATTTTGTCTTTTGACCTCTCTTTTAGAGCATTTCCCCTTTACCTTTAGGTTTGTCCTTAATAACAGTAGACTCAATGACATTGGCACTAACTGACCCAATAGCATACGACATACATTTATCTTTTAGATATTTTGCCTCTTATGTTCTCATATGGTTGATCAACTCTAGTAGTGTCATATCTCTCTTCTTATACTTCAGATGGTTTCTATAGTCACTCCATGAGGGATTTCCAGTAGACCATTGGCCTAAAATGTCACACGGATCTTCATGCCTTCAATCGGAACATCAACGACCAAATTTTCAAACTCATGAACTTGTTCCTTGATCTACTTGTCATCTACCATATGTACCCTCATTAGGTTTCCTATTTCCTACCACATACTTCTTCCTACCAGCCTTATCAAAACCATATTTATTCTTCAAAGTATCCTAGATCATTTTTGAAGATGAAACTATGAAGAATAAATTAAATAGCTTGTTGCCATTTAAGACAACAAGTTACCTAGAATTATCTTTTAATCCATGTCATACATCTCCTTAGCATCTGTATCAGCTTTCTTGTTAGCAACAGGAGTTGGAGTAGTAGATAAAGTCAAAAGACTTGCACCATCATCCTTCTCTACATGTGGATCCTAGTGCAATATATAGTCTACCTCTAATACTTCAACTAAAATCATCGCGCACGGTAATTAGTACTTTCTAGTAGCTCAAGTTTAGATATATTTGGAATTATCCTTAGAATACTAGGAGTCATATCAACATAGTAGCAATAGACTACTTGAATATATGACTTGAGAAGAAAACAGAAGCAATCAACTGAACCATTGTAGGAAATTAGTGTGCCACTGAAGTACTATGCTAGTGAAGAACAGTAGCACATGAGAAAAAATCAAACCCAAAAACAATGCTAATTCAAGCACAAAACACAGAACACAATGTCACAAACTCAGTTGCAAGAAAAACCCATAATTGATCAAAAATCCAAAAAGAGAAAACACTTAAACACTTGGTGTGCGTTAATTGTAAGAAAAAATACTATCAGAACTGAAGCACAAAGAACCACAAACCAAACTTCAAGTAAATCAAAATCGCTCAATCTTGTGTGCAGTAACAACTTGTACAGTAGAAATCAACAACAACAATTTACCAGAATTAAGTACTCGATTGAACGAGAATAGCATAATTGAACAAAGCAAGGGTCGAGTAATTTTTTTTTTAAAGATTACATAATTCAAACAATTTCAATAGCAAATTCTTCAATCTCGAGTAGTAATGGTGATTAACAAAAACTGGACAACACTAGCAGAGCAATGGCATTAACGAGCATCAAATTGAAATAGTGCACACACTATCTTCCATACAAGTTTTTTCACTTTAGAATGTTGAGAACATAAGATAGGATATGTATCAAACTAAAACAATAAGGTAGAGTAGAAAATTAAACTTATCAGAATTTGGTTGTGCCGTGAATGATATCATTGTCCTGAAGTGAAAAATGACCCGACCACGGTGCAATCAAGCATTCTGACTCCCCCTAAGATTAATATGATTAGCCTTTATTTTTATGCACTCAAGAATGAAGAGCCTAAAAATTGTAGAACTTCACCCAAATTTTTTGTGTAAAATGTGAGAAAGATAGCTTCGAAGAGAGGGAGAAATTATTTTCTAAACATCTTTGAAAAGTCGAAGCCCTACATTAAATAAAGAAGAACCCAACATTAAAAAAAGATGAAATAAAAAACGACATGAAAGCTTGAAATCTGGCTTCCACTCCTCACATACTCGAATACCGTTTGAAGTGTTGAAAAACATCTTGAAGATTAGGATTGGAAGAAGCCTCATCTTCTCCGATTGAAAATGGTTCAAAACTATTAGTAAAAAGAATAAATGAAATTTAATATATCTAAATTAGTAGTCACTCAACTCAATAGCTTGAATTATTTAATAACTTTGTGAGTATGGTTGTCGATGAACCAAATATCAACCCGCTCGAATTCAGCTATTTTAGTTTTTTTTTTTGAATTTCAATTTCAAAATGAGCCAAATAAACTTGGGTTGAACTTGGTTGGATAAGGTTTGCGAGCCGGCTTGACTCGCTTGTTTAACTTTGACAAAAATAAAAATAACAAACCAAATAGACTCAATTATAATGTTTTGATTTGTGACTTGGTTCGTTTAACTATTCAGCTCGTTTGAAAGTTAAACTAACAAAATCAACTCATTTAATTATTTACTATGTTTAATTATTTAGCTTGTTTATTAAGTAAATTCTATACAAGTTTAGTCTATATATGGACGTGCCAAGCTTATAAACAAGATGGATCGAGCTTGAGTCGGTTCATGAACAAATGAGTCAAACCTCTTCTAATTTAAGTTTGATTGGTTTACTAAATAAATCTAAAAATAAAACTCGAATTTGATTCATTTTTGTATATAAAAGTGTTGAGCAGAACCCTTAACAAGTCGAACAAAGCCGTTTTAATTTGACACATTCCTATTTGTAAGCCAATTTACCAAACGTATGAAACTTAAATATTAATATATAAACTCGATGAACGGACATATCTAGCCATTTAAACATGAATAATTTGATTCGGTTAGGCTTAATTATAATCATTCTTACTCACTCCTTATCCAACCCCCTTATTCAATATTCTTTATAAAACCAAGCTATAGATCATCCACAAGTCCAATTTGGAACTTCACTCCATTCATCGTCTCTCCAGTCTCCCCTGAACTTGGGAAGGCATAAGCGGAATTTACACGAAAGAGTAAAATGAAAAGGGCTAGACCCTTATCCAAATAATAATACTACTCCTTTTTCTTTTTTCTGTTTTAAAGGTAAAATTAAATAGTAGGCCGCAGCGAGCCCCTAAGGCCTTATCTAAAAGTAATTGGGAACGCGTCGCCCCTGTTTTTTCACTCAATCATCGTTCGCTGCAGGCGGCCCAGTGAAATACAGGAAGAGGTACTTGCTTGCTTGCTGCAACCAGCTCATTGGAGACGAGTGATAATTAGTACAGTTGTCATATTTTGAAAAGGCCAAGAGACGTTATAATGGTCCCCTAACATGTTTTGAATGTAAATTTCATATTAGCACATTTACGGAGTGGCTGGCCATTGTAGTATTTATCATCTCTGCTTTTCTTTATGAAGTATACTTAACAAAATTTATACTCTATAAATAAAATTTTAAAAAGCTGAGTTTTAAACCACGGAAGGTTACATTCCTAACAATTGAAACCGGAAGATTTACTTGGCGAACTAATATCTGGTATAATAAATTATTCTTTTTGAATATATACTTTGATAATAGTTTATTTATTTTAAATCACTTTGTAATAAATTATGAAAAATAGTAGTAAAAGATCAATAATTCCAAAACCTTATTAAAAATAATATATTACATTATTTAATATTACTAATTAAAATAGATAAATAATCACGACTGTGATAATAGAATGGTAAATAAATGGTAAAAGAATGATAGTAAGGTTGGTATTTTAAAATTTAATTATATAATAAGAATGGATAAATAGTAGAGAGTATAATATAGAGTACAGATGGAAGAGAGGATATTTTAATTAAGTTACGGTCTCTAATCTGTGGGCCTTAATTTTTAAATTTTATCTTAAAAAATAGAGTTTTAAAAATTAAATATGTATTATAATTAATTTCTTAATTTAGTAGTTGGACTATTAATATATATTAGGGTAAAAATATATATTAAAAAATAAAAGTACATATAAATTTAATTAGATTTTAATTTGTTTGTTGATCGGTTGGATCGATTAATTTTTTTCTTTATAAATTTATCAACTTTTACTGATTCTATTAATATTTTTTTATCTGTTTTAATTGATTTCGAACTTTTAAAATTTAATGTGTATAATAATATCGATGATTTGATTCTGTCCCATATTTAAAACTAGAGTAAAATAAAATAAAATAATGAGTAATATGGACATTGGATTCCACCCAATATCCAGCTAATTAACCACAAATTATAGGTACTCTCTGCCTCTTTTCAATTAGTTTAAGGCTTTTGGAATACCTATTATTATTTTCCTGCGGAGCTGAGAGGATTGAGGATTGGATTGTAATGGAATGGAGATGGGCTTGGCACAGAAAGTTGCAGAAATCATAGTCTGTAGGTTCGCAAAGGTGTGGCGGTAGTAGTAGTAGTGATTGATCGATCTGTCCCCAGCTGGCTCCAGCTGACCATCCTGATATCTCCAGCTGGTGCTCACGCATACCGTCGTCCTTTCAGGCTCACACAAATGCAGCCTCCCCCTACCCCCCCTTCCCTCGCTCGCTCACCCACACCACACTCCCTCGCTCACTGCCAAAATTCTTTTTCTTATTCCTACTGTCCCTACCCTAGTAGTAAGGCTGCCACTGTCTACCCACTCTGCTATATATAAACCCATACTCTTCTTCTCATCTGTGTGTATACTTACTTATATATATACTAATACCATCATCTCCTTTCATTTTCATCTCAAGCAGCGAGCAACAACCATCCTTCCCTTCCCTAACTTCCCTTCACTTATCTGCAATCTTTCTGCGTACGCTTTCCCATATCCATAATCAGTGCCCAAAGACTCACTCAAGTCAGAATGGGTGTCTCAACAAATGGGTGTTTGGTGCTAGTGGTGGCGGCACTTGCCATGCTGGTGTGCTCCTCCTATGGAGCTAACTTCAACCAAGACTTTGAGCCAATATTTGGTGATCATAGGGTCAAGGTCTTTGGTAGAGGTGGTGGAGTTCTCTCTCTATCTCTTGACAAGGTTTCAGGCTCAGGATTTAAGTCCAAGAGACAGTATCTCTTCGGAAAGATTGATATGCAGCTCAAACTCGTTGCCGGTGATTCTGCTGGCACTGTTACCGCCTATTACGTACGTATGCCCATCTCCCCTCCTACTAACATGGTTGCCACTATAATTAATGAACGTTGCTACTTGTTATTACTATTGTACAACCTAACCTGCTACTCATAGTAACAATAATGTACGACGCAATCAATCTGTTAGACGTAGATCTTACGTAGCTACATCACGTACAATATTATATGAGTATCTAATTAATTGTCTCTGTTTTGTTCTTATCCAAAATTACAAAAAAAAAAAAAAAATATGCAGTTGCGGTCGGAAGGAGCAGCATGGGACGAGATCGACTTTGAATTCCTTGGAAACACGAGCGGACAACCTTACACGCTCCATACCAATGTGTTCACGCAAGGCAAGGGAAACAGGGAACAACAGTTCCACCTCTGGTTCGACCCAACCAAGAACTTCCACACATACTCCATCGTCTGGAAGCCGCAACACATCATCTTCATGGTAGACAGCACGCCAATCCGCGTGTTCAAGAACCACGAATCAATAGGCGTGCCGTTCCCTAAGAACCAACCCATGAAGCTTTACTCCACGCTTTGGAACGCCGACGACTGGGCGACGCAAGGCGGAAGGGTGAAAACCGATTGGTCGAAAGCGCCTTTTACGGCCTACTACAGGAATTTCAACGTCGATACCTCCGGCAGGGTTGGATCCGTCTTCACACAAGGTTCGTGGCAGAAGAGGAACCAAGGCTCGGTTTTGGACGCAAGGAGTAGGATGAGGTTGAGATGGGTTCAGAGGTTCTTCATGATTTATAATTACTGTACCGATCTTAAGCGTTTCCCCTCTGGTGTCCCTCCAGAATGTAAGCGTACTGCTCTGTAGGCCCAATGCCAAGGCCAAGGTGTTTTAATTTGCAAGTACATACCCTTTACCCTACCCCCGGCCCCCGACGGATTTTGTTCTTATTTATTTTTAGTTGTCGATCAATCTGAATGATATAATATGTATGATGGTGGTTAGGTTTCTAATAGTAATACGAATAAATAAATTTACCAATTCTCTTTATTTGTTGATGATAATGTTTGCGATCTATATGTAGCACCATGCCATTTATTATTAAAATCGTAAAAATTAACAAATTGTAGCCATGCAAGCTAACTATTGCTTACTAAACATTTTTGTTAATCTAAGAATTAAGATCAATGTCGGCGGATGCCGTTTTCTTTTTATTGTGAACGGCTCCATATGAAGAAAGAAGACAAAAGAATTATTGAAAGACCCGCATTCAATTATACATACCATGTCCAACTAACTATTACGCTGGTTCTATTCTACTATGCCTTCACGGGAGGGGTTCTGCCTCAAGATTGGACTCTTGCAATGAAACAGTTGAATAAGAAAAGGTTGGAGGGAGGGCATAGCACTGTCGAAAACTTAATTCGATTTGTCTGAATAAATTTTGGTGTGAAATAATCTGAAAAAGTCATCAATTCGATTTAAATTTTATCGGAATCTTATATGTAATTTGCTATTAATTTAATCCGTTATTAACCTAATTTATTATTAATTCAGCCTACTATCAATTTAATTTATTATTAATCTAATTCGATTGGATAAAATTAAATTTAATATTAATAAAAAAATGTATGTCTTATTATTTATTAATAATTTTAAAAATATATTATTACATAAATTTTATTTAATTTTTTATTTTTATTGTAATCAAAATTCAAACTAATTCGATACAAATCTAATCTAATTTAATAAATTAAAATAATATAATTTAAATCTTTAGTAATCTAAATCTGAATAAGATAGACTTAAAATGAATCAAAACTAAAATAATTCGACTAAATCTAACGCGATATGATATAACTCGATCCGTCAGATTAGATTGGCACGTATAATACTAATACAGACTACGGAGGGGTACTTTATGGTTTCGCTTCTCTACTGTTTAATGTTTATCACCGAAAACACAACTTTTTTGTATGAAAGAATTTTAAAATAATGGATTCAATACTGCTGGTGCTACGGATATACCTCCGGCTACGTAATCGAGGTATCGAAACTTGGAATCTTATCATGAACGAGCAGACTTCATTTAATAATAAATAAAAAGGACGCGGTTGTAGTAGTACTAATTTATTATGGTCCAGGAATTCCAATGATCTGAAACTGACGATGCGTCTGCCTTCGACGGCTACTCACTGCTCGATTCAAAAATATATACGGAGTATTGTTTTGGTATAATTCTTTTTATTTAAAATATTTGTTGCTTTTAACATTTTTTAATGCATAATCATTTAAAAAAAATACTTTCATTAAAAAAATATTTGAACTTTCATTTTATAAACTTTTTAAAATAATAATAATATTCAATGATTTTTATACTTTTTTGATTACGCGCATAAGATTCTCAAACCGAACGCCATAAATCTTATTAACTTTGCTGCAATATCCTGCATGCATGTAGTGCCAGTACTATTGCATTAGCTGGGGAATCCAACAACAAAATTCAGCCTTTTGCAGTCCACAATTACTACTATATAGCTGATTGCACAGAGAATAATTATCGGTATTCACTCTGCTGTCTGCACGATAAATTTGGTCTCAGGGTTTTGTTTTAAGAAATTACCGATTACTCATTCATATATGTATGTATGTATTTTTAAGTAGGCAGGTTAGCATAAAAACTGCTCTACCAAGTAGTTTCACGCATTTTATCTTATTTATTAGTATTTTTGTGAATATTGATGAGTGGGCTAATTTAGAGCTACAAATAAACTAAGAGGAGATGAAGTGGATTCAAATTTGACTCGTTTAATAAACAAATCTAAAAACCATAATCTGGTTCGACTCATTTAAAAATTTTAAGTTCTTTATGTATAAACTCGACTCATTTATTAAACAAATCATAAGATAAAGCTTGAGTTCAACTCACTTAATTAAATACATAAGTTGAGCTTAGAAAACTCGCGAACTGAATCTGTTCGTTTTCAGTCTTACGCTTATTATTATAAAACAAAATACAAATAGACTTATTATAATGCTTGTGACTTTATAACTTTTGGGGATCTTTCTCTCTTTTATTTGATTATATTGGGTTGCTTAGATCTTGCACGTCAAATTAGTTCTCTTTTTTATTTTTTACTTAATGGTAGCTTGTCTTACTCTAAATGTTTGTTGCATTAAAAGAAATGACATTCCTCACAATTGTCCCCTCCTAACACACAACAAGATGTACAAAATTGGGTAGAAAACCTTAAAAAATCACCTGAGGCATTATCAGCAACACAACAAATACTACGAAGCATCCCTTCTCCCTCTACAAGTACAATTTCTTCCCGTGTTTTGTAAATTGAGGAGGGTTCTTCTTCCCAAAAATCTCCTTCTCCAAAATTGATTTCAAAATCCCCTTTGCAAATCTATAAAATTTACCAAATCTGTCTTCAAAATAAATTGCTTAAAAATAAAAAAAATTCCAAAAACTTATGATTATTTTTTTTAAAAAGAAAAACCATTTTTAAGTAACTACAAATTGTGAGAATGGCTTCTGCTATCCAGACCCATTTGTTTCCCCCAAAAACTTTTCTCTAAATGGTCTTTTAAACCTTAAGATTTATGCAAACCATTACCATATTATCTGGCAATCCTAGAATACATTAGTTCTGCCTTTTTCAAAGATTTTTCCACCATGGCACTCCAAATGATTTGACATGTTCCACCTGCAAAATCCACAAGGTTCTTTTACTCTCTGATTGGTGTACAGCCCTTGAAATCCCAAAATGGCTCATTGACTCATGCAAGACCTCACAAATCTTGTCCCTCACCTTCAATAATTGGGACTACCCATAAGTATGGTATAGTACCTTCTTTGCACAAAATAGTTGAAAAATTCATTCATGGCTACTCTTTTTCTAAAACTTTACATCAGCTGATCTTTTAATTTGGTTTATCAAATGGTGAAAAGATTTTGGTTCCTTATTAGAAATTCTGCATCTACAGGTATCTCAAGCCCTTGATTCTTTCAAAATCCTTTTTCGTTCCAATCCTAAAGAAAAACAATTACCACCCTTATTCCATTTTTTATTACAAGTTTTTCTTTCCTTGGGTTTTCTCTTGGACAGTCAATCATTAAAACATTGACGGAATCCCTACCATCGTTTGACATTTCAAGGTCAAATGGTGGAATGAATTCCAAGCCTTTGATAAAATCCAAAACAATACATCCAAATCTTGGCCAAAACACATCAAATTGGCCAAAACAATCTCTCAGGTGCCTTTTGATTCTTCTCAAACCAAATTTCTTGCACAAAAACTTAAATCATATTGGTATAACCTTCAAAACGAAATGGATAAAAAATTCTCTTATTCTATGAAATTCCTAGAAGTAGAAATATAAACCATCTAAAAGCCAAATCCATTTATCAACACCAAATCAATCTTCTGATTCAAAACAAACAAATAGACTTTATTTTCTCAAACAAGGAATTTCTATAACAAAAATTCAAAATTACTTAGGAAATAACAACACAAAAATAAGAATCTCCAGCCTTCAAAAGCAAATTGAACAAGTAATTTGTGTTGATATTCCTAACGCCTTCTAAGTAAGAAAGCAACAAATGCTAAGGTCATTCAAATGAATGTGGATCTATAAAATCACTACCTGATTGAAATCATAGATCTTGAAAGAAAACACCTAATCTCAAAATCTCAATCTCCTTGATCTTGTGTAGGATTCTAAGTTAATAACCAGTCCGAGATTGAATGGGGAACTCCTTGCCTTGTCAAAAATTAAAAGTCTCTAAACACTATACTCAAATGGATTATATATCCCATTTCAAACAAATGAGATATTTTTCAAAAACCCCATTATACTCTTATCTTTTCCGTATTTGATTTAAAATTGGGGTTTTAGCAAATCCAAGTCTCTCCTAAGGATTTATACAAAGAAAATTTTAATGTTCCTCTTGGTCAATATCTGTGGAATTTAATGCCCTTTGGGCTTAAGAGCGCACCTTCTGAGTTCCAATCCTTAATCAAATTTTAGTATTGATTACATTGATGATGTCCTTATATTTTCCCATTCCTTAGATAAACAATTCAAACATGTTAAGACATTCATTTCTATCATCAAAATAAGCGGTCTCGTTGTTTCAAAATCTAAAATCTCACTCTTCCAAACCTGTATTAGGTTATATATATATATATATATTATATATATATATATATCAACAAGATAAAGTAACCATTTACAACCATATGATTATTAAAATGAAGGGTTGAAATTAAATCATAGGAGAAGAAATAAGTAGAGTCACGGTGACATAATAGGAAATATGTAAAATAAAATACAGATAAAACATATAACTTATACACGACTTACACTGCAAATCCAAGTCTTCCACCTAAATCGTCACTTATCTCCTTGCCTTATTCTCTAATCTATATAGCTAATCTCCATGCCTAGTGGTCGATTTCCCCTATTAAGTCTTTTAAACTTCTCTGTCATCCATTGTTCACTATTGCTTGTCATACACTACACAACTTACAAATATTATCTCTTTTGCTTTCTCTGCTCTTTTCCAACCATCATCCACCATATGCTCTCATTCATTGTGTGCTACATGTTTCCACAAAAGGCAATGTCAGATAAAATCAAAAAATACTTAACATTCTAGATTTGAAAATCATTTTATTTCTTACAATTATTTTAGGACATATCTGAAATCAAAATTTTTTGTGCAAATGATGTGCTTAGGTTTGTCATCTTTTGATTTTAATTTTTTATAGTTTTAATTGTGTTTTAGTTTATGTTGATAGTTATTTTGATTAATTAATGATTTTGATTTCTTGATTTTCTTTTGTTAATTTGAAATCTAGTTTGCCATTTTGTTGAAGGGTTTTGACTATATAGATTCGTATCTCTCCTCTATTTTTTTTTCTTCCTTCCCATATTTAAAAATCATTATGATTATTTGATCAATGGATAACATTTTATATTTTAAAATCTTTCATTTTATTTTAAAATAAATCATTTCAAGATAAATCTAAAATAAGTGTGGTTTCATTCTTAAAAGTATGATTTTAGTTTTTAGTTTTTGTTGTGTTTGATCATGTAATTGGTTGCTGTTGTTGATGATTTAGATTGGTTTATGATGTTGATTTTTTTTTGTGTTTCGTTTGTTCATTTGAGATCGAGCTTGTTATTTATTAGAGAGTTCGAGCTTAGCTGAAGATGATGATTTTTTTTTTGTTAATTTGAGATCAATCTCTTTATTATTTAGAGAGTTTGAGCTTGATTGATTTGTGTCTCTCCTATAATTCTTGCTTCCTCCTCTCCATGTCTATGAATTATGGTGGTGATTATTTGTTAATTTGATGATGATATTATCTATTCAAATCTTTGTGTTTGGAATTTATGGTGTCTGTGTATTTTATTTCTTTGGTTATAGTTCTATATGTTTTTCTATGTTTATATTATAAAAGGTGGTGTGATGGCAATAACAGATAATTTTAGGGACTAGTGGGATATTAGTAGTAATGGCAATAGGTGACACAAGTAAAGGTTTAGGATTTGGTGTTAGGGTTTAGGATTTAATTTTAGAGTTAGGGTACAAGGATTTACGATTAAATATTTGGGCTTAGATTTTGAGGTCATGTTGGGGTTGGAGGTTTAATGATTAATGTTTAGTTTTTAGGGTTTAAGGTAAAGGATTAGGGTTAAGGGCTTATAGTTTTAGTATGGGTTTATGGTTTAGGGTTAATGGTATAGTAGCTTAGGGTTTATGGTTTTGTGATTTAGGGTTTAAGGTGTGAACATAAACTAAGATGTCAGTTTTTATTTAGGCTTGGAGATAGGGTTGGATTAAAATTTATATAGGTATTTACTAAATCTTGACCATTGAATAAATACTAATCAAATGGTTAAGTTTGGATTCTATGTTTGTATTCTAAGAAGGGTTTGTATATGACCCTAACCCTTACCCTATATATATGCCCGAGTTCATATACAACCCATCTTTATAATACATTTGTAAGAACTAGATATATTTCAAAAGGATGGTCATGATTAACTAAAAAAAGAAGAAGCTACTTACCTCCTTTTTGTCTTCTAACATTGCTTACACCTAATTCCATCTCGTCCGATAGTTTAGACTTCTCCATCCTATTCTTCTAACCATCTCCACTTCACCCTTTGCCACCGATCGTCTATCTCACTCCACCCTTTGCCACTGATCGTCTTGCTCCATCTTTTTCATTGATCGCCATTGTTTGTTCCCCAAAATTCATTCTCTAGCTCTCTACTCCAATCTTCATTTGTCATGTAGTTTTTCATTAGTTTGTTTTTGATTCGGTAAGTTTCATCTTTATTCTTGCATTATTCTCTAATATAATGTTAATTGCTCTGAATTTTTGTGTGTTTAGGGTTAATTTACTTTAACTTGTTCGATTAGGTTTCTGGTTTGTGTAGAGTTAAATTGTTTTAATTTTTTCGAAATTAAGTTGATCAAAGTCTCTAGTTTGTTTGGTTTGTGTAATTTTTTGTGTGAAATAGTGGCCATGCCTAAACAAATAAAAGAGCTAATGCAAATACCCAGCTTGTTAAGGAAAAGCACATGGTGCCAAAATCTTTTCCAATTTGATTCGCTCATTTAAAGGATTGTACATAATACATAATACTCTCACACTCTTATTGTTTTCTTGAGTTTTGTTATTAGTACACCAGTTTTTTCCAATAATATGACAATTACTATACATAGTTTGAAAACAGGGAAGGATTTAATCTCCATTTTTATTATTTATTTTGGTGAAAATGAAAATAAGAAGGAAGCTTTGGAATTAGTTTTGAGGATTGATACGTCCCTTTAGATTTGTATGTGAGTTTATATAGATAGATAGATAGATAGATGCATGATAGAATTTTATGATGGATGTTACTTATGCAATTACTTGAAGAAGCATCTTTTTTATCTTAAGAAGTTTTAATAAAATTGTAATTTCACTTTCATTTATAATTTATCAACTGAGTGTATTATTTTATGGTGGAAAGTCAATGGATAAGAAATTTAGAGGTAGAGCCAATTGAAGTTAAGGACACATTATTTCATATTTGGATCACCCAGTACACCAACCAAACTCAAACATATTCTTTTAACTTGTTTAACCTTATTTTAAGTTAATTAATAAAATATAGTGATTTAAAATATTTATTTAAAAAAAAGGTTAAATTTTTTTAAGAGGAAAAAATACTACTTCCTTAAAATCAAGTGTCTTTAGCAAGTAAAGTGTACCATGCCTTGTATACATTATAAATGATCAAGTATGAGTGCAATCATCCGGTCATGAAAATACTAATACAATTCTACCAATTTCAAAATGTACACTACATGTGGTGCAATCCATTAATCTTAAAAAAATAACAAAACAACATAGTATTAGTAGTAATATCTCATCTTTAATACTAGGTTTGGTTAACGTATATAATATAATCTATAAACATAATACTTACATTAATGACAATATAGAATGTATCAAGGTTAATGTCTAGTAATGTTAAAATAGTTATACATTGCATGCTCTTCAATACATTCAATCTTAAAAACCTAACAAAATAGCAATGTAATACTAACAATAATATAAAACTAATGACATCTTTAATACAAGGTTTATTTTACGTTTATAATATAATATATAGATACAATACTAACATTAATGACTATATGATATATATCAGATTTAATTCCCTGTAATATTAAAATAATTACAATAATAATATTAGTATTTTACTATCCAATTTTGAGCACCACATTTAATTTCTAGTTATACTAATACTAATATAATACCATATAAAATATCATGATAACATTAATATATTACTCACAACAATAATAGTAATACCAATACTAAAGATAAAATAAATAATACTAATAACTATAACATGGCACTAACAATAATATAATGTTAACAACAATAAAAATATTGTCTCAAACTCCAAATCTGACTTCCATTTATATTATAACACTAACTAGTCTTTTAATAGCAAGTTTTGCATACCGAATTCAATTTCAAGTTGTAATATAATACTACCAAAAATAATATTGATGTTTTAATTTAATTATGATAGAATATGACGTTAATAACAACCACCTAAACATAAAGTAATATATAAACTATAGACTTAATACCTTATTTGCATTTAATAAAAATTGAATAACCCCAATTATACCTACATGAAATGAGTCCATTCATTACATATTTTGATCATAAAGTAGGCTAATACCAAGAGTCTTCAATTACACAAATATAATATTAAATTATATCAGTTTTATGAAAAAATATGGAATGGGAAATAGTATGGCCGAGTTTATATAATTATTTAATTTAATTCATTTAATAAATAAATTTCTATCTTATTATTGTGCACACCAAATGTGATATACCATATTTAATTTTCAATTATATTAATAGGAGATATAATATCATAATACCATTAGTATATTACTCACAACAATAATACTATTTCTAAAAGTAAAATAAATAATACTATTAACTTTAACATGACATTAGCAATAGTATAATACTAACAAAAATAAAAATATACTATCAAACACTAAACCTAAAATTTTCAAATATATTAATGCTAATATAATACCATATATAATATCATAGTACCATTAATATATTACTCACAACAATAATACTAATACTAAAAATAAAATAAAGGATACTAATAACTATAATATGACACTAACAATAATATAACACCGACAACAATATAAATATATTCTCAAATACCTACATGAAATAATAAATAATTTTTTTGATTTAATTCTCAAATTGCATTTAATAAAAATATAAATAATCTCAATTGTCGATATTAATAAAAATCATCTAGACATAAAATACTAATAAATAAACATTTTGATTTAATCGTTGATTTGCATTTAGTAAAAATATAAATAACTTCAATTACACCTACATAAAACATGTCACTTTCTTTATACATTTTAATCATTGAGTAGGCTAACACCAAGGGTCATCAACTATACAAATGCAGAAAATTATGGAATGGGCGGTAGTATGGCTGCATTCAATACATATATTTCTACCTTAATATTATGCATACCAAATGTGGTTAATTTTCCTTGACGAGAAATATGCGTAATTGATTATGCTATGAGTTATATCTATATCTATATATATATATATATATTGATTCATTAATTTGGATAGGTTTGTTGTGAACCTTTTATTAGGATTGTTCATGTTATTCTATATCTATTTATTTGATCAAATATTCGAAGTGATCCGATCCGAAAAAACAAATAATCAATCTGATTTAAAAAAAAAAATCAAATATCCGATCTGGTCAACGAAAAGTTAAACAAACCAAATATTTGATCCGATAAATACAAATAGTACCCGATCCGAAGAAAAAAAAAAAATATTTATATATATTATTTTATAATTTTTTTATATATAATTGTATATAAATAAATTTAGATGTGTGTGTGTATAATTTTTACTTACTTTATTTATTATTGGAGGAAAAAATTAATTTAGTTAAAATTATATTTTTAATATAATATAATTTTAGATATTTATTAAAAAAATAAAAACATTCTACATGTCGATAGATTTCCACTCATCCATTCTTTATTTTAGTTTTAACATTAGATATTTATTAAGTAAGTCAGATATTTACTGAGCGAATAAGATATATGCTCAGCAAATCAAATAATATCAAATATATTTATGATTTGAAAATTTTTTTATATTCTAAATTTTATTAGGATAATATCAATTATATTTAATATTTGATTCGAAAATTCAAATATTCAATATTTTGAATATTTAAAGTTTTATATTAAATATTATTTTTAAATATTTAAAATATGGAATATTCAAACCATAAACAATCGTACCTTTCATCGCATATGGAATGTATTTTATGCGAACATTTTTATTGCCAAATCGATTTAACTAATTGTTTTCTGTAGAGTCGGCACTTAACAATGAATGTTGGGTCATTTCGCGTCGGTTTTACGCTTTTAACCAGATTTCAGACAATGAAACAGCTAGCCGACGACTTTCCATGGTCTCTAGTACACTCGCTTCGGGATATTTATTTTGTTTGGGGGCCTGTAATAGTAGGTCTCTAGCGTTTTGTAAAGCAGCTCAAGACGTGAAGGAATTTACTTTCTAAACTCGGTTACTCGGGCCATATATGGAGAATGCCATTTTACATAGAATCATACTATGTTTGAATCATTTATTTAAATACTTTAAATTTTATTTTTATATTTAGACTTATTTAATTAACAAATTAAATTTAAATATAATTTTTTTTAATCAAACTCGTTTATAATACAAAATTTTACAAGCTTTTACCACAAACTCACGAGTCACCTCGACTAATTAAAAACTTTAAATTACTTATATAAAATTAAATCCAAACTTTATTTTTAAATTTATTTTATACTTTAGATCAGTGGCATCATTTAGGAGATGCCTTGAGAAACTCCCAGTTTGATGCGGAAGTTAATGCCAAAGAAAAAAAAATACACTATACAGTAGTTTATTATCTTCCTATTTTATCTCTAATATATATGGTCGTCTCTTATGTTAAAATTTTAAAATTAATTATCTTTAATTATGATTATTAAAAAAATTATGCAAACATATTACTCATTTCCTCCCTAAAAAAATGCATATCAATATATTTTTGAAGCAAATAAATTATTATGTAAAATACTCTTATGCATTTATCATATATATATAATATAGAATCATTAATAATTTGGTATTTGTTCAACAAAAACATAATAAGATTTAGCAACTAATTGTTTTACAGTCAGCAAGTTATGCATAAAGGTTCAGCAATAATTAATATAAGTTCAGTAATTGATTCTTGTAGGTTCAACAAATTATTATTTTAGGTTCAATAAATAAAGATTCATCACATATTATTTAGGTTCAGTAAATAATTATTCCGATAAATTTAAGAGTTTTTATACATCACTTATGTAAATAAAAAAGAAAATTAAACTTAAAACTCCAAAACTTTATACATTTTTAAGTGTTGAATATATATATTCATAAAAAGTTTTTTCAATTTGTCGTCATTCAAAAGTTGTGCCTCATATTAGTAATTAGGTATTTTCTTTAAAACACCTATAGCATGAGTCAAGTAATTATTGGAGCAAATATGCCACCAATTCAAATAGCTCGATCGTAATGCATTTATAACAAATAATTATTACAAAGTTAATAAGTTATTCTTAAATATTCAATAAATTATTATTTTAGATTCAATAGATGGAGTAATTTTTACAGTGATATATATATTTAGATCAATAAGATTAGGTTCAGCACGTTATTCTTCAAGGTTCAATGAATAATTGATATAGGTTCATTAATTAATTCTCAAAATGTTCAATTTATATTCAATAGGCAAAGACTCATCACATATTATTTAGATTCATCAAATAATTGTTCCAATGAATTTAGATCACTTCAGTATAAAATAAACTCACAAATACATTAAAGTGGAAAAAGAGGACAACAATCCCTATCTCTCCCTATATATTGTAGTTGAATATATATTTATAACAAATATGTCAAATTTTTGTCATTTAAAAGGTATGCCCCATATTAGTAATTAGATGTTTTTCTCTATAACACCCGCAACATAGTCACGTAATTATTGGGCTCACTAGACAGATGTGCCGCCAATTCAAAGAGCTAGTTATCTTGCATTGCTCTTTATTAATAGCAACTAATTACCATAGGTCCAACAAGTTATTCCTAAAGGTTCAGTGAATATTTAGTATACGTTCAATAATTAATATCTAATGATCCAACAGACATGGCCTATATCAAATATTTGTTGAATCAATATGCGTATGCTAAATGTATAAGGATATTTTACACAATAATTTTTATGTCAAAATTATACAAAAAATGGACAAATTTCATCCTTATGAAGTATCCGATGAACATAAAATTATTTTATGTTCACTAATAAAGTGTTGTCGAACACTTTCAAAATATGAAATATGTAGGTTCATTATAGTTAAAGTATTTATATTCATTGTTGTATTCATTTAGGTTTTGCAGTTAAAATATTTATGTTTATTATTTCATTCATTTAGGCTCAAAAAATTAAAATATTCATGTCGGTCTTACAATGTTATATAGATTCATTCAACAAGTATTATAGGTTTAACAATTGGATTGTTTATGTTATGCAAATAAAAAAATTTGTGTAATATATATCATGAACATACATGTCATATGCTATAGATTTATAATAGCAAATAAATAAAGTTGTGTTATAGATCAAATTATGAATCTAATGGTGAATATTGCTATAATATTATATATAATAATTTTTGTATAAACTAAAAGTATATTAATATGAGTATTTTTTTAATAACCTAATTTAAACGTAATTTAATTTTAATTTTTTTAATAAAGGGACGATCACTATATATTAAAGAGAAAAAATATTAAAGATGAGGTTCCATATTCATATTTAACCGGTACTCTTACGCTGGACAGTATTTTTTTTTCTTTCCTTTTTACTATTCTTTATATGAAAGTACCTTACAAATTATTCTGGATCTATAATATTTATGCAAGGACAACGTGGAGACACCATTCCGATTAGACTTTGGTTTGTGGTTAGCCCTTTTATAGAAGTGTCTTTTTATATATATATTTATATATATTGGTCGGACACACTTACACATACGAGTTACAATATGATCGGGGTCCATTGGCTTTATTTATTTAACTATAGAAGCGTGCAAAACCATCTACTGCGGCCTAAATTTGGTGATGAAAAACTTGGAAGGGCCAACTTTTGGCATTGGCATTGCGGCCCATCTTAAGAAAATCCAAAACAAATTAAAAATAAATAAATAAATTGAGAAGGTGAGGCTCCGTGTCCGTGGACGTGCGGTGGAGAGCGTTGGTGCTCTAAACAAAACGCACGGGAGCAGCACACATTAATTATATCATACATACAATCCGTCGAAACGTGTTAACTGTGCGACCGAGGATTGTGGACGAGTCTAACCGTCCTTAATTCGTGTTTGGCTTATTTAATTTTTTAAAAGGTGGAGCTCAACTTGAGATTAGAACAAGTCAATTGAACTCGGCTTGAAAATATTTGCAAGCTATTCAAATCTACTTAATGTAAATAAATAAAATCAATTTATTTAATATAATTTAATTTGTAACTTGACTCATTTAATTATTTAATTTAGAAGCCAACTATTACATGAACTACTCAAATCATTAGTAAATAAAATCTATACAACCTTTCAAATTCTATATACAAACTTATATACAAATATGCTAATGAGTTTATAAATAAGCATAGAAAAAAGCGTATAAATAATATAATAAGTGATTCAAGATCAAGCTGACCAGGGAGCAAATGAGTCAAATCTATTATGGGTAAAAATAAGGCTTAAGCTCGATTTATTTACCTAAACAAACGAGATGAGTTGAGATGATTCATCAACACATTTAACAATAGATGACATTTTTATAAATATTAACAACTTTTATCATTAAAAGTTCTCAAACGTTTCAAGCTCTCCCAATTCGTGCATAGAATTCTTCAAATTTACTGAATGAGGTCAAATAATCAATTATCTCATGCTCCTTCTCATTCTCCATTTCTATAGCTATGGTCTCAAAAGTTGTTGGATGCTCAAACATCATACGACTCCATTTAGAACCACGGTTTGTATACATCTTCATGTATATGTTCTTCACTTTAGTTGTCTCATTATAACATCCCATTTTTCGAGGACTAAAAATTTTGTTAAAATGAAATATGTGGAAGTAAAATAAATAAATGGGGATAAAATTGCAACATCAAACATAAGAGAGGTCACCTAACTCATGTTCAATGCAGACTAAAATGTGTTAGCATTTAAAATTTTACGACATTAAACATTTTACAAGAAAATCTTTATATAGTGCGATAGAATATAATTTCATACAAACAACTTAAAACAATATTACAATGAAACAATGAGAAACATGACCCTTAAACCATTACACGATCCCACTCGAGTGAAGTCCCCCACTCCCTACTTTGTGACCGCCGCAAAATTCCTCAACTTGTGAGAATCATCATTTGCTCCTTTGGATAAGTCTGATTCATCACAATGTCATAACAATGTCAATACAATAATATATCAAGTAAGACTTAGCTCTTTCTGTATACTTACAAGATTAAGGTTTACACACCCACTTTATGACCATTACCATAGATATTATCATACTTTAAGATATATGCATCACATGTCACATGAGCATAACATTTTCAATGGTTACAACCAATGATTCATGCTTTCCTATCAAGTTAGTAAAGCCTTTAAGACATCTTGAGGAATTAATTCCTCTTTAACCATACTTTCATATATCATTTTATTGGTACTTTCATAGGACATTCCATCCATACCTTTATGTACATATATCATCCATACTTTCATATATTATCCCATCTAAGAAGTTTTAACCTTAATTTGTTTTAAAAACTGGACCGTCTAGTCCAACCGACAAATCGATCTGGTCACCAACCAGATTCCATATATTGGTTCTTAGGATCTCAAAACTAATAAAATTTGGTTATTATCCTACGATTGAGTACTCTCACTTGCTTCAGCCTAATGAGAAGGTTTGTTGCCAACTTTCAGAAGAATCTCAGCCTATTTTTTTTATTCCCTTTCAACCATCATTCTCCCCATCAATAATAATTGTCCCTTTATTATGATCTGGAATGGGGTTCAATATAGGTTCTCTTAAAATAATAATAAAAAAGGATCTTATAACCTTTTATCTTTTTCTAAGGGTAATGACTGAGAGGAATATGAGGACCATTTTATTGAGATAGGGTCAACAACTTCAAGCCAAGGGAGAAAAGGATAGAAAAAGTTTTGATATGACTAGAAATGGAATTTGGAAGCTTCGAGGGCATCGAGACTTATGGAACAGCCTTTAAGGGGCCTGCCTCCTAGATAGTATATAAAAAAAATAAAGAAAGGACAATCAATGGAATGATAATTAACATTGGTATCCCTAAACTTATTTAGCCTTGATTTTTCTTTAACCTTTCAAGAAAAATATTGGTTGTCCCTTCGCTCTCTTGATTATATAATAAGGAAGAAATAATATAAAAAGAAATATTATGAATTTTAAAAGAGAAAATTCATTGTATATGGAGAGAAGACCTACTTTTTTATTTGGATCATTCATTGAGAATTGATCTAGTGGGAGGACACACAATAGGCTCCTTTAAACCCTTCACTAAGCTATGAGTGACCACTTTTTGGCTAGCTTTCCAAGCATTTCACTCTATAAAAAAAACATAACATTGTGAGATGGTGAACAAGACAAAACATTAAAGAAGTTAAACAAGAGTGAAGAAAATATTTTGTTTACAAATTGCAGAGATCAAACCTATATTCTTCAAGATGATAGGATCATTGATGATGTCATTGTTACTGACGTTGCACCCTTCTCTTACAAAATTATCAAATTTATCTACAGCTGCTTCTCACTCTAGAGTAAAGGGTGGACATCTCGGACCTCAGGGTTTAGTTGACCCTACTTTGGTAAATTCCACTCAAAATCACCTAAAATAAGAAATACTATGACTTTCATATTTTCATAGAGAAACGAGGCTCCTTAGTGAATTTATTCTGCCCCTTCATTTCAATGGAGTAGGGTCACTTAATGTTTTTTTTTAAATGCCTAAAGAGGTCCATTGTGTGTGAAACCTCTAATAAATGGTATACATCTAAAAAAAATTGTTATCATTCTCCAAGCATTATGAACAAAGTGTGTTGGGTTAAGGCAAAATGTTTGGAGGAATCTCATCATGGAAGGATTTAAAGGAAAATGGATGTCGGACTACATGGCTTTTGCATAAAGAGAAATGTGCCTATCTAGCGAGTTATAAACCATGTTAGACGAGGATGGTGTAGTTAGTGTAAATAAAGAGGGAATGTAATGCTTTGCACGAAAATGATCAAGATGAAAATCTGTAATATTATTGCGAAGGATAGTGTTTAAGTCAGGTTGGGAAGTTTCATCCATACTGAGGGGCAAAGAAGAGTAATAAAGGGGGGAAAAGGTCGAGGGGTTCATGATTTATGGGACCGTTAAGAATGAAGAAAGTGTATTGAAACCAAACAAAGTTGTAGATATGGATGAATATTTGAAAACATAAGATGATTAGAATTATTAAGATGTTTTAGGGTAAGATCTCTCAACGAAGTAGGGGATTTATCAGGATAGTTACAAGGATTGGTGGTTGGAGCAGCAACAATGTGAACTCCACAAGTGCAATTCCTATCAATAGCTCGTAATGTTACACACCTCCACTAATAACAATTGTGGGAGGAGTCATGATGATATCTATAGATGAAGATGATAATGGTGTGGACAATATCCTAATATATTACAAAAATAGAAAAATAAGGGATAAAAGAAATTTGAAGATGTAAAGTGAGAGCGAAAGAAAATCGGAGAAGATAATCACAAACACTATAGAAGAATGGTAATCATAAACAATGAAGAACAGGGGAGTAAATGTGAAGGAGGATGTGTCTGTAGTAGTAGTACCAACCGAGTAAATTACCTCGTTTTCGATTGAGAAGGTAAAGAATTTGCATTCATCAATGGCTCCATCTCCTCTATAATCTTGTATGGGAGAAGACAGAATTACATTACCCCATAAATTTAAACCTTATTTTATGACTATTATTTTTCTATTCTGTTTATGGGATGTAGTACCTCATATTCTAACACTAGAAGTCTTATAATATATTATTTGAGTAAGGAATTATTTAGCTTTATAAATTATTTTTGTTTATATGATAATATTACAACTCCATATAATATGATATTTATAAGAAATTGTAAAACATTTGCTGTATTAGAGTTTCTCTGATTCTACGGTAATTATAAAATTATTTTTGCTTGATAAAATAAATGTACAAATCTTTACTTTTCTCATGGTATAAATACTATATTTATAGATTTTACAAAGAAAAAAAGACGTGTTTGGATTTGATGGTAGATAGTTTCTTTATAATTAACCTTTGATCGAAAATATTTCATGAGAGTGACGGATACATATCTTGTTGCGAATATATAGTTTAACGGTAGTAGTAAAAAGATAATTATTTTATTTTTACTTAACCTTTGAACGGCATCTGTACTTCTATATAAACAGCTGGTTAGGTCATAGAACCCTAGGAAAGAGTTTAATGTGCGGCTATAGGAGGACGACACATATCTTATCAGGGCCTGCGTGATCGAACTCAAATTTCTGAAGGCTATAAGTGCTGCCCGAGGATCGAGTAGGCAATTATTGATCATTTTTCGAACGAATTCATTTTGAGGTAACACGTTATCCTCATAATTATTTTGTGTTTTAATGCCTGAGACCCATTGACGACCCTCTATTTATGTATCGTCATCCGTCGGTGTATTTCCGCCTCCATCAATCTCGTACCATCTGTTTTCTACGTGTTTTTTAGTTACAGTTGAATCAAAAACATAAATTATTTCTAACTTCGATGCGGCGTTATACTTTTCAATGAAATGCTAATAATAATGGTGTGGATAGTCTACACGTTCGCATGCCCTAGAATCTCAAAGTTTTGTTTGCGCTTAACAACGAGCATGCGATTCTAGTTGACAGCATAAGAAAATAAAGAAGGTTGCAGACTTCACAATCTTTAATTTACTTACTTCACATCACTTTTCTTCATACTATGTCGTAGATGTCCACAATGGTTGCACTATGCTGTTGCTTTTGCTTGGGTCTCATAGAGTTATATATGGGCATGCATGGTAGTCGTGGTGAAGGAATACATGCCTCGGTTTCATTGATTTTATTATCATTGATATTAAATAGTTCCAAGTTTTTAAATATCTACAAGCTAAGAGTAATGGAGTCCCTCATTCCTTCGCATGGAGTCAAAGCAGAGTGGTGGGGTTGATAATAAGAATTC
The DNA here is from genome assembly GCA_030549775.1 of Tamarix chinensis. NCBI lineage: Eukaryota > Viridiplantae > Streptophyta > Magnoliopsida > Caryophyllales > Tamaricaceae > Tamarix > Tamarix chinensis. The sequence goes on from CM060182.1 coordinate 74,902,138, forward strand.
TTGAAAGGATGATATCCTTGCTACTAGATATACTAGTTTAAGGTACTTTCGTAAAGCAATCCAACCAATCCTATTGATTACTAATATGTGCACGGATCTTATTCTTTATTTGTATGAAGACTTGGCATGCATAGTGTTATTATCTTAAGCTAAATTAACAATGGGGTTTTATCGAGAGAGAGATGGCTCTTAGTGTTCGACTATTATATTATGAAATATACAATAGCTTCAGCTAGGACTACATAGTAGAGATTATATAAGGAATTAATTCATTTCGATATAATGAATACATGTATATTAATAGTAAACTTAATTTATTATAGAAGCATCAAACGTATAAGTGGATATTATGTAAATTTTTATTCAGGTAATACTACTTTCAAACTCTGTATGAATAATTATATATTCTTTTGATCTATTTGAAATTATAATTTTGATTTATTAACGTAATTTGATGTAAATATTTAATTATTTTAATTTCGATTCGTTTTATGAATTTATCGATGATTTCGACTTCATAATTGAATTTAATTAATCGTTGTCGTTGCGGATCATTCTAAATAAATTCGTTCACGACCATAATTTTATTATATTCATATGACTTTGATTTTTGGTTAAAAATATGTATTTTCATTCTTTCTCGTATTTTAATTTTTAATTTTCATTTTTATTTTTAATAAATTTGTTCATGACCAAGTGTGGGGTTCGTTCCATCGGATAATAATAGTGACTCAGGTGTGTTGCCCCTTAGAGGTGATTCAAACCGTTCTACCAGTTAAGAATAGTGGCTCAGGACCGTTTTGCTCTAAGAGGTGTAGGGTCCGTTCCACCGGATGATATTAGTGGCTCAGGTATGTTGTCCCTGAGGGTGCTTCAAACCGTTTCACCGGTTGAGAATAGTGGGGTCATTGAACTCATTGTAAATAAATAAAATTGGATGTAATAATGATGATTATTGGATTGTTGGATTGGTGTTACTTAACTTACGATCGTGATTTCTTTTACGCTTGTATCTTATGTGCCGTCATGTACTTATAAGCATGAATTCGTGACCCTGTGTTTATTGTATGTAATACTTGTATAATTGAGCACGAGTTATTTTATGAGTAAAATGATGTATGTATCTCATATATAATTGAGCCTGAATTATTGTATGAGTGGAATGGTACATTTATCATATTTATAGTTAACCATGAGAATTGTAGGCTAGAGTCTATCATATCGTATGTGTTTCATGCTTCCTTCCATGAGTTAGGTAGTCTTGATTTACTCAGTACTAGACCCGTACTGATACTACCTTGGTTGAATAGGTCCTGTGATGATCCACTGATGGTGGGGAGCAGACCTCTTGTGCAAGTTTGAGATCGGATATTGTTTTTGGGTTGAAGGCTTGGCTTGAGAGAGTAGGTAATCCGAAGTTTAATCCCTCGGGATTTGTCTTCATTGTTTGTATTTATTTTTGAAAGTTTCAAATGTTGTATTTAAAATTTCAAGAGTGTTGTAATCGACATTTAATTTCTCATACTCAGATAAGCTTTTAAAACCCAAATTTATTTCACAGGGTTTATTGATTTATTCAGCGATGATTTCTAATCAGTGAAATTGTTCACTTGTCATCTGTCCGTGGATATCTCCTTGTGAGAGTTTATCCTCACCGCATAGATGTTATTTGAAATTTTGTTTGACAAGTTTTAGCCTTGCATCTAGCATGAGATAAACGGTGGACATTTATCTTGTATTAGATGTGGCGGTAACATTTCCTAAATTCTATTTCAGCTTCTGCATTATTTTTTTAAATGAAAAAAAAATTAGGAGTGAATTTTGGGGTGGTTACATTAGGGTTTAGGTTTTGTAGAGTTTATGGTTTTAGAGGTTTGAATATTTAGTTTGGATATAGGTTTGGGTTAGTTTTTTGGTCAGGTATTAATAAAATGTTGAATGTTGATTAAATTTTGATTTAATGGATGAAATTGGTTCTTATGTTTGTATCTTAATGAGTTTGTTTGTGACACTCCCCCTATATTTATATATGTATATATATAAACATACACACATATGTATATTAAATGTGTCTAGCAGGTTGGGTTTGGGTCTACGGATGCAAATCCAGATCCTTTAAGGTATATATGAACCCAGACCCAACCCATAACCGTCGGGTCCAAAAATCATGGACCCTGACCAGCTAAAGATGAGGCAGGTCTAGCGGGTATAGGTCAGGTCCGAGACTTATTACCATCCCTAATGAGATCCGATCCAATCCAAATCATCATTATCTGAATTGGACTCAAATGACACCCAATCTAATTGCATAGTAGATTTAACTTTAACTCTACCTAAATTAACCTGACTTGTATAACCGGGTTGCTACCTGTAGTTATTGTGGACATTGTTGCACCCTCGATCTAGAAGTTAGGGTTTTGGTTGACGATACCCTCTTTCTATTGTATGATCTTCCCAAAATCTCAAATTACTCTCTCACCCTCTCTCTAATTGCCTCATCTTGCAACATTAGTGGTTAAATTCATGGCACCAGAATAATTTGAGCTCCAAATTTTGAGCCCTAGGAAAGCTGCAGATTTTTAATCAAGAGAATTTACGGCATTCCATTTATATTGAATTATTCAAATTTTTTAATCAAGTTATATTAAATAGTGTTTTTTCTGGTAACTTAATGATGAATGGGTTTAAAAGAGTTGATGCTAAAATGATAATGATAAAGAATAAATTTCCATGTGCTTTTTGGCTCAAAATTTATTGAAGCCTACAAATCATCCAGTCATACTTTTAACTTAATGTATAAATATGTTTGCCTTACCCGTGTTTATAGTAATTCTTCATGTATGCTTTAAAGCTGAACACTTACTATTTTTTGTTGTCTGCAGTGAAGAATTGATAGCAAATTCAAACAATGAAGTTGGACGTGGATGTTCTTAGATACCTCTCTAAAGATGATTTTAGGGTTCTTACTGCAGTGGAGATGGGCATGCGCAATGTTTGCACTCTCTTTCTTCCCCTCCCTCTCTCTCTGAGAATCATTAATTTTCTCCCATTTTCTTCTTTTATTTGATCTAATACTCATTTTATTTCACTATTTTTCATGTCATTCAGCATGAGATTGTTCCTGCAGAACTCATAGATCGCATTGCTTCCCTCAAGTAATGCCCTATTCTTTGGGTTAATTTTGTAGTTGCTGTATATCCAGCTATTTATTAGAAATAGATTTTCATCTCAATTTTTAAAATTTTTGTAAACATTCATAGGCGTGGGGGCACATACCAAGTCCTAAAGAATTTGCTCAAATACAAGCTTTTGCACCATGACTCGTCAAGATGTTAGTAATTTGTTTGGATAAAAAATCAAACTTTGTTGTATAAGAAATTTCTAACATCTTCTACCACTCTTGTATAGTTGATCTCACCTTGTAATGCATGTTTCAGATGATGGATTTCGATTAACCTATCTTGGTTATGATTTTCTTGCGATCAAGACCCTAGTAAATCGTGGTGTCTTTTCTGCCGTTGGCCGACAAATTGGAGTTGGAAAAGAGTCAGGTATGTTATTTATGTTGTTAATGGATCTTCTCAATGAAAAAATATATGAAATTATATACCACCTATTTTACAGGACATCATGTGATTATGGTATATATAACTGAAGATTGACGCTTTACTTTTTGTCTTTCTATCTGTGATTCTAAGATATATTTGAGGTTGCCAAAGAGGATGGTAGAGTATTGGCTATGAAGCTTCATAGGTTGGGCAAAGTCTCCTTTAGAGCTGTCAAGTCTAAGCGTGACTACTTGAAGCACCGCAACAACTATAATTGGCTGTATTTGTCAAGACTTGCTGCTCTTAAAGAGTTTGCCTTTATGAAGGTAAACCCCTTTTTGCTTAAAAGATTATTCCTTGGTAATATGGAAGTCGTGTTATCAAATTTTCTTACACACTGGTGTCTTTTCCAGGCATTGGAAGAACATGGATTTCCGGTACCAAGTGCAGTTGACTGCAACCGACATTGTGTAATAATGTCACTTGTGCAGGGTTATCCACTGTAATAATTCCACCTTATACTCTTTCTTTACTATTCAGAGAATAAAGCAAAGAGAAGGAGCTTGCAAGGGAATCTTGTTTTTGTTTGTAAAAGTTTTTGCAGCTGTATTTATCGACATATTGTATTTTCTTTAACTAACCCTTTGTTAAATTTCCTCGTGTTTAGTAGTTTTTTTTTGTCACATATTTAGCAATTCCATGCCATTGTGTGTGTGCCTATTCACTTTTAATATTGAGTGGCCGAGGTTATATCATCCTTATGTATTTGAACCTCAGCTATTTATTGTTTTATGATTGTTACATTTTCATCAACGTTTATCAAATGAGTGGTGTCTCATAAATGTAGGTTGGAGCATGCTAAAATACTTGTTATGTTTAATCAGTGTGCAGGTCAGACAGTTGCAAAATCCTAACACTATTTTTGAGACAGCCCTTGGGCTGGTTGTCTGGCTGGCTGAGCGTGGACTCATTCATTGCGACTTTAATGAATTTAACATTATGGTATGCAATTTGATTTCTTAGTTTTGATTTGATCTTTCTACAATTTTTTTGTTTTTTATTTTTGGCATCTTTTTGTTTCATTTATTTCTTAATGTGTATGTTTTGGTTGGAGAGGGAAATGGAGGTTATAACCTGCCTTGTTGAATAACTTCGGTAGGGTAAAATACTACATGATATGAAGTGATAATATGGTAACGTGTTTGGTAAGTACAATTTAATTGTATATGAATGTGGTTGAAGTAATAATAATGTTTGGTAACTTATTTGATATGAAATGAATTGATGTAAAATGATAATTTTTGACATGTGGGTGAGAATGGTTGGGTTTAACTAATAAAGGGTATTTTTGTAATAAAGATAAATAACATAAGTTTTTTTAAGTGTTTAGTTGAATTAGTGGGATATAATATGAAGTAATAATAAATTGAGAATAAGCTATAGATAATGATATCATAAGTTGTGGGTTTAATTATAAAGATCTGAAAATAATACGGTAAAACAAATGTTCATAAGTATATATTACTCCCTTTGTATAAAAAAGAAATTCATTTTAACTATTTGCATATTTTTTTAGAAAGTAATAAATGTAGTCTTAAAATTTGATTTATACCTTTCATTGAAAAATAATAAAGCATTAATGCCTAAATAATGAAAAAAAATGTGATGGTACAAGTGAAAAGTAGGTTCTAACTTTTTTAAAGTGGCTTTTTTATACAATTTTTTTACTATAATGATTTAATTTTTAATATGGAGGAAGTATTAGATAATGAGGAAATAATAAGTTTACCAAATGTTGCCATCATATGATAACTACTTGATCGTTTTCCTTGCAGATTGATGATGATGAGAAGGTGACCATGATTGATTTCCCACAGATGGTATCCGTGTCTCATCCCAATGCTCAAATGTGAGTGAACCTTCCTTATGTTCTCAAAGTTTGGGTGGTTGATGAGAAGAATTATACTCGTTATTGCTAATCTAGTTCTACAATTTATGGGTTTTTCTTACATTTTTTTGTCTAGGTATTTTGACCGTGATGTTGAATGCATTTACAAATTTTTCCGAAAGAGGTGAGTACCAACTTTGCCAATGTTCACACTTATATAGGTGCTTTTTTTCTTTGTGGCGTTTCTTATTCCACAACTTAGTCTTTCTGTCCATTTGTTTGTGATAGCTCCATCAACTTCTTTTTACAAGGCAGTTATTTTTTAGAACCCATTTGTCTTAGCACAATAAATTTGAATTTGATGCTCAAATGGACCTAAAATTGTGGGGCAGATCCATATTGACATTAATAGGAGTGATCTTTCAATTTTAGGGCATAGATTCATCAATATGTCTTTGTGTATATACTCTATTGGAAGTCTTTTTCTAATTTTTTGCCCTCGCAGATTCCCTTTTTCCTGATATGTGAAGTGATGCCTCTAGTTGTGGAAAGTGCTGCACAACTGCACACATCCTGTTTCCAATCTTTTCACAGGATAGTGGAGTTTTTAAGTATTTTCTTGTCTTGTCCAGATATAACCTAACTCTAGACGAACATCCTAGTGAAGCTAATGGCTCAGGGGACGATGAAGTTAGCAGACCTTGCTTTAGCTCTATAGCTAAATCTTCTGGTTGCCTTGATCAGGAACTTGCTGCCAGTGGCTTTTCCAAAGCCAATCAAAATGAAATTGAAAAGGTATGGCTCTCTTCATTTGAAATTGAGTTGGTTCTCTTTACTCTCTGGTATAGCTTTTTGTTCATTTTGTACATTGCACCAATTGCAAAGAAATTCTCTGCTTGGAATTTCATTAATTTAAATCCTGCCAAATCTTTGCTGTGGATAATGATGCGAGTGTGAAACCCCTAATGTGCGCACGGTCTTTGGGGGAAGGTTAAGAAATATTTGTTGGCCTCAGGGGTTTCTACAGAATTTATCATAAAGGGTTCTAGCGAGATGTATTATGCACCTTGTGGTTCATGTGGTGTTGTTACCATCCTATATGTGAAAATATTGATGCTCTCATGCACCATGTCTTTAACTCCATGTATCTACAAAGAGGACTCTTAGGTAAGGGTGTTAAATTTGACAAAAGATGATTTCATGCAGAAGCTTCTCTAATGGGATCTTCAGAAATGAAGTAATGCATGTAGGTGTAATACCCGCTGAGGTGTTTTATTCAAATGCAAAATGACACCTAGTCTGATGGTTTGTCCTCAAGGGTTTTTGAAGTGCAATTAGTTGGCTCATGGATATTTTCTCTTACCTATATCTTGTTTTTTGATTGAAAAACCAATGTCAATTTATCTGCAGCTAGTTGATAATTATATCAGTTGCAACCATGCTTTGTTTTAATACGACCTTAGGAATATTGTGTGTAGATATGCACATCCAAATCCGAGGATTTAGCTCTTAGCAATGGAAACCTTTTGTATGAAATAAATTTCCTGAAAAGTATATTTTTGATGTTAACCCTGGTACTGCAAGGCTGACGGTGAACGGTGTAATTTCATTTGGTGGCATAATTTCTTACATTCTCCCTCTGTCTGCAGTTCATTGAAGGGAAGCCAGAGGATGTCTATTCTGGTGATGAAGATGATGGAGATGATGATCAATCTTCTGCTAATGAAGAAGGTACAACAGATAGCATTAAGGAGATGAAAAAAGAGAAGCTAGACTCATTGCACTTGGTTGAGCAGGTATCATCCTGAAAGTATTGATTTATCATCTGTGTGTGTGTGTGTTTTTTTCTAGTACTTCACATGAGTGCGAATATTGAATTTTTTCTAATATTGATTGTCCTATATAATGAACATTGGACATATATCATGTTATGGGTTTGGACCTTTGGTTGATATTTGCATTACCATGTCCCGACTGAGGGTTCATTCTGCAACGCTAATTAAAGAATACTCAATATCTGCCCTATGAATTATAGTTTAATCATTTTATTACAAGTCAAATTTTGATCTATTTATGAGTAGGACCAGAAATCTACACCTTGGTTTAATTACTCCTACCCATTAAGGTTTTAGGTCAAATAATCAAATGATTTTTTCTGGGGTGAAATTGAAAAGTAGGGTGAGGTGTGACTTGAATTTTTGACACTATGATGTCGCTTTAGATGGCTACTTGAAAGGCCTTTTAGAAAAATATTTTCCATATTTGCTTCAACAGGGTAAGAAGATTGATATGCTTGATGGGCAGCAGGTTTCTGCTCCAGGTCATAGTAGTGAACTGGAGACACAAGATGCTAGTGACGAGATATGTCTGATGGCTCTTATGTTTCTGTATGGACCGTTATTTTTTACTTTTTATTTCATAATTACATTGCACACCACTTCCATTCCTCTTCTCCTATTCCTTTCAAGGAGAAACTAATTTTAACTATTCATGACTGCTGTGAACTTCTCCATTTCTTATTTATCTGGTATTGTTACTGTGTTTGACATAGTTTATTTGAAGGGGAAAACTTCTAGCAACCACTTGAAAACTATGACAAAAATGCATGGAACCACATCCTTAAGAAATGTATTTTAACTATTCATGTGTAATGTGAACTTCTCCATTTTTTACCTATCTGGTCCTATTACTGTGTCTGAGATAGTTTATTTGAAGGGGAAAAGTTCTGGCAAACGCTCGAAACTATGCCAAAAATGCATGGAACCACCGTCTTAGGAAGGGAATTATTATAGACATGGTTAGTTCCATGTAATTTTAGCATAAAATTTTACCATATTAGCAAGGGAATTATTATAGACATGGTTAGTTCCATATCATAAAATTTTACCGTCTTAGCAAGGGAATTATTATATACATGGTTAGTTCTATGTAATTTAGCATAGTTATGGGTGGGTGCCTGTAGTTACCCTATTTGAAATTTGTTTGATATTTGTGGTTTCGCATTTGGAAATGTATCTCTATTTCCTGTGTCTATTCATGTGATTTTCTCAAAAATTATAAAAAAAAGTGATCCATTGACCAGTATATGTGACCTTCAATGTCTATGCCGCCTTTAAAATGAATATTCTCTTTTGGTAGGAAGAAAATAGCGAGGAAGATCCTGAACTAATGAAGCGCTTGAGCAAGCAAAGGCAACGGGCCATAGCCGCAGCTCGTGGTAGGCGGACGTATTCCTCCAGGAATAGCTATAAAGATAAGGGTGGCAAGTCCTCTCACAGTTCCAAAGTCCAGAAGCAATTGAGTGGTTGGTAATGACCACTCTAAATGGGCATAGAACTATGGGATATGACCCAAAGTCAAAGCTCTATTTTGGATCTTTGGTTATAGGCTATGTTGTATGCTTACAGAAGAGGAAAAAGCATAAAAACGGTGAATGTGTGTAGCAGCACCGCTTGTGGCTCCCCCCCATGTGAGGGCCGAGTTGGTATCCAAAGTTTTGACAGTATAATTACAGTACCTAAATTTTTGACAATACTTGTATTTATGTATCAATATTCATATTTGGTTATTATGTAAGTCGCCTGAGCTTGTCTCCCTTGAAATGGAAAAGTGATACTGATTAGTGATCAATAGGGCTATATCTTGTCACAATTTTTGATCCCCAGATTAGTGGGGTATGCCTATAGACTCAGGCTTTGATGAATAATTTAATGACCTTGTCTTGTCCTCGATTCTCACCAGAGTTGGCCTCTCTCTCACCCAATAGTGTGTGTGTGTGTGTGTAGAGAGAGAGAGGTCACATACAAAATTTCATTAAGATACAAACATAAGAACGAATCTCATTCATTAGATTAAAATTTAATCAACATTTAAGATTTTATTAATACCTAACCAAAAAACTAATCCAACCCAAATATCCAAACCTCTACAACCATAAACTCTACAAACCCTAACCCCCAAATCCTCTAAACCCTAAACCCCAAAACCATATACCCTAAACCTCAAACCCCAAACCTTAAACCCTCTAAACCCCAAAACCCCAAACCTTGAACCCTAAACCCCCCAAACCCTCTAAACCTTAAACCCTAAACCCTCTAAACCCTAAACCCTACACCCTCTACACCCTAAACACCATAAACCATGAACCCTAAACCATCTAAACCCTAAATCCTAAACACCATAAACCCTAAACCATATAAACCATAAACCCTAAACCTTACACCCTCTAAACAAAACACTAAACCCTCTAAACCATAAACCCTCTAAACCCTAAACCCTAAACCCCACACACCACACCCTCTAAACCTTAAACCCTAGAAATTCTAAACCCTTTAAACCCTAAACCCTATACACCCTAAACCCTCTAAACCCTAAACCCTAAAAACCCTAAACCCTCTACAATCTAAACCACAAACCCCAAACCTTAAACCCTAAACCCTCTAAACCATAAACACTAAACCCTAGACCCTAAACCCTAAACCCTAAACCCTAAACCCTATAAACCATAAACCCTAAACCCTCTAAACCCTAAACATACTAATCAAATATACATTTATTTAATTATATAATATGATAAGGAATAAAAAATTCCTCCATGATTCAAGATGTGACAGTTCCTTAAATTGAACCTTATGCAAGTTTGAAAAGAAACCTTCCACTATCATCTAAACTACAACAAAAAGCATCAATAACCAATACCTTTATGAAGTTGAAAAAATATTTACACTCAACTCCGGTTTTTCATTCCAAAATCTGTCATCCACAAATAAAAATTTGACATTAGTTACAATTTGAAGTAAGGAAATAAAAAAATATTGCAAGTTCAGATGGAGAAGTAATATAATTTATTTTAAAACAATGGTTGATTAATAATCTGATTATTAATCAGACTAACATAACATAACAATATAATATTACTTAGCAATAGAAAACACAACAGGAACACCAACAAAAAAGCTGCCAACATTACTCTGATTAACCCTAATCAGAGTATTCACAACAAATGATGGTGAAAATGGAACAACAAACCAATATTCAGGCATTAATCAATAATACCAGCACCATACCAGCATATATTATGCAAAAATATACAACAATGGCTGATTAATAATTTGATTATTAATCAGACTAATATAAAACAAAAATACTAATCAACAATAGAAAATACAATAGCAACAGAAAATCAGCCAACATTACTCTGATTAACCCTAATCATAGTATTCACAACAGATGATGGTGAATATGGAATAAGAAACCAATATTCAAACATCAATCAACAATACCAACACCATACTAGCATATATTATGCAAAAATATACAACAATGGATGATTAATAATTTGATTATTAATTAGACTAACATAAAAAAATAATACAACATTACTTAGCAACATAAAATACAACAGCAACAGCAATAGAAAATCAACCAACATTACTCTAATTAACCCTAATCAAAGTATTCATAATACAATAACAACAGAATTTAATCAACAAACAACAAATATAACTCAGCAAACAGCAGAAAATACTTACTAAATCAACTCAACAAGTTCGAAATCAACTAAAGTTGAGGCAGATTACTTCGGTCGAATGCTGAATCCATATAACCTAAAACACATAAAAAATTAGGTTAACAAATACTATATTACATAATAATATAACAACAATGAAGAGATTGACTAGTTTAATACTGTTGTTAAGCAAAATTTTTGACAGTAACAGTAGCATACATTTTCGGGAAAAATGGTGACAAACGAAGGAGAAGGAGCATCGGCGATGATTGGTAGCGGAGAATAAATGAAATTGATGATGTGAGCTTTGGTAGGTTGAAGAAATGTGAAATACCCCAAAAATTCTAATCTTGTTATTTATTATTAAATGAGGTTTTATTATGAAAAATAAATTAAATAAATTATTTTTATTAAATTAAAAGGAAATTAATTAGGGCTATTTAAGAATAAAATAATAAATAATTTTTATTAGAAAAGTTTTGGATACTATAGTTAATTAAGGATTTTATTTTAGAAAATTAATTAAATAAATTATTTATTTAAAATAAGAAGGAGAAAATAGTTTCAAATTCATATGAATTTTATAAATAATTTAATTTGAGAAAATTAGAGTGCTTTGATAATTAAAATGAAATTCATGAAAAATACTTTAAAAATCCTATTTTAGTCTAAAAAGGGGTTTAAATATTATTTTATTTAAATATTATTATTTTTAAATATCCTAAATATTCAGATTAATTTAATTGGCCTAACCTAATTATTTTTATCTTCCTTTTTCCCTTTTTCTTTTTTATTTCTTTTTCTTCCTTTTTTTTCCTTACCTTCCCGAGCTGGGCCTGACCGCGGCCCATCTTCTCCTTCATGTGGCCCGCTCCCGTTTCCTTCCTTTTCTTCCTTCAGCGCGGCCCAATCAAAACGCCGCTCTTCATTTGTTTTTCCACTAAAATGCTGCGTCTCATTTAATCTGCCACCCCTCGCGCCTGGCCCGGTCTCCTCTTCTTTTCTTTTCCTTCTTTTTTCCCCTAAACCATCGGTTCGCCCCCATCTTCTTCTTCCTTCTTCCCCAGCCCTTCGCACCCCCGTCATCGGTAACCTGCCACTCCGCCGACCCAACTCCCAAGTTTTTTTCACACGTTCGCTGCCCACTTTCTCCTCCTCTATTCCATGTCGAGTCACTAACTGCACTCGTCTGCCCACTTTCCCCCATCCTTGCACGTTTTCCTCTCTCTCTCCTACGCACAACCCCCTGCTTCGAAGGTGCTTTTCGCCGATTTTGTTGCCACCGGCGAACACTAACCCCACTTTCCCTGTTCCCTCTTCGTCCCAATAACATCACTCTCTCATTTAAATCCTATGAATACTCTCAATTTGAGCCTGGTATCGAGTTTTGGTCGCTTACCCAGATTTCCCGACATTTCACTGCCGCTCCTTCAGACACCACTTTCGCCGTCTCTGGCCAACATCGCCGCCGGTTCTTTCCGTCTACGACTTCCCTGCACCTCCCTCTAACTAACTATAACACCCATACCCTTCGATTCTTCCTAAACAATCCACCCTGACCGTGCGAATTGCCCCTCGTAACCAAACCATTTTCTGCCACCACCGCCCTTCGAACCACCCTTAGCCACCTTTTTCGCAGCTTCCGCCGCTCCTTTCATCTCCCAAATTGTACTGTAGACCCTCCTCTATCTCTCCCTACCTTCCTTTTCTCCTTTCTCCCTATCTTCCTCTCTCCCTCTTCTTCTTCCCTATTCGGCCACCACCACCGCCGCTGTGTGCCGCCACGTTTAGCTGTGCCGCCACCATCTTTTTGTTCCTCTCCTTCTGGGCAATCATAATCACCCTTACTTCCACCCTCCTTCTTTTTATTTTGTTCCCAGCATTCAACTTTTACTCTTTTCTTCTCTTTTTCCGGTCGCCGCCGCCGCCGCTGTACACCATCGCCGGTGCCGCCTATCCCTGCCAGCCTAAGGTTGAACCCTAGACCCTCTCAATCATTTTTCCTATTTTTATAACCCTTAAATTATTTTATTTCAATAATTTGCATATGAATATTATTATTATTATTATTATTATTATTATTTTTAATATGTATTATTAGTATTATTAATATTAATGTTTTTATTATTATTCTATTGAGGGTCGAAGCCCTATGATATTTTAATTCTATTTTATTATTATTATTATTATTATCTTTATTATTAATACTAATATGTTATTATTATTATTATTATTTACTATTTTGAAATTGTTATTATTATTATTTTAGTATTATTATTATTACTGCCTTACCATTAGTGTTGATATTATTATTATTATTATTATTATTATTATTATTATTATTACTACTACTACTACTACTACTACTACTACTATTACTATTACTATTACTATTTTGGGTGAAGGGTAGAAACCCTTATATAACCACTCTTTTCGAATGAAAATAGTAATTTATTTGCATTTTTAAGTAATATTTTGTATAGTTAATTATTTTGTAATATTGTGTTAATTAAAAACCAAGTCTTAGAATAAGTTAGGGAATAATAAAATTTTAGGAGGGAGCCTAATTCTAGTATATTTTTATATAATAGGTGAACCTTGTAACACCCCCAAAATTCACTACTAAAAAATTTCGTTTAAAGGAAAGAATTAACGGAAGCGAAATAAGAAAACCGTGAATTATGGGGAATGTTACCGCTACACTCAGTACCAGACCGGTTCACTCCTACCGTTCCAGTACCGAATGCTAAGGCTAAAACGGATTACCATCAGACAAAAGCTAATACTTAAAACGAGGATTCATAAGGAAGTTAAATAGTTCACAATATAAAGTTCAGAGTGCGCATAAAAAGGTTTAAAAGCCAAAGGGGTACATAGACAAGGTTCTCGAGGAACAAAAGTATCGTACGACAAAACATAACTAAAATAAAACAATACAGGGTAAAATAAAACGAAAAGGAGAGTCCGGCCATGTTGCTCTCGGTCCCCAGGCCAAGTCTAGGCTCCACTCTCAGCCCCGCCCAATGCCTCGTAAGAGTCGTAGGCATCGAATATATCATCTCCTACCTGCACAAACTCAGGTGGGTCCTCTACTCGTGGGAATGAGCAGCACCCATGAAACGGGTGGTCAGTACGCTACGTACTGAGTAAGGTAATAGATGTGCTAAGGCCAGCATACAAAACATACAACACAGTACACATAGCATAATCACGTGAGCAACATGTAGTAGAAAAGATGATAAAGGTTAGTTACAGTCCGGATAGTCTTATTCTTCGGATCTCTGGTAAATATAGAGTCGATTCACAGCATAGTCTTTATCAATTCATATGAGTGCGGGAACCCCACTATTATAGCCGGTGGAACGGTCATGCAGGGCAAAACGCGCCTGGCCACTATTATAGCCGGTGGACCGGTCATGCAGGGCAAAACGCTCCTGGCCACTATTATTCGCCGGTGGACCGGTCTGGCCCCGACTCACATGATGTTTCACTGTAATTACTTCGTGTCTTTCCCATGTCTTATCATTAATACGTTCGGTTTGTTGAGCACGAAATCCCCCACTATTATAGCCGGTGGACCGGTCATGTAGGGCACCCCGGCCCTAGCCACTATTATAGCCGGTGGACCGATCATGTAGGACACCCCGGCCCTAGCCACTATTATTCGTCGGTGGACCGGTCTGGGTCCGGCTCAACATCTTCCTCTTTAAGTGATTAGTGTCTTAACATATCTTATTTGAAGGTATTTACCCTTGACATGCACGACTAACTATATCCACCCTTATCCTCCCAGGAGGGCCCGTCCCATATCTTAGGACTCTTGCGCCCCTTATCACACCTCGATATACATTCTCATTTACGCTTACTCAAAATGGAAACCAATTCCTAAGGGTGTGGGTTAAGGCCCAACACCTCGTGACATCCATTCCTCATGCTATCTCCCTCTAGGGTTTTTCCTTAGAAACCCTAATTGGACCTATGTGGCCCAACTTTCTCTCACTTACACTACCATTACTCCATTTATCGTCCCTCCTCATCTCATTTAGATCAAATCCCAAATCGTATCGCTTTACCCCTCGATTCCACATATGACAAAAAAAAACCCTAGTTGACCATTTCACCCTAGCACCTTTCTTCTCCCACAAGTAACCCCTCTCTTTTTCACCTAATATCTCTTCTCTCCCATGACACCCATTATCACCCATTATACACCAATTTCCACCTTTAACCTGTAATCCACTCTCCCTTAATCATTTACTTCCACATTTTTCAGATTATTACTTTCTCCCAAAAACCCTAATCGGGTCCCTTATACACCCTTACACTGACCTACGTATTATTTTTCATCCCAAGTCTCCAAACACTCCACAGCTCTCCCTTTAGCTTATTTATACCTTAATACAACTTTTCTCATGTCACGATCATCCCCATGCAAGTTTTATCCCCCCATGCAAACTCTCGAAGTTCCCACGCAAACCCTAAAATTTCCATGCATAGTTCTTACTTCTTATTCATTTTGGTCAACCTCATACCCCCTTTAGCAACTCACTTCTCATTTATTTCTTTTGTCCTTTCATCTCCATGTCATAATAATAATTACCCTAACATGCATGTCCTAGAGGGTTGAATCATGCCACAGCACATCATAATCACCACGTATGGATATCGCATTCATGTTATAAGAAAACACATACCACGTACCTTAACTCCAAGCTGCGCTACGCATAAAACACGTTAAGGATAATCATGTGATACACAACAGGTAATGATATATATACAAGGCACCCAAGGCATACAAGTCACATAATACGTAAGAACCTTAGCCACATCCTTACCTAATACGACACCGGTCTTGGAGCACGTTCCTACGCCTCCTCCGGGTTTTGACTTGATTCGCCTATAAGAGGGAAAGACTATGGATTAACTTCCCCCTAACCAAAATGACTAGCCTTCCTACCTTACCCTTATCACAACTTACCATTAGGGCTAAAATAATATTACTAATGGTGACAAAGGACTAAAATAATAATAATAATAATAACCGTAATAATAATGATAATAGTAATACTAGTAATAATAACAATAATGATGTTAAAATAATAATACTAGAGTTATAGGTCATTAATAATAGTAATAATAACAGTTATAATTATTTCAAGGTTAGGTTAAATAATAATATAATAATAATAATTATAACATTAAGAATAATATTAATAATACTACTAAAAATATCTAGCATTTGTATAACAAGGGTTTAGGGGTTGGGGAGTTTAGAGGACCACCTAGGGGTGTTGGTGGCACAGGCGGCGGCGCACAGTGCACGGCGGCGGTGATGGGGGAGAAGAGAGGTGGAGAAGTGGTGGAGGGAGGAGAAGGGGAGAGGAGAGGGTGGCAGGGGAAAAAGAGGATATGGGGAGGTAGAGGAAGCTCCCTTGGTGGTTTTAGAAGGCAGAGGGGGTGCTGGAAGTGGCGGCACCGGCGGTGGGCGGTGGTGAGAAGGGCGGCGGGGCTCGAAGCAGTGCTGATCGGGAAGAGCTCTTTGCACGGCCGGGGTGGCTCGTGCAGAGAAAACCGAGGGGTGAGGGAGGCCTAGGTTGGTGGAGGGTGATGCAAGGGAGGATTTCGTGGGTGGATCGGGCGGCAGCGATGGGGTGGCTGTCTGAAACGGGGATGGCGCAAGGGTGATTTTCTGGGCTGGGGTTTCGAAAGAGTCTGATGTTGGGATCGTGGGGTATTTATAAGCTCGAAATGGGGGAGGATCGAGAGAGAGGGCAGAGAAAGGTGCGAGCAGGCGGAAAGTTTGTCACGCCGGCCGTCGGTGGCAGGCCGACGCGGGTCTGCCATGGCAGACCTGTGGCTCGGTCGGGAAAAAGGAAGGGGGCGGTGGCAGACCTGTGTGAGGTGTGGGGATGGTCGGTTGGTCGAGGAGGGACAGGCGGGCGGTGCAGAAGAGAGGGAGAAGGTGTGCAGGCGGCGCAGAGGAGTTGTCGGCGCAGAAGAGGGAGGGCGGCGATTTGCAGCGGGGCGCGGGGAAGAAGAAAAGGGGAAGGGGCTGGACCGGTCGGTCCGGGGGAGAAAAGAAATAGAACTGGCCGGGCGGTTCGGGTGAAGGAGAAGCAAGTCAGGCCTGCGTGCGAGACGGGGGGAAAGGGAGAGAGCCGACCTGGGCCGGTGGGCTGGCCCAGTCGGGGGAAATGGGGGAGAGAAGGGAGAAAGGAGAGGGGGAGGGAAAAAGGAGAAAAAGGAAAAATAAGGGAGAGAAAAAAAAGATTAAGGAAAATAATTAGGGAAGAAAATAATTAAAATGAATTATGGGGTGAGTCTTAGTATTTTTGGTAGATAATTAAAATTTTAGTAATTTATCTTATTATATTAGTTTAAAGAGGTAGCTTTTAGAAAAATGTTAGTTTGAACCTTATTTAACTAAAAATGAGTATGATAAAATAGCAATCTATTTATTTTAATTTATTAACACTCACATCTAATTTGGTATACTTAAAACCCACAAAATAATTAAGTTAAATAAATTTAAAAGGCAAAATCCTTAACGTAATTAAAGTAAATAAGTTTAAGAGTTAAATTATCCCTAATAAGAGTAATTTAATAAATTATAGGCTTTTAAAATTTTCGGGGGATTACAAATGTAATACCCCAAATTGAGCGGAGTGTTATAAGGATTGAATTAGCTACTTATATCAACATGGTATACCATCCTTTTGGTGATTCCGTCCTAAGAACTCCACAGTTAAGCGTGCTGGCCGTGGAGCAATTTTAGGATGGGTGACCTTCTGGGAAGTTCTGAAAATTTCTCGGAAAGTGCGTGAGTGAGGACAAAGCGCACTGAAAGGACTTGTGTTGATCTGTGGGGCTAGCCAATCAATCCGAAAGCACTCCAAGGTAGCCCCCGTGTGGTCGTGTCTACTCGGGGTGTTACAACCTAATCAAATCCCTCAAGTGGAATAGGAGCGTACACCAAGACCGGTGACATTTTAGGTAAGGGTGTTACTAAGGTCATTTGTGTGTTTATATGCATTATGTGCTTCATATGCCATGTATTCTATATTTATCATTATTAATTATTTCGTATGTGGTATAAAGTGGAGTTGAAGTATGTTGGTATGAATAAATTGTGGCATGAGAATTATGTGTATATTTACGTTATTATTATTGTATGATGTGGCCTTAAGACATGCATGTTAGGGTTGTAAAATAATGATGAGGAGTGTAACAATGTGGTGTTAGGGTTTTGCATGAAATGGCATGGTGCTAGGGTTTGCATGGAAGCATGTCTACATGAAGTTAGGGTTTGCATATGAATTATGTATACATGGAGCTAGGGTTTGCATATGAATTAGGGTTTACATGGAAGCATGGTCTACGTGGAGCTAGGGTTTGCATATGAATTAGGGTTTGCATGGGAGTGTGGTATACGTGGAGCTAGAGTTTGCATGGAAGTGTGGTCTACGTGAAGTTAGGGTTTACATGTGGATTAGGGTTTGCATGTGGATTAGGGTTTGTATGGAAGCATGTCTACGTGGAGTTAGGGTTTGAATAGGAGCTAGTGTTTGCATGGAAGTGTGGTTTATGTGGAGCTAGGGTTTGCATGGGAGCTAGGGTTGCATGGAAGTGTGGTTTACGTGGAGTTAGGGTTTGCATGGGAGCTAGGGTTGCATGAAAGTGTGGTTTACGTGGAGTTAGGGTTTGCATGGGAGCTAGGGTTGCATGGAAGTGTGGTTTACGTGGAGTTAGGGTTTGCATGGGAGCTAGAGTTGCATGGAGTTAGTCATGCATGTTTGGGTAAATGTTTGTGAATGGCAAATGTTGTGATTAAAATATTTAAGGCACTAATCTTTTAAAGTGGAAGATTATTGAGTTGGGTCTAGACCGATCCACCGATCAGGAATAGTGGTTAGGGTTTTACCCTATGTGCGACCGATCCACTGGTAATAATAGTGGTTAGGACATGAGGTTCTATATGTGACCGGCCCACCGGTAATAATAGTGGGGTGACTCGAGCTCAATAAACTCAAATAAGAATCGTTAAAGCTCTTAAAAGATACTAATTACTTACAGTCGAACACCATGTGAGCAGGAACCAGACCGATCCACCGGTCAGGAATAGTGGTTAGGGTTGTACCCTATATGTGACCGATCCACCGGTAATAATAGTGGTTAGGGCATGATGATCTATGTGTGACAGTCCCACCGGTTATAATAGTGGGGTGTTCCTGTACTCGCATGGATTGATAAAAAAGCATAATGTGAATCGACTTCCGATAAAAGGATGATTAAATAATTAATCTGGACTTTTTTTGGGCCTTATGTGTGAACTTGTTGATTATCAGTTATGGATTTCACTTTATGCTTCTATATATCATATGTGTGGGTTTGTAAATGTATGTTGATCATTATCCTGCATGATTTAATGTGTTATATGCCGGCCTTAGTACTCGGTTACCTTACTCAGTACGTAGCGTATTGATCACCCATTTCATGGGTGCTGCTCATTCCCACGAGTAGAAGGCCTGTATGATCTATTGCAGGTAGGAGACACTTACTTTGATGTTATCGATGTCTAAGGGACATTAGGAAGGGCGGAGTGATACCTGGGCTGGATCAACCTTTAGAGTGACGTGGCCATTTTCCTTTTTAATTTATGACTCATGTTACTTTTATTATGTTTAAATTGCCGAAATAATTTTATTAATGTTGTTTAGTTATTATCTGGAAAAACAATAGTTGGTATTTCGAATTATGTAAGACTTGCGCGTACTCTGATTCTCGTTTTTATAAATTTGGATTTGTATGGCATTATTAATAGTATTTTTTTAGCCTTAGCACTTGGTACCGGAACTATAGGAGTGAACCGGTCTGGTACTAAGTGTGGCGGTAACATCCCTAGAATTCACAGGTTTTAAATTAAGTATTTTAATTATTTTCATTTTAAAAAAATAGTAAATTTTAGGGTGTTACAAAATGGGTGTTACAGGGTCGAAAATGAAGGATGAACAATGGTTGCGAAATGGAAAAAATTGAAGATCGGTACAACAATACAAACATTTACCTGCTCGAGATAGAAATGGAGGATGCGGAATGGAAAAAATTGAAGACGACAAGCGAGTATCGACCTTGCAGCAAACACAAAAAAAAATAGAGATATAGGGTCAAAAATGTAGGATGAACAATGGTTGCGAAATGGGAAAAATTGAAGATGGGTACAACAATACAAACATTTACCTGCTTGAGATAGAAATGGAGGATGCGAAATGGAAAAAAATTTAAGATGACGAGCAAGTATCGACACGAGCAGTGGAGGAAGAAGGTCAGGCTCGAGAGCAAGACGGAAATGATAGAGCCAAACGAGGCAAAGAAAATCACTAGTGTTGCACTTTGATCTGATCCAACGGTCCATAGGTTTTTAATCCAATGGGTATAAATTGTTCCTACATTTGTATAGTAAATAATGTTCGCACATGATACTACTTCTATATATATATATATATATATATATATATATATATATATATATATAGTGTTTTATAATTTTTTTGTAAATGTATTGGAAGTGTATGGTGATTGTGTGTTTTTATGTGTTAACTATCAATCATTTGAAACTCGTGGTGTTTGTTTGCTCGTGTGCGCCATTGGTATCATAAAAAATGTGGTTTATGTTATTTTAAGATCTTATTATATATTCATGAATTTGGGTGGCTTATTTGGTTTTAAATTATGATGTTGATTGGAGAGTAATTCAAGTGGCCAACTATTTTCTTTGGAAAGTTATATTGTTGAAAAATACCATATACCGAAAGAAAATATTAGAAAGTGTTCATTATGAAATGTATCAATCATATAAAATCTATTATGTTGAGTTACAATTTTTGGAAAGTACTTGATGTGGAAAAACAGACATTTAAGTAATGTATAAGAACGTGTATAGATGGTTGTCTGCCTTAATTGCATTATATGGTCACCTTGCATAATACACTAAAACTTAAAGTGAAAGCCTTGAATTGCATTATACGTTAAGGTTAGGAAACTTAAAGCTTGGTATACTTTCTTATATTACTTAGCCTTCACATCTAGTGTGGGAGGAACTATGGTTTCTACTTAGAGTAAATGTGGTGGTGGTATCCTCATTATATTTAGCTTCTGCATATGTATTTTTCAATGAGTTTTTGGTTTGAAAGTAAGAGTGTTACAAGAACATCTAATTCGGCCTTGATTTTTACTTGATGCTTGCCTTTTCATATACAAAATAATAGCATAATGAATGACCGGTAATGACTTAGGAAATAGGTCCCTTATATAACAATGTCTCAACGTATCATGTTGTCCTTGTTCACAGAATTTTTCCATTGTTTAGGCACATGAGGGGAAGGAAAATGAAACTTATTAGATAAGTTTCATTTTGGTACCATTTTACACTTTACCAAAATTTTCATTTTGGTTTTTCTTAAACCAATTCTGTTGGACTTAAAGAGCGACAAGCCAAAGAACAAAGGCCAACCTATAAAACCTCGAGACACACACATCCGTTCAAGTTGTTCTCCCAGTTCTAGGTCGGTTCACTATATAGATTAGGGAACGGTTTTCCGTCTTCGACCACATAACAATATCCTACCCTCCTCCTTTTCCTTGGTTTTATTGGTACTTGCACTTATTTTAGGGGGACTAAATCATTAATATAATTTTTTTTTGTTATCTCCTCTCTCCTCTAAATTTGCACTTGGTACTTGACATTTAATAGACATTTTTATAAAAAAAATCATCGATTCACAAATCACCGACGATAAGTACTTATTCGTGGAGAGAAATCATGATATTATTTTGGTACAATTAATTTAATTTTTAGTCTCTAAAACTAAATAGAAATTAGTTTTGACTTTCTAAGCGAAAATAAACGGGCATCAGTTAGACCATACGTAGAGTGCAACATGTTGCACCATATAAGTAATTATTTAGAAACAAAATTTTTACATAAAGCAACAATAGAGAAGGAAAAAAAAAAGGTATTGAATTAGATAAATTTGGAGAAATATAGATTGATGACTTGTATGTGAGTAAAATTAAAAACAAAGATCAACATTCTATTTTAATAATATAATGACGCCGGTGGTTTAAGAGTTGGTAAAAATTTGTTATGAAGGTGTAAAATGAAACTATTTAAAAGTTTCGGTACCAATACCTTACCTCACCCTTTAAATTATTCATATATGAACCCGCGGCTAACTTTAGCCCACAATCATTTGAAGTTTGAAACGACGAACCCATTTAACTTTGTGAATCCTTGTAGCAAATTATTTGGATGATTATCCTAGAATCTGATTAGCTGGCTTTGTCACAATTTGCGAATTATAATTATGCTTATCCCCAACTACTCTAATCTTATCATCTCTCCTTCGAGGATGATGATTGCCAGAGTGAGACGACGAATAAGAGTTCATATGCATGCACTGCATTTAAGATCCTTCGTCCGATCTTCCGCATTTGACATTGACATGAACGACATTGATCCGACCTAAATAAGCCCAATCCCCGTCCCCGTCCCCCCTCCAAGAAAAAATAAATCTGTGGAAAGAAGATAGGACAGTATTGCAAAGTTGGGGTAGGTGGCTGGTCAAATATCTTTTAAATGCTGTCGTTTCAGCTACAGACAAAAAAATTTAATCAAAACCGAAACGAATTATACTAAATTACATTGACTAATTTTGTGAATTAAACCTAATATCGAAAGATCCATCTAATTAAACTTGGATCCTACTTTTAAAGACACAGTTTTTTGGGCGGCAGCAGCAGTACTGTGATGCTTTTCACTTTAATAATTATAGTGAGTAACTTTGAATCCACGATTAAATCGTTTTCAAATTCATCGAGTCGAATGATAATATCCAGCTCACTTGGCGTCCACGTTCGCAAGATGGATAACTACTTTGTAGTAGTAAGTAATACAATATGCGGAGAAATTGTTTTATTTGGACTATTTATGCCGACTCGATTCGGCTCACTGTTGAGGCGGCGCCCGTGTGTATGGCCCATCAGTCACACCGTGGGCCAGTATGTAAATATACATATCTGCCTGCATCAATTGCATTTTAGCGCCCCACCTTCCTACCTCATGTACCCTTTCACGGTTCCAATAATTAGTACTTCTTCTACTTCTGGGAGCAGCTACGATACTAGCCTACTACCAGTACCAGCCAGGCAGCCACGTATTGGTAAATATATAAAATGTGTTTTTGGGCGAGTGTGTAGGCCTAAGCACCTACTCCCTGATTTATAACAAAAAAATATATAAATTTTTGAATTTTTTTTTCGCATTAGAAGATATTTTTGGCAAAGTATAAAATATTAAATATTATATTTTCTAATTTTAATCTTATTATTATTATTATTAAGTAATTGAAAGAGTACGGTTGTGTACGAGGCATTCATACAAAAATATATTAGTAAAAATAAACTAAATTTTAATTTTTTTTATATACGTGTAAATACTTTATATATCTTATATTATAAAATAAATGAAATATTTTTTGACTGTAATTTTTTTAATATAGACACTAATACTTTTAATAAATTTATTATTTAAATATGGTATAAAAACTGACATTAATACTTAATAAATACCACTTTCCTAATTATTTATAAATTTCTAATCTAACTTTTATCCTTATGCATGTTCAATCAGCCAAATTCACTTTTCATTATCAATTTTTTTAATGTATTACCTTAATTAGTTCAAATTAAGGGTAATTTTAAGAATGATCTAAATAATAATAAGAATAAAATATTTTTAATGACCTAAAGTAACATGCAATTTATTTATTTATTTGCTAAAATTAAAGCTCAACAACTTAGAAGAATAAATTAAAAGTCTAATAAGTGTTTTTAAACATCACTTAGCTTTTTTCTTTCTGAAAATTTATATAATGTATTTCAAATTTTTAGATACAGAGAATCTTGAGGGATTATAATAGGTATATTTTCTCATTTATAAATCACATAAGATCAAAATAGTATTTAACACATTTATAAAAAGATAGTTGCAATAATTGACATTCAAGATCCCAACATCTACAAGTTTTATTGTGCTCTATTTATGATGGATTTTAGTAAACCCATGTAGAAGTTTTATTTTGAGTACTTTTGTTTATAAATTGTGTTGTGATATTTTCTTAAATCTCTATGTGAACTTTTATCACTTTAACTATTTGTCAATAATGTACACATGAAAACAAGCATATATTGTTGTTAGAAACATAAGTTTTTATTTTGTACATTTCAAACTTAAGATATAACCATTATGAAGACCAAGCCAAACTTTACCTTGACCTAGTTGATCTTAGAAAATAATTCAATTTACTCAAAAGAAAATAACCATGAAAAATAGTTTGGTTTGATTGATGTATCAAATTATAATGTACCTTACCATGTATATAAATTAATTTGAGGCTACGTTTGATTAAAATGCATGCTTAATAGCTTTTAATACTTAGGAGTTTGATTAATCTCTGATCGAAAAATTTGGTAAAATGTTGTGTTGGCTTAGATATTTGGACTAAAATGAAGGTAGTAGCAAACATTTTTTTACCAACCAAATCAATTATTATAGCCAGCTATTAGCTATCCACTAATACAATTTGTCATCAACTATGTAGTAAATGTCAAGCATGAATTGAACTGACCAAATTATTTTTCAAAGTGTCATATTTAAGTTTATTAAATGTACAAATACATCTTTGGCATGTGGCTTTATAATGGCCATTAATTAGTTTATTTATGAAGAATGATTCCGAAAAGTAAATAAAATATTTAATATCTAAATTGTAATACCCCTTTCTTTTGGAAACCTAACTCATTCATGATATGTAAAAGTGGACTTCAAGTTTCCTAAGTTTCATGTTCTAATATATCTTTTTAGAATTTTAGAACCATAGCTAGTTATGTCTGTAAAACATTTTGTTCAAGACTTGTTATTCTTTCTTATAATTTTATCTTTTGTGAGATTTTTGAGCCATTTTTAGCATCTAAACTCTTTCAAAACTCAGTTTAATGTAGATATTTGAATTCTTTGTGTTTCTTTTGAGTCTCATAGTTATTTTTAAATGCTAAGTAAATTTGTTGGTAAAAAGACATTATTCATCACACCGATATGCCTTAGACTCATTTTTAAGCTCCAAAACGATCTTTTAGCTATATAATATTTACAAAAATTTAAAAACTACTATATTTTAGTGTTGTTGAGCTTTAAATAATTTTAAATTTTTTTATAATTATTTATACAATTTTAGAATTTAATTAGATATTTTTAGACATGATAAGTTATCAAAATCAATATCTCTTCTTCAACTCGTATCTAACCTTTTTGGAAATCATTCTCAACTGCTCAATTTTTTTTTTTCTGAGAATCATCCTTATCCAATCGTTTTATCTTCCAAGTGGTTCCACCCCTCCGTGCCTTCGCCTTTAGATATTTTTAGTTAATATCTTCTAAAAAAAACTTACTTATTAAGTAGTCTTCCACCTATCTTAACTCTTAAGTCATCTACACTTACCCACTTTTAAGTCATCATCATCCTCCCTTCTTACTTTTAAGCAACCATCATATTCTTTCCTTCTCCCTCCATTTTTTCCACCCCCTTTTCTCCTCCTCCTCCATTGTTGATCTTCAACCTTCGCTACGCTTGGAAAACGGTTTAGCTCTTCTTCCTCTTTGATTTTATATTATCCTTTAGTTATTTTCTCGATTTTTTCCAAATCTTTCTTTTGATTATTTTTAGGTTTCAAGGATATTTGAGGTCAAGCTTGGATTATACTCTTTATTTTCATTTGGGAGCTTAGGTCATGTAAGACTTTCTTACTACATCTAAGCATGGTTTTAGATGGTATGATTTGTGTTAGTGTGTTGGAAAACATAGGGTCTTCTTGATGTGAAGTTTAAGCCTCATGTCCATATGGCACGATTCTTGTTCCATTAATTGAATCTAATTACACCACATTAATCCTTATATTTTTAGGTATATTTTGTTATATAACATAATATGTTTCAATAATGTGAAACATGAGTTATTTTAGTATGGAAACCTTATAGTATTTCTTGATCAAGTGTTGTGTTGTTAATTTATTCAAATTTTTCTTGGCCTAATTACATGCTAATTACCATAAGCTATGTAGAAAAAGGATTTAAACATATTTTTGGTTGTTTTGAACATAGTAAGACGTATATACTCTTAAAAGGCTTTTAGTGGGTTTCTAGTGTAAAAGGTTGACCATTAAATTTTGACTGTTGACTTTGACATTTAGAATGGAAACCTAGCGTGAATAGAAAATTTCGATTAATAGCAATTTTTAATAGTAACTTTTTAACCTTTTTTTATTTAAACTTGTCGATATGAACAACATTTCATGCCGATTGATTAATAGTATTTTTGTGAATAAAGTTTTTAAAAATTTGGCATGGGACCTCATTTTGAAGTGGCTAAGACTCATTTACTTAAGTTTGTCGTTCATTGACCTTTATATAAGGTATTTAGGCTAAAAGTGGTATTTTTGGAGTTTTTGGTCATTTATGATATGTTTGTTGAATTAATTTATATAAACCTTGAATAAATATGACGGTCTTAGATGATTGATAGTTGACTTCTAAATCTTTGGAACTGAGGACTTAGTTAGCTGGTATGTGTTGACCTTTGTGTTTTTGGTGAATAATATATTGTTCTTGAATAAAATACTAATTATTAAAGTGGATGATCTTGAGTTGAGAATGGTTTCCTCTTTAGGGTTAACTACCATAGAGACGATGAGAGATCCCTCAATTGGTTTGGTTTGTCTTCTGTCTTAGCATTTCAAATAAGGCCCTAATCTACTCTTCTTAATCCTTTGAACATTTTAGAGCGAGTGCACAATCAAGGATTAGGTGACCCAGTGGTGTGGTTATACCTGTATATAATTTAAACCCTCATGTTATCAATTTTAGTATTGGTAAGAAGGGTACAATTTTAGGCAAGAAATTGAGATGACTCATTTAAGCTTATCTAGAACATAAATAATAAAATAAAAGCCACTAAATAAAAAAACAAAAAATAATTGTGAGGGCTTGAAAATTGAAAACAACAAAAAGCAAATAAAGTCAAATAAGAAAATGTGGATGAATGCAATTATGAAAATTGTGATCGCTTTTGTTATGTATTAATGTGGATGTGCTACAAGTTGTGATATGATGTGGCCTTAGGACATGCATGCTAGGGTATTTGATGTGGTGATGTGGTTTGGGGGCATGAAAAAGAAAATTTGGAAAGAAAGATAACCAAGAGGAAGTAAGTTGGCTAGTAGGGGAAATAGGAGGAACTAGGTTTGCATGGGGTGGTTAAGGTCCGCATGGGGGCGAACCTTACGTACGGAAAGATGTCTCGGGGCATGTGGAAGGTAAGAGAAGTGTCGTTTGGGCGTTTGGGGGCTTTGGGTGAAAAATAGTACGCGGATCAGAATAAGGGTGCGTAGGAGACTAGGCTAGAGTTAGAGGGAACCCTAATTTGGGTAGGGGAAAGAAGAAAAAGAGAATAATAAAAATAAGTGAGAATGAGTGGGACAAGAAGTGAGGGTTGAACTGAAGGGTCGTGATGTGTAGGGGTGCTAGAATGAGTCTGGGTTATACGAGGCAGAAAAGGATGGGCCACATAGGCCCAAGTTAGGGTTTCTGGAGAAAACCCTAAGGGAAGGCGGTGAGTGGACTTTGGGGGTATAAGGTGGTGGGCCTAGACCCACACACTTAGGAGACGGGTTTCCGATGTGAGCAAGCGGATTAAGGGAAGGATGTCGGGGGAGTTAAGAGGTGTAGAGGTCTCAAGATATGAGACGAGCCATCTTGGGAGGATAAGTATAGCTGGAGTTAGCCATGCATGTCTAGGGCAGAATTTATTGAAAAAGATACAATAAAACACTAATCACTTAAAGAGAAATATTGTTGAGCTAGGCCCAGACCGGTCCACAGGCGAATAATAATGGCCAGGAGCCGAGGTGCCCTGGAGACCGATCCACCGGCGAATAATAGTGGCCAGGAGCGTGTTGCCCTGTATGATTCTGGTCCACCGGCTATAATAGTGGGGGATTCCGTGCTCAACAAACCAAACGTAAAAAAACTAAGACATGGGAAATGCACTAATACTTACGGTGGAATACTATGTGAGTCGGGGCCAGACCGGTCCACCGACAAATAATAGTGGCGAGGAGCGTTTTGCCCTGGAGATCGATCCACCGGCGAATAATAGTGGTCTGGAGCGTTCTACCCTATATGTATCTCCGATCCACCGACTATAATAGTGGGGCTCTCGCACTCACATGGATTAATAAAGAGTATGTGTGAAATTGAGTACGTCGTTAAGAGATTTAAAGAACAAGTCTAATTGGAGCATAACCGGACTCACTATTTGTATTGTTTTATGTTGCCTATATGATCATGCATGTATTGTGTGTCTTGTATGTTTGGCCTTAGTTATACGGTTACCTTACTTAGTACGAAGCGTACTGACCACCCGTTTCATGGGTGCTGCTCATTCCCATGAGCAGAAGGCCCCTCTGATTTAGTGTAGGTAGGTGATTCTATATTCGATGCCTACGATGCTTACAAGGCATCGGACGGGACCGAGAGTTGAGTCCGAACCTAGCTTGGGGGTTGAAAGTGACATGGCCGGAGTCTATCGTCCACTTTATCTTTCTTATGTCTTTAAATTTAGTCTATTTCTGATGTACGATGTTTCAAACTTTTGGAACCTTAAAACTGTACCTTTGGATTATACTTCTGACTTTCCGCACTCTAATTCTATATGACTCGTGTTTTACTAATGACTGGTGTTTTATTATCAACTCATATTTGATGGTTAATCTGGTTTAGCCTTAGCACTTAGTACCGGGACGGTAGGAGTGAACCGATCTGGTACTAAGTGTGGCAGTAATGCCTCCGAATTTACAATTTTATCTTTTCGTTTCTGTCAAACTCTTTGAAATTAAACAAAATTTTTCAGTAGTAAATTTGGGGGTGTTATAGTTTACCACTTAAACTGTCAAATCAAACAATTTTAGAAAATTGATCCAACCAATAAGTTAAAAATCAATTTAATTGGTATCAAATCAAAACTAATTGATTAATATGTGAAAGAAACAAACATAACAAAATTCTACAAATCTATTCTCGAAAATTAGGGTTTTAAAGCCCAAAATACACATCTAAAAACTTCAAATCAATTAATTGAAATTGAAGGCTTTAGAATGCAATTAAGGTCATTTCAAACAATTCTATAACATTAATTTCAGAAGAAACAAGCATACAGGCAACCAATTTCATAAATTTCATTTCAAAACTAGGGTTTTAGACCTAAAAATATAATTTGATCAAATTTTATTAATTTATTTAAATTGAATGTTTGGAAATGCAATTAGGCATATTTTATAACATATTTTATACTCAATTGATTAAAAAAAATAAAGGAAGTAGCCAATTTAACATAATTAGGGTTTTTGAGCCGGAATTGCAAATCTGGTCAAATTTTATTCAAATATTTAAATTGGCGGTTCGGAATTGAAATTAGAAATATTCTAAAATATATTGTATAACCAATTTAATATAAAAAAAACTCAATTACACAATCCAATTTAAACCTGCATGAGTTTTGACCTAAAAATCTAATTTTGATAGATTTAACCCAATTTTTCCAAATTGACAATTCCAACCTAAAATTAAGTACATTTCAAAGTATAATTTATGCAACCATATACATTAAAATTCAGACATAACCGGGTTAAAAATCTAATTTTCACAATTCAACCATATACATTAAAATTAACCACTCTAAATCACTCATACAACATATATATACATAATTAAATAACCAATTTAATTTATCATAAGCTAATTCGCATAAATTTAATTAAAATAAGAGTTAGGGTTTGGGATAATTATATCAAATGAATTACTTTAAAATTGGAGGAGATAAGGGGTGGTGGAACATCATCGGAGGTCAAAGACCACTCATCGGTAATTGGGTGCACCGGAGGTAGCCGCACGACGTCAGTGTCGTTGTTGTTGCTCGCTTTACCTGGCTACAGCTACTGCTACTACATACTTCCGTCGACGACGTTGACGAATGAAGGTGTGGAGGTTCTGGTGGCGTGGTGTGGCACGGTGGTGGTGAGGTCGAATGGCAGGCGTGGTGGTGGTGTTGAGCGACAAAGGAGCAAGGGGAGCAAGTTGGGGGCTGGGGTTTCAGCACAGAAGAAGAGAAAAGAAATAGAGAAGAGAAGAAGAAAGATAAGGGGATGAGGGGCGGGTTCCGGTTTGACCAGGATCGATTTTTTTTTAAACTATCTAAAATATGATAAAATTGATGATTTTATCTAAATTTTATTTAGTAAAATAATAAATTTTCTTTTAATGGAAGATCAAATGACTCAAATAATTTAACACATTTTTGATATGGATTCTGGCAACCAAAATGGGAAAAATGAAAGAAAATAAACTTCAAAAATAAAATCATAAATAAATTATGAAAACTTTTTTAATTTAAATGTTCCAAAAATCTAATTAACCTCGTAAAAATAAATAAATTCAAAGACGGAAATATATTCTATGGATAAAAATTATTAAAATAATTTTACCACTTTAAAAGGATTTTGTAATTTAATTCTAAAAAATATTTATTTTTATTAACAAAATATAACCTTAAAATAAAGTCGTAATCACACGACGAGGCTATACTAAAAAAAATTAAAATATGAAAATCAAATACATGATAGAAATGAAAATATAGTTTAAACAAAAATTAAATTACATGAATTTGATAAAAATCGTAGACATGAACGAATTTATCTAGAATAGTTCACAACGACAACGAATTAAATAAATTTCAATATAAATTTAAAACTATCAATAAAATCATAAAAACAATTAAAACATTAACAAACATTTATGAGAAACACAATTTAAATTAAATAACCCAATTAGAATTAAATTAAATGTTAAAACTCATAAATAAACACTAATATTTATAAAAATTAGGTTTTAAAGAAACGGGATCTTACACAAAAAGTTAGATAAAACCCCTTATGGGTTATAGAAAGGGTATTCCCCTGACCTAAAATTCTTGAACACGTGGGGGTGTTTAGACAAAGTGCATCTACCAGACTTTAAAAAAAAATCAAATATATGGCCCAAAATATTTGATTGTGTGTTCATTTTCTATGTTGCTAATAGTGTTGCTTATAGGCTCTTGTATTTGATTAATCATAAAATATGTAAATATAGAGATGCTAAATTCATTGAGACCATTTTTTCCTTGAAAAGGTGTGATAATGTGCATAATATTGGTTCTTTTGTTGTTGATGATGTATGTTCTTCCTTACCTAATCATGCTTCTTTTTTAAATGAAAGTAATGTTGAAGCTAGAAGAGGTAAAGTGCAATGTGTAGAGAGTAGTTCTTGTCTAAACTTTATTACTACCTTCTTGATAGAAAGTTCTAACATTGATAAGATTAGTGATAATATTATATCAAACTTCTTAATAGAGGAAGATCCTAAAACATATGAAGAGGCAGATATTTTTAGTGATTTTAGTTTCTAGAAAGAAGCTATTACAAGTGAACTTGATTATATAACTTCTAACCATACTTAGGACCTAGTTGTCTTACCTAGGGGTTGTAAGTCAATCAAGAGTGAGTGGTTCTTTAGAAAGAAGTTAAAGACAGATGGGTCTGTGGATAGATATAAGGCTAGACTAGTAGTTGTGGGATAAACTTAGAATAATGATATTGACTACTTTGATACTTATTCCCCTGTGACCAAAGTGGACACAATCAAGGCTATGGTTTCCTTAGTTGTTATCTATGGTATTCTAATACATCAAATGGATGTAAAGATAAATTTTCTTAATGGTGACTTAGAGGAAGAAATCTAGGTAGAAAAACTTAATGGTGGTGTAGTGCTTAGTCAAGAGGTTAAGGTTTATAAGCTGAGAAAGTCCCTTTATGGTCTTAAACAAGCCCTAAAACAATGGTATGAAAAACTTAACCAAACCTTAGTGAATAATGGCTATATGGTGATGACATGCTTATCGTTGATACAAACATGAAGGCGGTTAGTGAGATTAAGAATTTCTTTTCTTCCCAGTTTGAGATGAAGGACTTAGGTAAGGCTAATGTAATACTTGGTATTAAATTAAGAAATACTAAAAATGGTTTCTCCCTAAGTTAATCTCATTACATTGAGACAATCATAAAAAAGTTTGGTCATCATGATATGACACCTATGAAAACTTCCTATGATCTAGTATACACCTTAAAAAGAACAAGGGTCCTAGTGTTGCTCATGATAGATATACTAAGATTATAGGAAGTGTGAATGTTCCTCATAAGCTGTACCAAACCTGACATAGCTTATGCGATGAGCCTCTTGAGTCGTTACACTCACAGCCCCAATGATGATCATTAGAATGCTCATCATCGTTTACTTAGATACCTTAAGGGTACAATTGATTGGTGTTTGCATTAAAAAAAAATTCCTTGTTATGTTAGAAAGTTACTGTGATGCAAACTAGGTGAATGATAATGATGAAGTAAGCTCTAGTAGGGTTATGTGTTCACATTAGGTGGAGGTGTTATGTCATGGAAGTCCTCAAAACAGACATGTATAGCACATTCCACCATGGAATTTGAATTTATTACTCTTGAGTTGGTAGGTCAGGAAGTTGAATTGCTGAGGGACTAACTAGTAAAAGTACCATTGAGGGAAAAATCTAGTGTTCTAGTTTCGCTTCACTATGATTCACATACCTCCATTAGAATTGATAAAAAATAACATGTATAATAGGAAGAGAGAACATATCTATGTCAAAACACAAGGTGGGTAAGAATTTGTTAAAAGAAGGAGTGATCTCCTTAAAATATGTGCATTAGAAGAGGAATTTGGCAAATCCTCTCATAAAAGACTTATGAAGGAAAGTGGTCCTTGAATCTTCAAGAGGGATGGGCCTCAAGCCTAGGATAAAGAAAAGTATTATGGATACCCAATTTGGTCAGATTCAATGTGATCAAACTCAATCTGACAATACAGATTCAATGAGGTCAAACAAAGCCATTATGATTACTCTTTATGCAGTACAATCCCATCCTTGCAACATAAATTACAGAGTTGTACAGGCTCTTTTGAATCTATAACCTATTTTAGTGATGTTATTGAGACACATTTGATGGCTTCATATGTGTGGTAGTGCTAATTTTGAGTTGTATGCTCATTTTGAATCCATAACCATTATTAGTGGTGATTTGAGACACATTTAATGGATTATATTGATTATTTTGAGGGTGAGATTGAAGCTCTTAATGAGTCCATGACCATATGTGTTGGTGATATAGAGACGAACTTGATAGACTCACCTAATCGGGTGTGAAGGTAAGATGTCTTCTATAAGAGTTGGAATATCTCTTTAGACTACTCAAAAGTACCCAAGGTGTGCATAAGGCTATTTAAAGAGCTAATTCATTTTATTATATTTTTTATCGTGAAGATATTGCATAATTTAAAAGTGTAATATGTGTTATGAGGAAGCTATTCAAATCTAAGTTGTTCAAGAGAACTTCACTACTTAGACTATGTTGTAAACTCATTCTCTATGTATCAATTCAATCAAAAGATATTGATATGTAGTATAAATCTTTTCCTTTGCCTAGGTTATTCTTTCTTGTTTACTATGAGTTTTCTCGTAGTTGGTGGAGAATTTTTGGGTAACTACAATAAAAATACCCATGTTCTTCATTTCTCAATAATCACCCACTCTCTCCATGTATCCATTAAATGATCCATTTTCTCCACATGTTCTACACCTTTTCAGTACTTGTTGATGGGGAATGAGGGTGAGTGGTAGGAATGGTGTGAGTACTAAGAGTGGGATTACTTTAAAAATTGCCTATATATAAATACCCGTAGTCGCTTGGACTTGCAACATCATCAAACTCTATCCTCACAAGCTACATTCGTCTCTTTTCCACTAATTCCCGGATACTTGAATTCTACAATTCTCCATTCATTCAATCTTGATTGCACGAGTTTGAGGGAAGTTGTGTAAACCCTTAAGGAGTGAACGGTCTTGAATGATATAACCAAAGTGGGGCCTAATTTGCTTTCAGGGCAGTGATTATTTTACGACACAACAATTTCATCTTTCAATCCTTGTTCTTTACTATACCTACCACCAACATATTGATGTAATATTTAAGTAGATCGGCATAATATTTTTGCAAATGAATTTGATTGAGCTTCAAAACAGGCTCAATCGAAGCTTACATAAGCTGCCTTGTTTATTTTGTAAGTTGTCATAAACGAGCTGCATATGAGCTTTAAAGGAGTTTGAGTCATCCTGTCTCATTCGAACTTGGCTTGTTTAAGTTCCACAAGCCGAGGCAAGTTGCTTGATAGTTTCCCACATGCTCAGACACGCTCATCTTAGCCTTATTCGAGTGTGCGGTTTCAATTTATTACATATACGATCAAGTGATGTTTGAATCAGGAAAGGTTTGGTTATGCTCGACTCGGTTGTTTATTATATATCCTAAATTAATGAAGGAGATACTCGAGAGATGTGATATATATCCATGAGACACACGGAGAGGTTTGATCTTTGCGAATCATGCTTGTGATTTGTTTATTATTTATTTAAACATAAGTTTCTTGGTTGATTACAAAATGTTGTGTATATACGTACGTACGTACGATGCGGCTACTAATTATAAAATAAAACAGTGATGATGCAGACTTGTTTCCTACATTCATGAATCATTCAGTCATTTGGCCTACTTATTATATATTCAGAAAATTTAGTGTTTAGGATGCCCTGGCTTTTTAGTCTTATATTATATGGCTTAGTCACCAGCCAACCTCAATACTTGGCCGGTAAAAGTAGGTCGGCCACCAAGGCAAGAAGAAGAGGTAGTGTTGCTAACTCGAACCTATGGGTTTCATGATAGCCAAACTAGTTTAATTATGAGGGTTGTTCATTAGTATAATTTTATATTATTATTCTCAACTTTTTTATTTTGCATTATTATATGAAAATTGATCAAAATTACACACGCACACGCACTATAATTTACAATACATCCAAGCAACATATTGAAGTTTATGTCCAAATATATGTTTCTGAAATGAAATTTTGTTAGCTTAGAATTTTTATTTTAAAATAAATGTTAGCGGGTATTTTTTTTTTCTTTTTATCCTTAATCTTTTTTGTCTTTCATCTTTTATATATTACTTATAATATAATTTTATAATAAAGGATATAACTAATATATTAAATATATATTTATGTTTTTTAAAACAGTATGTAAATAATTAAAAATATATTATTATTATTATTAGTTAGAAACGAAAGGGGTAATATACATCACTATAATCAGAGTGGCTTTTGGTATTTAGTCGGGTGTAGTTATAATAGAAAATGGAGAACCGTGCTTTTTAAATTAAATGTTGTCGAAAACGTGATGATATATGAAGGAAAATTATGGTCGTAAAATTAATTAGACACGGAAGTTGCAATTATTAAGGATCGCTTCAGATGATTGGGTTAGTAAAAGAGCATATAACTTTTCCGAAAGGGAGAAAGGAGGCATGTGTTAAGCGTCCTGTTCGATCGTCCAAAATATAGACCGGTAGTGGCAAGTAAGGAACGAATAAACTTGTACAATTACCACAAAGTTGAGAGGCGTGCGCAAGGCTCTTAAATTGTGAATCGAGCTTTTATTGGGCACCTACGTAGTAGTAAATAGTAAATAGTAATATGCCTTAGGCCTTTGTAGTGTGTAGTTACGTCCACTCCAAGAAGTCGGAAGAATCTTTATCACGTATGCATCCAGAAAACCTAAATAAAAAAGACAGAAAAAGGAGGCTCGCCGCTTCATCTCCATCGAGACGCAACCGGACGAAGGAAAGGTGTGCCTATCCAATCAAATTTTTCTAATTCCTTCGTTTGGGAAAGATAATCTTTTTATTTCAACTTTTTTAATACACGACAAATAAAAAAAATATATTCCAATAAAAAATAATTAATTTATTCAATTTAAAATGATATAGTTTCATTGCTTAATTTAAGTCTTAAATTATATTAAATTTAATTATAAATTTAAATTTTGAATAATATTTACATATTTAGTCTAGGTAATAATTAAAAGTTATAAAATTTATTTACAATTAATATTCTCATTTCAATTCATCCACACACATACATGCTTATATATATAATAAAATTTTATAAAAAATAAATAATATTTACGGTATATAATTTATTGAATTGGATATTATTTACATTTATCATATGGGATATCGAATTTATTTAAACTTCTATTAATCGAATCAATTATTTAATTTAAATAAATTTTAATTATTTTTTTTATATTAGATATATTCAAATATTGAATTAAATTATTAAATATCAGATAACATACACACTATATCCATCAGGTAGGGGCATCAAAGCAGAGCATCTACTATGGAGAGGAAAAAAGCCTCTTAATCTCAAATTTGAGGAAAAAAAATACTTTAAATTTAAGGTTATTTTAAAATTTTAAAGTGTCTAAAGTATAAAATCGAAGCATATTCACTACACTTTTTAGACTAATTTTTAATGATATAATGCATACAAAATATTAATTTTTTAAAAGAAATTAGCCAGTATTTATTAAATTATTTGTAAAATTATATTTAATGAAATTTGATTGTGTAAGATTATTAATTGTCATTTATGGATTAATATAAATTAAATAATAAATATTATAAAGTATAAATAATTGATGATGTGATTGATAAAAGTAATTAGGTGATATAAATTTAAAGTAGTAGGATATAAAATAAATAATTAAATTTAAAATAAATTAATAAAAATAAAAAATAAAAAATAATTTAATAATATAATTAGATATTTTAAATTTAAAGTATAGAAGTGGATACTCATAAACTAACGAAAAGAATTGAGGAATTTCCAACGAATTTTCCGTGGTTTTGAAGGAATGAAGGAATAAAGAAAACAGCTGGCGACAGCCAGCTCGAGTCGTCCAGCTGGTAGTCACTCCTCATGGACGGACGCGTTCCCCGGTGTACCGCAAACACTCTCGCGCACTTCGGTCCCTCCCCCAGTCCTTCTCCTCCTCTTCTCGTACAAGCTTATCTCGTGTAGTGGTAGTAGTTACCTGTTAGCTTACCAGTATGCGGCAGCAGTAGTGCCATAAAAATATATTTGACCCGTTGTCACGCCCCCCCACCCCCGTACAAAGCCCCAAGTCCCGTCCCGTCCCACTACCACTACTTGCTGCTGAGCTGGTTCTAGTGGGATATTGCTGCTGCTACTGCCGCCGCTTGTCTACCTGTACTAGCCTTTAATATCCATCCATGCATTTTCCTTCCTTGTCCCTACCCTATATATACACGACCCCTCCCCTCCATATCTTTAAATAAACACAACACAAGACAATAAACAACAAAAGTAGTACGTAAAACTTTGTTTCTTTCTCTCTTGCTGCTGCTTGTTAATTGTATTCATCGACAGACATCGCTACCCCTACCTACTTGCTGCTGCTTACTCTGCAGTTTATAACTATCAACCGATCGATCGATCGATCGAAAGAAAGAAAATGGCTTTGATCCCTTCATATATCGGCGGGTACTTGATGCTCTTGCTTGTCGCTTTCTCAGCTATGAGCAGTTCAGCTGTCTATGGCGGTAATTTCTACCAAGACTTTGAACCTCTATTTGGTGGTGACCAAAGGGTTAAGATTAATGGGGGCGGGCGCCTCCTTTCTTTGTCTTTAGACAAGGCTTCTGGCTCCGGGTTCAAATCTAAGAAACAGTATTTGTTTGGAAGGATCGATATGCAGCTCAAACTTGTTGCTGGAAATTCAGCCGGCACGGTTACAGCTTATTATGTAAGTACTCCCTACCTCCTACGTACGACTTGACCCCTACCCACGTGCGTACGTGCGTTGCGATACGTACGTACGTACGTACTGCCTTCCAACTAAAGCCGATCTTAAATAATTTTTAAGAAACATGTTTGTTTTGGATTGCATGCAGTTATCTTCTAAAGGCGCGGCGTGGGATGAGATTGACTATGAATTCTTAGGAAATGTCAGCGGACAGCCCTATACACTCCATACTAATGTCTTCACCCAAGGAAAAGGCAACCGAGAGCAACAGTTCCATCTCTGGTTTGACCCAACCAACAGCTTCCACACCTATTCCATCGTCTGGAAGCCTCAGCACATCATGTAAATAAGTACTAATCAATTAATAAATAAATAAATAAAAAGCTACTACGGCTATATATATATATATATATATATATATATATAAATGATGTTCACCTTGTACTATCATCATCTTCCACTGCTGTAATGACTAATTAATCACCCTGTCTTTGTACTTGTTTGCAGTTTCTCAGTGGACAACGTCCCGATCCGAGTGTTCAAGAATCAAGAAGCCATAGGGGTTCCTTTCCCTAAGAACCAACCAATGACATTATACTCAACTTTATGGAATGCCGATGATTGGGCCACACAAGGCGGGCGTGTCAAGACCGATTGGTCCAAGGCCCCTTTCGTCGCTTACTACAGGAACTTCAATGCCGACACCTCCCGTGCGTATACTTCTCAGGGAGCCAGCCCCCGGACCCCTTCTAAGTCATCCGGTCGTACTATTATGCCGGCCTTAGATGCAGCGGGGCAGAAGCGATTGAGATGGGTTCAAAGGAATTACATGATTTATAACTACTGTACTGATTTCAAACGTTTTCCGCAGGGGATTCCTACTGAATGCAAGCAAAGGCAATTTTGATTGATTGATTTGAAGACCTAGAAATCTCGATCAAAATAGTGCTAGTTACTTGTGCGTGCAACTGCAACTCCTAGTCTGCTACTGCTACCGCTTCTGCTACTCTGCTACTGCATGGTTGTTTCGGGATGTATTAGTTATAACTCTTAATAACCGTACGTCTTTCTTTTGCGTTTAGAATGTTCGAACACAGATCGATCGACTACCTCAATTTTATTACGTGATTTCTTCTTCTCCTATTCAGTTTCTGTATATATAATAACAAAGATAGTGCCCTATGTATGCTCCTATATGTGTTGCTAGAAGTCATGTATTAATTCTTTATTTGTAGTAATACTCTGTTTGTAACCTGTCTTGTTATATAGTAATATTAATAATTAGTACGTCTTTTTAACTTTGCATTCCGTTCCCCTCAAGTACCTTCTCCATTAATTTTAATTCACACTGTAAAAAGTATAAATTATAAAATGAAAAAAAAAATATCTAATTAAAAAACTTTTTTATTTTTGTTATTTAATTTTAGACACAAAGTCATACGACTAATAATCATGCTATGTGAGACAAAAGAACCACCTACACCTACAAATGCAAAGAAACCCAAGTCTGTTAAAAGTGAGGAAAAACCATAGACCAAATCAAGCGACGGAACCTAAACACTCAAGCCTAAAGTCAAAATAACACCTTTCAGGATAAAGCATCGAAAGCCAGCCGTAAACCACATAGCCCAACGATTCACACAAAGTGGAGCATGTCGCTAATTAGAAAACATATACTTTAATTTCAAAACTATTAATTTTTTTAAACAAAACAATAATACTTTTAATCAGCCACAAACAAACACTTAATTATAACAACCCCCTCCCTCTCTTATAATTAGGTAAAATCCTTAATAGATCATAAAAAAGGACATCGAAGAGTTCAACACTACCGTATAGGCTGTTGGAAGTAATGGCATAGCATCAATTGTTTGTTGTGCGGTAGTTGTTTATTAAGCGGATATACATGATTTTATTTGATTTTTATATTTCTTTATCTTTGGATTGCTTGAACTGCGAGTTTAGTTTATTTTGTATAGCATTTGGTTGGACTTGATTGCGTCTACATATATCACATGCACTCTCGACGACCATCTGGTCCGGACTCGACATGGGTGTGATTTAGTGTTTCATTAGACCTTGTTTGGTTGATTTCTGTATCTTTATTTTTTGTATCTAGCAAGTAAATATTTTGTGAAGATATCGTTCACAAATCATCAGTAAATGGTCGACGAGTCATTTAAGGGAGAATTTATGGTTTTTATTTTCGTGATTATTTTCTCTGGTTTTAAAAAGTATGTTTCGACTCTAATTCATTTAGATTGAAAATTTTTCCTTCTATCTTTTTTTCTTTGTATTTCTCAAACTGAGACTCTTTGGTAATTATTTTCGTAATTTTCGCTGATTTTTTTTTTCTTTAGGACGTAAGAATGAAGTTAAGTTGTCTTAATTTTGGGAGGGAGCTGCCAAGATGATTGCACCTCTCTCTAATATTTTTATGTATACTTTCAAATTATTTTACAACACTAGCCAGTCCACCAGGCGCCACCAAATCAAGGCCGCCACTCCTCCAGGCCGGCTCGACTATACTCACTCCCAATCAGCCAATCGAGCTCAATTCTATCGAAGGAACTCGACTTGATACAATACAAAGAAACAGAACTACAACTTCAAGTGTGAGGGCAAGGGGGCACTCCAACCCCGGGGAATTCTTATTACGATCCTAAGAATAATATAAAACTACTTGGTTTTCCTTACAATCGCTTAGACAAGAACACCACCTCACCGATTTTACTTAGTACACTAGAAACATTAATGTAGGTACGTATATTGATATTTTTAGTAATATACGTATAATTATTATTTATAAATTTAAAATACTTTGTAGGAAATTAAGATTAAAGGTAATGATATATACGTTTGATTTCTTTCACATAGTAACAAGATTACATCAGCTGGTAAAATGAAATTATAATACAAAATAAAGGTAAGTGAACAATCGAGCCATTTTTTTTTTCTTTCGGAGTGGCGTATATTTAATTGAATGACATGATTATAATGATTCCCTTGCTTTCCCATATGCCGTCCATTCTGAGTGATGTAAATATTCATGCAAGGAAGTTTACTTAATTGTATATATCTTCTCCAACAATCCTCTTCTATTTATAATAACTTGCAATTGATCTAATAAAAATGATAAGTTTCTTTTTCTTATTTTGATATTTGTCCTACTATTTTATAAACATTCCTTATTTAAAAAATTCCACTTTGATCACACTTTCACCAACGTACATTACAATCCTAAAATATTAACACTACAGTAAATACGGTCGTCAGGAACGTAAATGTAGCGACGGTTCTATAACTGTTTGGAAAAAGTAAAAAAAAAACGGAAAAATAGCGACAGTTTTAAACCACTGCGCATAATAAATAAATAAAATTGCTTTAGGGACGGTTTTTAACCGTCGCAAAATGAAATCCCAAATTACCGCCGCGCGCTTATAACACATTGGCTCCCTCTCCTGCGCGCACATATCCTCAACCAAAATTAATCGAGAGGAATGCGCAACAATCTACCCCTGCTCTCTCTCTCTGTCGATTTCGTCCGGCCGCCTGGGTGCTCGATCGTCGACATTGGTTGTCTTCTTCGCTACGCCCTTCTCTTTTCTCGTTCCCGGCGCTGGTTGAAGCTCCCAGCGAAGCTTTGGAATTTTATGAACAGGTTAGTTCGATTTTGACTTCCATTTTACTTGGTTTTAATTACTGCTGAAATATTTGCTATAAGCCTTGGATTTGTAGTTCTTCTCGTTCCTAGTGCTAGTTGAAGCTCCCGGTGAAGCTTTGGATGGAAGTGTGAACAGATTAGTTCGATTTTGACTTCCATTTTACTTTAGTTTTAATTACTGCTAAATTAATTGTTGTAAGCCTTCGATTTGTAGTTCTTCTCATTCTTGGTGCTGCTTGAAGCTCCCACCGAAGCTCTGGACGGAAGTGTCAACAGGTTAGGTTGGCTTTTGCTAATTGTTTATAAGTTTGTCGAGCAAACTTGGGAATAGATGATAGTGGAACTGTTTTTGTGCAATTAATTTAGTCGTGTTTGCTTGGCAATAGATTTGGTTTTTGTTATCACCAAAACTTTTGTTTGCTCGTGTTTTCTATGGTCTGACCTCTTCATTGTTCCTGATATCGGAAGACCAATGGTAGATGAATTATCCTGGTTATCACACCCTTCTCTAATACTGCATATTTTTCAACATGCTTATCTCTGTCATGTGGACTGTGGAAGATTGTTGTGAAGAATGAATCCTAGAAAGAAATCTGGGTACTTTCGGTGAAACAATGGTTTTAATCTCCTATTTGCAAGATAGTGGATGGTCCACATAGGAACCTCCTCTCCCTAGTTTTGGGCCATTCATTTGATTTTCTCATTTCCACATAGGAACCTCCTCTCCCTGTTTCTTGAACAACCCAGCTTTTTCTAGATTATTCAGTGTAGCCGCATGCTCAAATCCGTAGCTATGCAATAGCTCTCTCCTAGGTTAAGCATACATCATTAAAGCATTTAGAGAATATAACCATGTCCCATACAAAATCATCAAGTTCAAGAAAATAGAAAACCTTATCTTCAAGAAGAATGAAAATAACAGATATGTGCTCTTCATACCTTAAATAGTCAACCTGTTTCTTCGGCAATCCTGAATTTGTAATAGAGAACAAGATTAGAAGACGAAGGACGCTAAGAAGAGGCTCCTACTTATGAATCATCTCTTCAATATACTCAAAGCATCTGCATTCAGACAATGCATTAGTACTAGATACCAAAATTTACCTCTATCAGTATGCTGATCAGCGTTAAAAGCATGAGATCTTGAAAAATAAATCAATGTATGCACTAAAGGTAATTTTCATGGAAACACTACTACATT
The DNA here is from genome assembly GCA_030549775.1 of Tamarix chinensis. Lineage (NCBI taxonomy): Eukaryota > Viridiplantae > Streptophyta > Magnoliopsida > Caryophyllales > Tamaricaceae > Tamarix > Tamarix chinensis. The sequence goes on from CM060182.1 coordinate 74,944,903, forward strand.
GACTAGAACACAGACCAATCATCACCTGCCATGTATGAAATTCCGCCAGTTAAGCACGCAACTAGGCACTTATAAACAAAGTCTGTGCAATGAATATTATGGAGCACTAAAAATAAGAAGCCACTCTATACTGGGCATATTTATTCATCTATGAGTGAGGAAAAAAAAAGTGAACCTAGATGAATAGTTTGGGAATCACAGTACCCACTACCCAATACATGCTAAAAGGTTACATCCTGTACAACATGATCCTTAAACAGATGGTAATATTTTCATAGTCGTATATGGGAATATCTTTGATCCAAATATAGTAATGATGTGATTTTTTCTTCTTTTCCAGCCATTTTTTGATAATTATTTGATACAACAGAACCATTTATGACTGAAGATCAGTATCTCTCAATCAGCAAGACTAAGTTATGGAAACTATGGCAAGCATATTTGTTATTCTATATGGCGCTTCATGAACAATAGCTTTTAAAATCAGAGGAGGGGGGATTACAACATTAAATTTGTTACTTAATTTGTTGTTGTTTTAAATTCTCAGGTATATTTGAAATACAATTTCTCATGGATAAAAGTTAGATAAATTTTAATAGGACCAGTTCTAAGTTTTAGCGGGATTTGACAGTTTTTTGAAGCTTGCTATAAATGGAGAAATCTGGTGTCCATGTCGAAAGTGTCATAACAGATATCGTAATCCCATTGATGTTGTCACTGCTCATGTTATGAAGAATGGTTTTAGAAAAAATTATACCAACTAGGTTCTTCATGGGGAACCAATATTTGTCCCTACTAATGATGTTAACGTTCGACATGGAAGTATGGATGAAATTAGGCCAAGTTTTGGTGATAGTACTCAAATTCCGACCTTGGTGAGGGATGCATTTGGGGTATTTGATCAATCCTCAACTGAAAATCATACAGTTGAATGTTCAATTCCATTTCAGACTACATTCAACGAGAATTCCCATGATTGTGATGTTTTACCTGAAGGCCAACCAAGCAATTGTCGTAGTGATGAAGAGTTTCATTTTCATAGAGTAATGAAGCAATGTGAGGAAGAATTATATCCAGGGTGCAATAATTATTCAAAGCTTTCTTTCATTTTGCATTTGTGTCATTTGAAAAACATGAATGGTTGGTCTTCAAAGTCTTTTACCATGTTGCTTGAATTGTTATCCAATGCATTTCCTATGTTGTCTTCATTTCCATCATCTTGGTATGAGGCAAAAAAGTTGATCAATGAATTGGGTCTTGGATATGAAAAGATCCATGCATGTCCAAATGACTGCATGTTATATTGGAATGATGGAAGAAATGATCAGACAAAGTTAGATAATTGTTTGGTGTGTAACACTTCTCGTTGGGAGAATCCAATTGAACTAGGGTGTAATAATGAAGGTGAACAAGAGTCTAATAGAAGAAAAAATCCTAAGAAAGTTCTACGATATTTTTCATTAATTCCAAGGCTAAAAAGAATATACATATCATCAAAGATGGTTGCAGATATGAGATGGCATGATAGAAATCGTGTGAAGGATGGAAAATTAAGACATCCAGCTGATGGTTTGTCATGGAAAGATATTGATTCCCGTTATCCAGATTTTGCTCTCGATCCTCGCAATGTTCGTCTTGGACTTGCTAGTGACGGGTTTAATCCATTTCGAACGTTGAACACGAATCATAGCACATGGCCTGTATTATTAGTTCCTTATAATTTCCCACCATGGTTGTGTATGAAACAAACATCACTTATTTTGTCTATGATTATTCCAGGGGAGAAGAGCCCAGATAATGACATAGATGTATATTTGCAACCTCTAGTACATGAGTTAAGGAATTTGTGGGAGGGTGTTAATGCTTTTGATGCAGCTTCTATGCAAAACTTTCAACTGCGGGCCACTCTTATGTGGACTATAAATGATTTTCCAGCATATGCAAATTTATTTGGGTGGAGTACAAAGGGTGCGCTTGCTTGTCCTTGTTGTGCAAGTGCTACTTCTTCAATATGGTTGAAGTTTGGTAAGAAGTTTTGTTATATGAGGCATCGTAGGTGGTTACCGGATGATCACATATTTCGCTTTCAAGCTTCACAATTTGATGGAACAATAGAGTTTGACAAGGCTCCAACTACACCATCCGGAATTACTATTCGTAAGCAGGTGGATGGCCTCAATCATGTTTATAGGAAGTTTTCAGATCGATCTACAAGATTTGCTGAACCAATTGATATGCCCCCACCAATTTTTGAGGACACAGATGATGATAATGATGAGGATGAGGATATTTTATTTAATAGGCCCATGCAACATAATTGGAAGAAAAGAAGTATTTTCTTTGATCTTCCCTATTGGCAACACAACCTCATTCGTCACAATTTAGATGTAATGCATATAGAGAAAAACATATGTGATAATTTATTAGGAACTTTCTTGGGTATTGATAGGAAGTCAAAAGACAATCATCAAGCATGTAAGGATCTTCAGGATATTGGGATACGACAAGATCTACACCCGATTGAATTGCCAAATAACAAGTATGTCTTGCCTAATGCTTCTTATACGATGAATGCTACTGACAAGGTCCGCTTCTTATCAGTTTTGCAGAAGATTAAAGTTCCTGATGGATATGCATCTAACATCTCGAGATGTGTTAGTTTGAAAGACAAGAGATTGTTCAATCTTAAAAGTCACGATGGTCATATTTTAATGCAAGATTTTCTCCCAATTTCATTAAGAGCATCCATGTGCACTGAGGTTGTTGGACTTATCTCAGACTTATCATTGTTTTTCAAATCCATATGTAGTAAAGAGCTAGACTTGCAAGAGCTTGATAATTTGCAACAACATGTTGTTCTAACATTGTGCCGCATGGAAAAGATTTTTCCACCATGTTTTTTTACAAGCATGGTTCATTTGATTGTACATCTTCCAGAGCAAGTGAAGTTTACAGGCCCAGTTCACTATACTTGGATGTTTCCCATTGAACGGTGAGAACATTTGTACTTACTTTTTCTATGACTAAGCTTAGTGCTACTATAATTTCTACAATAACTACAAATATGTGGCTTCATTGTTTTATTTTATAGGGACCTAGTACGATTAAAATCATACGTGCGGAATAGAGCTCATCCTGAGGGTTCTATAGCAGAGGGATACAACATCCATGAATGTTTAACATTCTGTTCACGTTATTTTGGAGATGTTGAGACTTTATTTAATCAAGTACCACGGAATGATGAATTTGTTCAAGATTTTGACAAGTATTTGTTCAATACCGGAGGACGGCCTTTAGGGAAGATTCATCGCCACAACTTGGATGATTTGAGTCTTAAGTAAGCTCATTGTTATGTGTTGATCCAACATCATTATTTTGACACTTATTGTAGGTAATATTATATGTACCATAATAGTTAAGCAACTTTATTAAATTAATGTAGAATTTTTTTATAGTTTTTAATGCTCTTATATGGTATAGAGATTTCATACGTGAAAAGCGTCGGACCAATAGGGGTATTAGGCCTGATGAGAATACCGAGAAGAAGTGGGTAGTCAAAGAATTTTCTCAATGGCTTCAATCAAAGGTAGTTTTAACAATACATAGAGCAAAAGTCTTTTATTATATGAGCATATGTGTTATAATGCATACTATAAAAGCTGTAATCTTTTATGCTATTTTAGGGACAAGACATTGATGACAGTACAGAAGATGGGAAAATTTGGAAGGCTTTAGCACGAGGACCTAATAAATTAGTTAAACGGATGAATTCATTTATCACAAGGGGATTTAGATTTCACACAAAAAACCGTGATGAGAGGAGGAAAACTCAAAATTCTGGGGTGCTGGTAATTGCAGATGGAAGGAAACATTATGGGAAGATAAGAGATATTTACGAATTAGATTACTATGGTAGTTGTCGAGTCGTATTATTTTGTTGTGATTGGGTAAACATTAATTCAGGTAGAGGGTTGAAGCAAGATAACAATGGATTTACTTAAGTAAATTTCAATCACTTGATACATATGGGAAAGGCAATAAAAGATGATCCATTCATTCTAGCATCTCAAGCAACTCAAGTTTTTTATGTGAAAGATGGGAAACAAGAAGAGTGGTCTCATATAGTTGAAACAAAACCAAGGGACAACTATCAAATGGGAACATGTGCACTAGAAGAAAATGAGGATGAAGATGATCGGCTCTATCCCCAATCTGTTCCTTGTACTTCCATTAATACTTTTGATGATGTAACATATTTAGCTAGGACTAATATGGATGAGTAGTTTTAGACTACAAAAATAAATAAAAAATGTATGTACTACTTTTCATTGCAATTTATTTTTGTGGACTCTACTTCATGTTTTGTTATTATCATTTTTTATTTTTACTAATGTTTTGCTTTTATCCTTGATGTTTTTGCTTACTATTTATGAGTATGGTGTAGATCATATGTTTTGTAGTCATATATCGTTCAAGGAAAGCAACAAGGAATTTGACATATGATCTACATGCATCTTCTCGTTGCATATCATCGAATGTTATTCCCTCTTTTAGACGTGTGACAGGAGACAACACTTTACCTCTTTCATCAAATATTCAACCATGTGGTCAAGCGTTTGCTGATACATCGGTTGAGAGGTCTCCATCTATTCATTCACCGCTTACACCAGATAGTGTTACACAAACAATTCAAGCCCATGAGGAGCAACTTCACGAGCATGATACACCAAGTGTAGTTGGTGGTAGTGATGGTGGTAGAGGCAAGATTATTAAAGATTTTGTCAAATTTATTGGTAAGGGTGTCTTATTACTAAATGTTTTTTTTATTCATTCAATTCTTTCTATCGTCACTAACTAATTTCAAATGTATTGTTTAGATGTTGAGGGAAATAGAACACGAAGATATGGTGAAATCTCGCCAGCAAATATTTGGGATCTTAATGGTCGTGAGAAGATGGTAGTGGATGTTAATGAAATGTATCAACCAATTAGAAGGTCTGGACATATCTTCAACCATTGGTTAGCAGACCTAGTAGATAGACCAGAATTGTGTCCGTACCATAGGAAAGATTGGTGTAAAGTGAATAAAGCAACCAAAGAGGAATTGAAGACAATAGTTCGGGTACTTCATAGATATATATTCATTATAGTAATATTATTTTTATTTTTCTTGTCATTTTCGTAATCTTATTTTTGTGGCCATGGTAGGCAAAGTTTCATCTTCCTCCTGGGAGTATGATGGACAAATATTTTTTGAGTAACCTTGGAATCAGAGTAAGAAGTAAGAGGGGTGAGTTGAAGGCTAAATATTGTCCACCCGGTGCTACAATAGATCAAGTGCTAGAAAAATGGAATATCGCCAAAATTCCTAAGGAGCAATGGTATGAAATGGTTGAGTATTGGTTCTCTAATGATGGAAAGGTACAATATCAAACTAAGCATTTATTTATAGTTTGAAAATGAATAGATAGTTATATATTTATTTTGGTATAAGAATGCTTCTAATCGAGGAGAAGAGGCAAGAAGTGAAGCATCCCATTTTCATACACATGGAACAAAAAGCTTTGCTATTGCTAGAGATGAATATGTAAGTAATTCATGACATGCATAATATATAATAATGGTAGTTAAATGTATTTTCTACTATTTATTTGACTTTATTTAATCATTCATATAAGGTCTAATGGTCGAGAGCCTGATGACATTGATATGTTTATACTTAATCATAAGCGTCATGATGGAAGCTATTCAAAATATTCCAAGTCCAAGGAATTTATGGTATGGAGTTATATATTTACATGTTAACATCCTTATTCTTTGGTTTATCTCAATGTAGCCCTTTATTCTTTTTATTTGTCCTAACATAGGATGAAGATATGACTTATATAAAAGAAAAAATCGGGCACTCTGAATTGTCAGAAAATACCATTGAGGCGGAAAAGGAGGTTGTTCTTTCTTTATATGGAAAGAATCATAGTGGTAGAGCATTCGGTTATGGGCATGGTGCCACGCCCTCTAAGCTAGAGATGTGTAACAAGAGTGTAGGTCGATCCAATCTTGAAATAGAAAGGCTAAATAAGGAACTAGCTGCCGCAAGAGAAGAAGCAGCTACTGCAAGAGAAGAAGTAGCTGCTACTAAAGATCAACTTCAGAAAACTGAAGAACAGTCAGCTGCCACTAGAACAGAAGTAGCTGCCAACAAAAAAGAGTTGGATGTCTTAATGACTCGAGTCAATCAATGGATGGGAAGAACAAGCACTACATAGGTATGTTTTATAGAGATTTTATGAATACGTACCGCAAATGCTAGTTGTTGATTGCTTTTAGTAATTTTTACAGGTTATGGACAAATTATCTGTATTTCTTTGAGGATCCTGATAATATGGATTAATCTATTGATCTATAGAGATTACAGGTTATGCTAGTTGTTGATTGCTTTTAGTAATTTTTACAGGTTTTGCTAATTGGAACATGTGCAGGTACCATGATGGATGCTTTACAGGTTATAGGGGATAGCGTTGAAGACCACTTGGGAGATGTAAGTTCCTAGAACTGAAATATATTCTCTTTAGAACTGTATTATTGGTGTTTTCTTGTTTGTTTAGATCTTGAAGTATAATTCTCCTATTGATGTGACAACATAACTCAATTTTGGCTACTTATTATTTTCATATTGGCCAACATAACTCCATTTGCATGCTGGTCCCTATCCCCTTAGCGGTAGCACAAGCACCTCTAACTTCTGTGATTGTTTAAGATTCTTTGATGTACATATCATTTGACATAAATATTTTGGTATAAGTAGGACTTCAGGGTAAATAAGTTAGTGAAACATTTTGGTTGACACAGCTTGAATGCCACTATCTATATCTTATTTACAATTCAGAAATATCATTATTTATATGGCCAAGAAACTAGCAGTTATGATAATGCAAGAAATAGTCTGTAGAGTTATCATTTACTATTGTAAACCCCTAATTTTGAACTGTTTATGAATAGAAGATAGGTATCTTGCTGATGATTCAGTTTTAGACTTAAGGTTAATCACCTACTCTCTTGTTGATAGGCTGAATATTGTCGTTGTTGTCTCAATGGGTTAAGTATATCAATTACATAGATATAATGATATTATTTTGTAATTCCCCAACCAACAAAAAGGCTGATATCATAAGATATTGAAAGATGAAATAGCTTTTGTGCAACAACATTGTGGAGCTATTGGCTTGAATCCCTCTTTTTTCACTACATGTCACCAAACATAGTGTATGAGTGGGGGAGATGTTTGCATATAATCTCCCTTATCCTGCCCTAGCTTTCTATTGACTTTACTAATTACCGTGTAGATTTTGGTTGAAGGCCGTATTCTCATGTTTTTTGAAGGATTAAGTCTTGCTAATGTTATCCATCTTTAAATTTTTGGTCCATGAACCAATGTTTCTGAAACTTGATGTCAATTATGGACATTTTCTTGTTACCAGAATTTCATTCTTAATCCATCATTATTCAACATGGACCAATAAAAGATAACCACAACAAATTTTGGGTGCAATTATATTTCTAGCTTCGGGTTACGGGATCACCTTTCTAACATATCCCAGCTTGACTTAGCTTTTAACAGGGTATTCGCTTACATCCTTATAGTAATAAACTATAAGATTGACCACCAGTAACACACACACACATATATATACATATATATGTATGTATGTATGTATGTATGTATGTATGTATGCATGTAAGCTAATGAAAATCTTTCATTAAGTTAATTGAAAATTTTGTTTGATTATGTAATGTGGGTTCAATTGACTTGTAGTAGATTTCAACTACTTTTCATGCCAAATAAATTTTGTGACTGATACCAGAATACCCTGCTAGCATGTTTAGTTCCTACAGGTGGTTTTTAGGGATCAAAAACTCACACTCACACCTTTATTTGGATTGTCTCCCGTTGGTTTCTTTTTTCAGAATTGTAAGTTACTATTCTAATGATTATGTATACAATTGATGCTGTGATGAACCTTTACATATTGGAAGCTAATTTTACTAACACAACATATTGATCTTCGGGATCAAGAACTTGTTTGGCTAACATATGATGTTTCTAAAGGATATTAGGATGAAGATTATGTATACTGAAATATATATTTTAGTAAAATCAAAAACAAATAATAAACAATAATCAAACTCCTAAAGTAATTGAACCCTAAAATAATTGAAATCGTGCATTCAATTTCAAGAAATGTGGCTAAGTACATAATAAACATACCCTAATTTCATTCTTAATCCATCATTATTCAATGTGGACCAACAGAAGATAACCACAACAAATTTCTCCTTCATAGGAGGGATCAAGGTATAGGAGGCTAGCAGAATGATCACTTCTGATGTAGTTTCAGGAAGACTTTAGCTTTTCTTTTCACATTACCTTTTTTTCCAATTTTTGAGCTGCTTAAGTTTATAATTGCTTCATTTTGATATGAGATTTCAGTTTCATTAGCACACGAACTTATTCAGTGTCTGAGTTCAATCAGAAATTAGTTTTTGTATCCAATTATTAGATGCAGAATAGAAAAGGTGAACCAAGATATTTGTATACAATTTTCTCTGCCCAACCCTAACTGCTCTGCTACACTTCAAATATCAGAGAATTTCATTAGCACAGGATATTGTTTTGTGGCAAAATCATTGGGTCTTGCATCTGTGATTGTTATCTGTGAGTGTTTTGTGGATGATTCTTATCTGTGATTGTTTCCAGTGAGCATGGTAACAAGAGTTTTACATCCTAAACTCAAGAATGATTCTATGTGATTTGATAAAACCTTGGATTAAGCTTGTGAGAATTGAGTTAGGGAATTATTTGAGCTATCTTCCATTATTTTTTCTCCCTGGCTGCTGTTATTAGCTATTATGCAAATTTTTGTCTTGGGGTGTTGGTGTTGTAACTATGTTTTTGGTACATGACCTAAGGTATTTTTTGGTAACTCTCATGGAAAGGTCACACATGACATGCTCCTTGTTGGGATGGTCCTTGTTGTTTTGTGTTTTCTTGAACATAACCATTACTTTTTTGTTGTATGTTTTGGCCATCTTTTTTGTATATGCTCCCTGGGTATGCTTGGGTGTAAATGTATGTCCATAATATATATAAATATAAATTTTTGCCTTTGATAAAAAAATAAAGTGTGATGGATAATCCACTAGTATTGGTCTTAGGAATTTTTTATATTTGTATATTGAAATGTTATATTTATTTATAATATACATTGGTGATTATATATTTTATGATACAAATAAATGCATCAAGATGTGACATCAGATACCAAAGACATGGCTACAAAGAAGCTAAACCTAACTACAATGTAGCTTGTCACTTTGTAATTTAATGATTTTGAATGTTGCTGAAATACATTGGTATATTTGGATTAATTCAATGATCAGGTTGTAATTAATTAAGTAGGTTAAATATTATTATTATAGGTTATTGATTATATATGTAGGTAGAAACTTGATGTGAAAATTTTTGGTATAAAGAATAATTTTGATTCAATGATCAGGTTGTAAGCAGGTTATTATTATTACAGGTTTAATTTCGTTGATAAACCGTCTGTGTAAAACTGGAGAAAAATTTAGCGCAAAACACTATTGCGATGGTTATTAAGCGTCGGTAAACACCTGTGTGACGGTTATAAATCGTTGCTAAAAAAATTAGGAATGGTTAATAACCGTCACTAAATAAATGAAATTAATAAAAAAAATAAGAAATTATTGTTTTAGGGACAGTTATTAACCGTTGTTAAAAACTTTTACCAACGCTTACAAAAATAGTCGCTAATAACACAGGGACACTTCGTTTAGGAACGGTTCTGTGAATCGTTGGTAAAACTTTAGCGACGGTTAAGAACTATCCCTAAAATGAAAATAACCGTCGCTAATATCCGTATTTACTGTAGTGCAATAATACATTAATTACCTTTTTTTGAAAATTGGTCAAAAGTTCCACAAAGAGTTAGAAACAAAACAAAATAAGAGAGAAACACCTCTGACTAGAAACAGAAAAGGCAGAAAAATAAAACAGTACGGCTAACAACCACCCACAATATGAAAACTTCTTTCTCTTTGACAAGCGCTTCTCAGTGACGTCAACCCCTAAGAAGTTAGTGTTTCGCTATTAGAGCTTGGGCATTTTGAACAATATCACCGACTATGTAGGCAAGATATGGATTTGTATTTTTCACCCATAAGCCAACTTATTACACTCATCAACATCCACTTACTACAGACTTCTGTACCTTTGAAGATAATTCTATTTCTAGTTTCCTATATGATTCCGATAATAGCAAAGAAGGCAGCGGTCCAGATGCTATCTTTTAAAACTCTTCTTTGAAAACTCAGCCAAGCTAAAAAGATGTCCATAGTACTCGATGACATCACCCATTCCATCCAGATCCATTTATATATTCCATACCATAGCCGACCAGTAAAGAAGTAGTGCAAAACCAAATGGTTAACAGTCTCTAATTCTGTATGGTAGTAGGGGCAGCTAGCATCATGTGGGCTAATAAGCCGAAGGCCAAAAAGCTTATCCTTTGTGTTCAATTTTTGTCGAACCACAAACCATGCAAGCAACTCATTCCTTGGGGGGGGGCAACTCCACTCCAGATTCTGTTGAAATCTTTTCAAGTGCCTCCCAAATCAATTTCCTCTTCCTAGTGTGCATCACTAAATGATCTAACCAAAAACTTCCTCCTTCTGTCTTTACTCCAAAATACTATGTCCGATCTTTCCTTGCATATGAGAGCTTGATTGATACTTTTTAGCAAATGATGTTCACTTTCCCCTTCCCACATGAAAAGACATCTTCTCCACATGATGTTTCAATGCCAAACAGCCCCATCCCACACGCCCATATTTGCTACCTTTTCATCTTGCTGGCAAGACACTGAGAATAATCTTGAAAAACACTGACTCAACTTTCCTTGACCAGTCCAATCGTCATGCCAAAAACTAAACTTCTTCCCATCACCTAAACTAAGATTCAAACCTGCAACCATGAGGTCACTTTTCTCACCATGCTTTACAATTTCTGCCCATGTGCCTCTACTTCCATTCCTTTCAGGGATCTTGAGCACCTCTCTCTAATTCTCTAAATAGATTGCTTGGATAACCAACTTCCACATAGCTCCATCAGTAGTGAAATATCACTGCCACCATTTAACCAGCAGAGCAATGTTTTAAATCACCAGATCATCAACACCAGACCTCCCCTTTGCTTCGGTCTTTGAATGACCCTCCATCTGATCAAAGGCAAACTTTTCTTGTCTTTGTTTCCAGACCAAAAGAAATTCATTTGAATTCTAATAATTTCTATGGCAACACCTTTAGGGATCTTAAATAGGCTCATATAGTAAAGAGGTAGGCTATTTAGGACACTTTTGATCAGAACGAGTCTTCCCGACCTAGAGAGCATTCTCGCTTTCCAACTACTTAGCCTATCCCTCACTTTTTCAGCCACTAGTTTCTATGTCAACATGCTCATTGGATTAGCTCCCAATGGAAGTCCCAGATAAATGAGTGACAAGCTACTGATACAGCAGTTATGAATATTTGCTGCTGAAGCCAGTAACTCTAAGTCAGCACCCAAATTGATCAACTCTAACTTCGAGAAGTTTATACCCAAACTAGAGAAAAGGTAAAAACAGTTGAGCAGTCTTCTCCAATTTCTAACCGAGTCCTCCGATGCAGAGTAAAAAACCAACTTATCGTCTGCATATTGAAGGTGGGTCACCTCTAGTTGGTAATTACCAATCTTAACACCTTGGATCAAACGCAAACCAATACCTCTTTTGATCATCTGACTCAAACCTTCAGCGGCCAAGACAAAAAGGAAAGGGGAAAGTGGGTCCCCTTGTTTGAGACCTCCCTTCATCTCAAATGGAGGGGAAGGAGTTTCGTTGATCAAAATCGAGATGCTTGCAGTTGTAAGACATTCCTTATTCCATGATCTCTAGATTTTTCCGAACCCCATGATCTCCAACACCAAGTCCAAATAGTCCCATCTAAGAGAGTCAAAATCTTTTTTGGAAATCTAACTTCACCATAAAATCCTACTGCCTTTTTTGATTCTTAAACCAATGAACCACTTCATTTGCAATTAGAGCCCTATCGATGATATTCCTACCTGTTATAAAAGATGTTTGGTTGATACTTACTATAGACGGCACAACCTACTTCAGTTTATTTGTCATAATCTTTGCTATAACCTTGTAGATATATCCGACCATACTAATGGGTCTAAAATGTATAGCCTCTTCAGAATTCTTGATTTTGGGAATAAGAGAGACTAAAGTAGTGTTCACAACTCTAGGAAGCTAACCCGAAAAGAAGAAATTGAGGACTAAATATATGAAATTTTCTCCCACAATTTCCGAATAAAGCCCAAATGGAAGCCATCATAACCGGGGGCCTTCATCGGCTCGCAGGCCAAATAACTGCTCTAACTTCATCTCTTTATGCCATGCTTTCAATCCATTTAGGTACATATTTAGGTTCCTAAAAGAAAATAAATTAGCTTTCTATTTTTTTAGATGCCTAAGTAAAAATAAAAATTATGATCGAGGTATTTAATTGTGAAAATATTAAATAAAATACTTTTAGAATATGCTTAAAAATGAATATTATTATCATAAAATCCTAAATATGTTCAAGATCTTAGTTTAATAATTAAAATTGACATCTTGTTTTTAATACGCTCCATAATCCTTATTCCTAAATATTTTATTGTGTATATGATATTGGTTGGAATTTAGTTATTGTACTTATATTATAACATTCCTATTTTTTTTTTGTTTATAACCAAAATATTTCATGTTAATAAAAGGTTTATGAAATATAAAACATGAAAACATTTAAAAAAATTCCACCATATCATGCCTAGAGATAGATGTGTATAATACCTACCTATAACTGATGTAGGGCAAAAACTCAACTTTTTTTTTGAACTCCATGAGATTCAAGAGAGGGCATTAGAGGTGGAAAAAAATGATTTATGAGTTACAAAAACTCAATTACATGTAACATCAATAATACACCTCTTTTTTAAGGATATAAATTGTGATTTTTCCTTACAAATACCATTTATACCTATTTCCACCTCTCTTTTTTTATTATCTGCATTTTAACCTAATTTATTGTTTACTCTTTTGCATCGATTACTCCATGACAGATAGAGATTTTGCGGCGGTGTGAAAGATAATTTCACCATTATTGTCATCATTCTTCTTCCTCTTCGCCAATCACTGCCACCTATTGGAGTTCTTCCTCTTCATTCTTTCTTCGCCATTTTTTGTTAATAGGTGTGAATTATTATTCTTCAATCTTGCTAAATGTTACACTAAAGTAGATTTCTTTTCCTCCTTTCACTGTTGCTATGTAAATGTGCATCCTTAGTTTTGTTGTGTAATGTGTTCTATATATTATTAGATTTTTTTTTGTATCAATGTTGTAATAGTAAGTGAATCATTCTTATTCATTTGTATAAGAAAAATAACTACCACCGTTGGCTATTATTTTATACATTATGTTCCAAAAGAGAAATCAATTACATTTTCTTTCTCTTGCTCATTTTTTAAGAAAAAACTAGGTATATATGGCATCATAAATTGTACAGAGGTATACTATAATATATTATTTAAAGAGTATGTAGATGGTTATTTAGAGGTTATTTAGATAAGCTATGAATTTAATATTTTATATTTTATCGGCTTATAAATCGGTATCGTTGATAAAATGTATGTACATTGGATCAAGTTAGTTTTGAATTATAATAAAGTATTTTTATTTATTACCTTCACATGTACCATTAAATAGCATGTATTTTTTTTTATTGTAAATCAAATTTAGAGTTATTAGGATAATTTAGCATATAATGGCTCACTTAAAAACTTCTAATGTAATATAAAATACTAATTTATTGAATAATTATATGCAAATGATTAATAAATAAAAGTTAGAGTATATGTTGAACTAAAAATAAAAATCCATGCCTCAACGACTATGAAATATAATTTATCATTCATGACACTTCAATAATGCGAGTACTACTGCAAACACGACTGTAATTTTATTTCTTGAATGAACCCTTACAATAGAAACATCAACTACAATTTATAGCCAGTTATTTTGTTGATTTTTATCCTTCTCCCCACCACCACCACTCATTATGCATGAAACGAAAATGGATGATGTTATGTTTGCGTTTATCTAGTCTAAATTAGCTCAATAATATTAGTTTTTATTTAGCTTCCTTTATTAAAGATTTGAAGCACATGTGAGAGAATGGATTTAAAGTATTCGATGGACATCTCTAAGAGAGTGATGTTATTTTATGTAATAAATGATGTTCTTATTTATGGTAATCTTTTTTATTAAAGTATACATGGATATTATGCATGCCCTATTTTTGAAGATAACACAAACTTTTGCTAGCTAAAGAAAATTAAGGAGTCTACTTATCTTAGATATCACACATTCTTACCTACTAATCGTCTTTATCGCAAGCAAATAAAAGATTTTAATGGCTTAGTTGAGGAGGCTGCAACTCCGATACCTCTCATCAAGATCAAGTGTTTTAAAAGATGAGATACTGAAATGTGTCCTTTAAAGGGGGAAATTAGTAATAATTTTAGGTGGGTGGAAAAAGATACCAATATTCTTTGACCTTTCATCTTAGAGATTCTTGTACATATGACACTACGTTGATTTAATGTATATTGAGAAGAACATATCTAATAGTCTACTTTGTGCACTTCCAAATGCACCTAATAAGATAAAGGTTGGTATTAGTTCAAATTTGGACTTAGTTAACCTAGCAATAAATCCAATTTACCTCCATATTGAGTTTCTTATTTTTATGATAACAAACACCAAGACTTGAAGTCAGTGGATAAGAAATCACACGATTACCATGTTCTTATTCAATGTCTGTTGTTGATAGCTATTGTAACACCCAAAATTTCATAACATTTGCTTTCAGGTGTTTAACCTTTTATTCAAAACCAAACCTTAAACATTGGCCTAATTATTTTATAAATAACCTTTGACTCGTAACCTAAATAAATTTCTAAACATTTTTTTCTAATTAGTTTTACCTATTTTCTTTTTGCTAGACCTATTATAAACCTAATTATTATTATTTTTGATATATTTTTACTCGATATTCTAACCTAGCTAAATTAAACCTAAAACTAAAAAAAACTATTTTTTCACCCTCTTTTTACCCGCGTAAAATTACCCTTTATGCACCCTATTCTTCTACCGTTGTGTGCCCCATATACCTCCCCCAATCAGTCTCCCTATCTCCCTCCTTACTTCACTCCACTCAAACCAATTAGGTGTAAATGTATACATACAAACACATAACACACCTACACCTCCCAACCTTACCCGTATATACACAAACACCCCCTCCTCTCTTCTTCTTCATGCATACTCTCCCTACCTCCCCACCATTTCCATCTTCGTGCACACCTACACCTGGCCTCTTCTTCTTCTCCTTCTTATTCTTCCATCCTTCATCTTCTTCTTTCTCCCTATTTCCGTCTCTTTCTCTTTTCTTTCTTTCTTCTCCATCCCTGTGACAAGTTTTGAAAAATCCTTCCCCCAACTCCTTGGCTTACTCCTTCGTAGCACCTCCTCTAGGTAATGATAATTATTTCTGTTGCATCCCTCCTCCATTTCTATCGTTGTTGCTTCCTACACCTCAACCACTACAACACCATACCACCAACACTACAGCACCATGCCTCACCATTGCCTGCCACAACCTTCACCTTCTTCTTCTTCTTCTTCTTCTTCTTCTTCTTCTTCTTCTTCTTCTTCTTCTTCTTCTTCTGCCTCCCCACCATCGCAACCTTATCTTTCTCCTCATTATTCTCCTTTGGTATGCTTCATCGGTCCTCACCCTTAGGAGTTGGATGGAGATAAGTGTATTAGCTATAACTGTGCCGAAGATCGTGAGCATATTCCCACAACCATTTGTAATTAAAGGCATGTCCCTTGAGAACTTTAGGCCAATGTTCAAGTTTGATTTATAAGTTCACATGGATATTATATGCATATATAAATAAAGTGGCACTTATCATGAAAATCCCCTAAAAGATTATGTTGACATGATCAACAAGTCTACTTAGGACGGTTTTGCATAGTATCAATCTTCAAATGAATCTAAGGTATAAAATAATTTTAAAATAGCTATTATCATACACTAGAATTAATTTTTGTATAAGTTTATATATTACACTTTACTGTGACTGAAAAAGAGCCTATAGAGCATAGAAAGATTTGAGAAAAACACATATACCCATTATATCTTGTTTGCTAGCAGCATAGCTGTGAGAAAGGAACTGGTAAGAAATTAAATATTATTTTTTAATATTATTTTTAGTGGTCGAATAGTTAACATGATAGAAAATGATAGAGCGGTAAGGGAACAAGCAAAAAGAGATGATACAGAATATGTACCCTCTACAAGAACTAATGTGTGGATCAAGGTTCAAATGAATAAGAAGGAAAATGCTTCCATTAAGACAACACAAATAATGATTGGGAAAATTTTGTAACCTTTTAGCAATTCTTTGAATTGTTTTCATATTTAAATATCATTTCCTATACTTGACTAACTTAACATATCTCTAATATAATGTCATCTGAAAGGAAGGGGCAAGTGAGCAAACCAACCCCAATGATGATTTGATTATAGCATCATAGACCAAAAAGCATGGTGGGAGAGGGGGATGAGCTATAGTGCCAACTTGATCAAGGTGTTTAGACATGTCAATATTTCTCCCACTTTAAGAGAGGAGCTTAGTTCCCTATAAATGAAAGTTGAAACTTTACATGTAAAATAAGAGTGCATGGAATAGTTGATGATAAAAGTGTTACATAAAAGGCCATAACCATAATCTAGTACCCCTAAACTTAGACATTTTTCGAAGGTTGATGAGGTAGTATGTACGCTTTACTTTTAAAGATGTGTGTGTGTATTCAAAGTCCTTCACTATGTGTTATTTATCAACAAACCATATATATACAAAGAAAATGAGAAACAAACATGGATTTATTTAAAAGCATCATTATATATCGTAAAATTACAGTCATATAGAGGGTTCAACACCCATATTACACACGTGATCCTTAAACTTATTTGGTAGCATGTCCTTAGCTAAAGGGTCAACTAGCATACAATCAATACCTCTATGTTCCAAGATCACTTCTCCTTTTGAAATACTTTGCTTTAATTTCAAGTGATTGATGATTATACTCTTGGCATGACCACAAATTATGTTGTTTCTTGAGATAAAGATGGTAGCTGAATTGTCACACTTAAGCATCAAATGTTTAGAAATAAAATCTACTATTTTAAGACCCGATATGAAATTTTTTAACCACACACCATGATTTTTGGCTTCAAATGATGAGATGAGTTCTGCTTTCATTGTAGAAGTGGCTATGCAATCCTAATTTTTGCTATTCTAGGATATTACTCCACCGATTAGTAGAAAAATGAATCTAGAAATAGATTTATGTGAATCTACATAGCCAAAAAAGTTCGCATATGAATAGCCTAGTGCCTCAAAATCCTCAACATGATGATACATGATCATGTAGCCCTTATTACATTTTAAATACCTAATAACTTTCTTTGTAGTTTTCCAATGGTCAAATCCTATATTATTCTCGTAACGTCCCTATACCCCCCAACGCCATGTGCAATGTCAAGTCTTGTGCAAACCCAAGCATACATAAGAATTCCAACCACAAAAGTATATAGGATTTTCTTCATCCAATCTATCTCTAAGTTATTTTTAAGACACTAACTTAACTACAATTTTTCAGCTTTGACAATAGGAGCCACATGTGGTGTATAACCTACCGATATATGCATCTTGAGATAGTCCTAATATACTTCTGGATCTATCTTGATGAATCTTTATGCCAATGGCATAAGATGTATTATCCATATCCTTCATATTATATTTTTTAGAAAGAAATTTCTTCACATCATATAACATTCATTTATCATTGCATGCAATTAGAATGTCATCTGCATATAAAACCAAGAAATAAACCCTACTCCCACTGACCTCAATGTATATACACTGATCCATGACATTCTCTTCAAATTCAATGGAAGAAATGACATCATGGAACTTTAGATACCGCTATCAGGAGCCTTATTTCAATCCATATATGGCTTTTTTAAGGTGTATAAGTTCCATTATCCCACAAAATAGATGTGATTTTGAGGAGGAATAAGCTAAAAGGATCAAATCTGAGTCTAGAATTGAGAGGTTGGAAAAGGATCTCCTTAAAACTAAAGACCAAGTGGGATATCTGACTAGTGTAATGCATAAATTATCTAAGAATCTAGTAAGTTCCTTATTAATTTTTATCATTTATTTACATTTCCTATGAAACTCATCAATTTTTGGTAAATATTTTTTCTACCACTAAAATAGTGTGAAAATGAATCAAAATGAACATTAGGGGTTACATAGTGATTAGGTTGTGTAGCTAGGGTATGGCTTCACTACAACATAATGCCTAAAAGGCAAGACAAAAAGTATGTGCTGGCATTAACTATTTTTTAATCAAAGACTAAAAGTATTATATATAGATACTAATAATCACAATATCAACTAGGCATACCTAGAGTAAAGTAAAAAGACTAACTATATTAAATTTATAAAATATGATAGAAAAAATCCCCTTTAGTCACAAACAAGCTGAATGAATTTCTATCACCAACTATAACTACCAGAATCAGTAGCCACTGGCTGCTGTTACAAAAAATTAGACAACCAACTACCATTTAACATGTTTAATGTTACCCTAGAAATAAAACAATAACACAAATATGTCATACCCGTCTCTTACCATCAATGATAGGAAAATAATATACTCGCTACATAAAAGATAAAAGGAGAGTTATAAAAGCAAGAAAAACATCGAATATAAGTTTCATCATACCCATGGTGCCACTTGCACTTCAATTTCCCTTTGTAGTTATGGTTAATTGCGAAAACTCTCTCCCAGCCCTACCTTGAAAATATATTAGAAACTCAGTAACTTTCCCTACCTATTTCAGTCTACAAATCAAACAAGATGATAAGAGCGAATGCTTAACAAGACCATATCATGTGGTAGATAATGGAGTAATTATTATTTCACAATGAAGGATCTTTTATCTTGTTTATTGGAGTTGAAAATGATGACAATGGTTGGAGATATAATTGGATATGATGGTATTCTCGACAATGCTTTTTACTTGGAGTTGGATCTTCAACAAGATCACTCAATTCTAAAGAGAAATAACAAATTTTTTTGTAGAGAATAATACCTAAACTCTCAAAAATACTCACTTAAAGATGGAGAGGAATTCAAAAAATCTAGGTTAATTCTTCATTGATGTTGTTATGAATGTAAAAGTCTACACACACACATGGTGGTCTTAATTTATCTTTACTAATCAATCCCAACCCAATCGATCTAACTAGTCAGATTAACTTAGTTAATAAAATAGTTAAAATGATGTACTACACACCTATATTTTACACATAATGGTCTGCAATTATAAGTTACAAAACATTAAAAAGTATACATAAAATATCAAAGCTAAACAAAACCTTAATAATTTAACCAAGCTTTGTATCTTTTATCTTTATCTTCTATGCAACTTTGTAACCTTTATCTTGTCATTGTCTTGCACACTAGACGTCTTTAGTGAATTCTTCTTCTTGAAAACATATATAATACCTACAAAAATCACTTAATAAACATTAGTAGCATTAGAATTTTCAAGAACAATTGGTATCATCTTCAAATATGTTAACTCTTGACCTCTAATAGAACAAGAGTGAGATTAAGATGCTCCTGCATCATTAATGATGCAAAAGTATTCATTTGAAGATTGACTTATGAATCATGATAGAATGAAGAAATATTTAAATTTGAAGATAATTATTTACCCTACAATATCAATATAAATGGAAATCTTATTTAATTAGAAGTCTAATGCATTTTTTGAATCCTAAATCCAAGTATTGTACACAAAGTTATGGTTATTTTACTATATGTGTGTCAAGCTAAATTTTTATACATGAATGGATAAGGTGTGTCATGATTGGCATTATGGAAGCCATTATCTTTTTATATTTATTAATTACGTATTTATTTTCATATGTGATAAATTTGTTAAGATATTTTTTAATTAATTAGTTTCCTTAATCATTAAGAAATTAGATAGAATTTATCGTTTATCTTATGATGTATTTTATCTTATTAAGATTTTGTTAGGATTTAATTATTATTATCATAGGATTACTATTAATAAGTACTATTCATGTGAAAAGTATTATGAATAGTCACTTCATTAAGTAAAAGTGTTTATCTTATTTAGATTTCATTTATCTTATTAGTGAGGAGGTAGATGCTAGCATATAAATATCCCATGTAAACTCACATTATTTTCATATGATGATAGTTGAATTGAATTATTAAATTAAGTTTTCTCTAATTGAAATCTTGTATGAGTTTTTTTGTTCTATGTTTACGTTATTTGTGTGAGTTGTAAACTATACCTCTCTCCAAATCATCTTATCTGTGAGAGTGATAATTTAGAAACCCTTATAACTTTCTTGTGTGGGCTTGTATAAAGTTATTTGGTGCAGTATACCATATGTTTCTTTATTAGAGATCATTTGAGAGTTATCCGTATGAGGCTTTTAAAGCTAATTTAAAGGATTACTTTCTGTGATCCTTCATCCATATTCTTAGTTTACAATTTGTCATTCACTTATCATTATAAATTTATATAAAATAGGATATTTTTGAAACCGTCTATTCCATTATGAACCTATATAAAAGACCATATATACTCCCATTTTTATCTTGAAAATAATGGTCACTATGTCTTTCATCTAGTTCTCAAAATTAGAAAATTTTTAATTTATTGAGAGTTGATAAATTGTTTCTACTACCTCAAGGTTCTGGCTTGTGTATGTGGTAGGTTCCTATTTTTCTTACCCTTCTTGATGGACCTAACAACATTATATTGTAATCCCCCAAAATTTTAAAGACCTATAATTTAATAAATAACTTTTATTTGAAATAAATTAGCTTTTAAAATTATTTAAATTAATTATTTTATGGATTTTTGAGTATATAAATTTGGATAGGAGTATTTAATAAATTAAAAATAAATATTTTGTTATTCTATCATATTATTTTTATTTAAATAATTTACCAAACTAATATTTTACTAAAATTATCCTTTTTGAACCAATATATTAAATTATATTGAATTAAATTATTAAATTAAATAATTTATCAAAAATATTACATTTTATTATTTTATAAATTAAATTAAATTATTTTCCCATTTCCCTTTTTCCCTTTTTCCTTTTTCCTTTTCTTTCTCACTTTTTCTCCTTTTTCTTCTTTCTTTTCTTTTCCTTTTTTTTCTCCTTCAGGCTGCCCGCCAGGCTAGCCTGCCTTCTCCTCCCCTGCGCCTGGGCCTCCGGCCCACTCCCTTCCCTCCTCTCCTTTCCCCGGCACAGAAACCCAGGTGCCTCCCCTCTTTTCTTCTTTCCTTTCTCCCTTGGACCGGGCCGGCCCAACTTCTTTTTTTCTTCCCCTGCGACGGCCTGCACCTCCCCCTCCTTTCTTTCTTCTTCCTTCTTCTACGTCTCGACCCAGCAGTTCCCCGACTTGTCCCCATCACCAGCCTGCCGCCTCGAGCATGCCATCCACCGTCCCACTGCCACCTTCTACCACCACTGAAACCCTCCCTCTCTCCCTCTCTCTAACCCAGTCCTTTTTTTTCACAATTTTAGACCCAACAGGCCATGCACCCCCATCACGCATGGCCTCCCCTTTCCCCATCTTTACTTCCCCTCCCTGCCACCCTACACGCTGCCACCAGCCGACCAGCTGCACCCCTACCCTCCCTCTTCTTTTTCTTCTCCTCTTCAGCCCTCCTACCCCATATTTTTCGAGCCCTCTTTCTTCCCCGATCCTCTTCCCTCCATTTTTCTTCCCCTCCATCTTTTTCCCTTTGTTTTACACCACCGCCGCCCTTCGCCGGCTCAATCTCCTAAACCACCTTCTGCACCTTTCTACTCCCGCCCTACGCCACCACAACACCACCCAAGCCACCTCGTAGCTCCTCCTTTCTCCCCCTCTTCTTTTTCTCCCCATTTTTCCCCTTCTCGGCAACCCCCTACAACCCCTCTGTTCGCCGCCGTCCGGCCACCTCTGCAGCCACCCAAACCACCAATCCACACCCTGCAACCTCCTCTACCACCCCCATACATTTTTTGGTCCAAACAAGCCCCCTCACCCCTTCATTTTTTCCCTCTCTTGTCCTTCCTTCTCAGCCCGATCCCCTCCTGCAACCCACTTTGCCACCTCTCCGTCGCCGCCTCCGCCGCCTTTGGCCGCCAACAAACCATCAACAGCCACCAATTACACCCCCTCTTCACTCTTGCACCCTTCCCTTGCCTCCAATCTTCCCCCATCTACCCTCTTTCCTAGCTTAAAGATCCCAACCTGAAAATAGCCATTATCCCTTCCTTTCATCCCCTCTTCGAGCCTTCCTCCTTTTTATTTTGCATGCAGCTCATGCTGCATGAGCAGCATGAGCTGCTGCATGCTTTAGTATTTTAGTACACAATATTTAAGGTATAATAACATTTTAAGTTAAGTGTTTCATTAATTAAATTTTATAAAGTTTTATACTTGGATTCTTATTTCTAATATGATAAGTTCTGATACTATTTTTAGGTGTTGATTTTGCTATTTAAAGCTTGAATATTTAACCGGGATACAGGTAAGGTTTGATTTTTATGGGATCTAAGGTAATCGTTAAACCCCACTTAAACGCATGGATAAACGTATGTTAGCACATTAGGATTTTTAATATGTTATTATGCTTGATATTTGTGGTTTAATATGATATATATTTGCTTGTATTGATTGATAATTAAAAAAAAGTATGTTTGTTTATATGTCATGTGTGGAAATGTTGCTTAAGGGAAGAGTTTGATTATTAATGAAAGTGTTAGGTACTTATCCATGTTATTTTATGCTATTGTGACCATTTATGCATGAATAATATTATTGTGAGCCCTAGGGGCATTTTATTAATATTTCTTGTGCAAGAATTATGGCCTAATATGTGTGGGTGCTAATAAGTATTATATTAAAATATAATAGTTGGTGGAGTTGGATATTGTTAATGGAGTGTTAATATTATTATTTCATGTGATAATGTTACTTTAAGAAAAGTGGTGTAACAAAGGGGGTAAAGTGGTAATTTTGGAGGCAAAAGGGCAAAATGGTAAATTGTAAGTAAAAGGGGGTATTATGGTAATTTTATAATTAAAAGGGTGTTGTGGTAATTTTGTAAATAAAAGGATATTATGGTAATTTGGAAATGAGGGGTAGAAGGGTAATTTTGTAAATAAAAGGATATTTATGGCAAACTTGGGAGTAAGGGGTAACTTGGTAATTATGATAACAACGAAGGATAATTTGGTAATTAACTTTGATTATAAAAGGGAGATTGGATAATTATGATAATAGAGAAGGGTAATTTGGTAAATTAACCAATAAAAGGGCATTATGGTAATTTTAATAATGGAGAAGAGCAATATAGTAATTATAAAAATGGAGAAGGGTAAATTAATCATTATAAATATGGAGAAGGGTAAATTAATAATTATAAATATGGAGAAGGGTAAATTGGTAATTATAAATATGGAGAAGGGTAAATTGGTAATTATAATTATGAAGAAGGGTAAATTAATTATGAAGAAGGGTAATTTCTGATTTATAATAATTGAAAAGGGTAAAATGGCAATTATAATAATTGAGAGGGGTAAAATGATAATTATGATAATGAAGAAGGGTAATTTGGTAATTTATCCAACTAAAGGGACAATTTGGTAATTTAACCGACTAAAGGGTAAATTGGTAATTATTTAACTAACTAAAGGGGCAAATTGGTAATCAGGATAATGAAGAAGGGTAATTTGGTAATTTATCCAACTCAAGGGCAATTTAGTAACTATAACAAAGGAGAACAGCAATACGGTAATCTAACCAACCAAATGGGAAATATGATAAGTGTAGCAATTATGAGGGGTGAATGGTGATCTAAAAAGCATAGGAGATAACTTGGTAACCTAAACCGAGTAAGGGGTAATTTGATAATTATGCAACCTGAAGGGTAATATGGTAATTTGTCAAGTAAGGAAGGGATGACTTAGCAATTATATAAGTAAGGGGTAAATGAGTAATTTGTACCTAATATGTCATTGTGATTGTGGAATTGCATAATATGAATCAAATAACGATGATTAGCAATGTGAGAGTATTTGATAATTGGTAAGTATCACGAGAACGAATCCTAATTTGGAATTAGATGAGATTATGATGGCCTTAATGATTTCTCTGTGTTATCTTGGATAACCGTCTGAATAAGAAATGACTAATGATATCAGAACGATTGAAAGTGAATAAGTATCTGATTATTGTGCTCTTTCGTGATAACCTTTAATTAAGACACTAATACTTAAAGTGAAAGACCTCGAGATCAGGAATGGTGGCTCTTTAGGGGTCGCTACCCTAAAGACGTGGTTTAGCCCACGATTATTCTGGTATTTTCTGGTGTGCCTTTGTGCCCCAGCCATGCCCTATATCTTACTATATCTAGCTCTACGGACCTATTTAGGGGGTATGCATACTTATGGATTAGGTGTCCTTGTCGGTAGGGTACTGAGTAGCTTTATGCACCAGTACGATCAGGGTACCTTTGCGTCCCTGGGTTCATGGTTGAAGGGTGCTGAGTAGCTTGTATGTACCAGTACGACCGGTGTACCTTTGTGTCTCGGGTTCTTGATCTCTCATCCAAGGCAAATAAATGGAATTGTTGTACTAATTAAAAAAGGAAAAATACTAATCATGAAAGTGAAAGATTAATGAACTGTGCCCAATTGAATTATGATATTGAGTACCGATCCACCGGTTATAATAGTGGCACAGGAGCGTGATGCCCTGGTAAGTGATTATGAGTACCGATCCACCGGATATAATAGTGGCCTAGGAGCGTGTTGCCCTGGAAGATGATTATAAGTACTGATCCACCGAATATAATAGTGGCCCAGGAGCATGTTGCCCTAGATTATGTTGATATATATTCCGATCCACCGGCAATAATAGTGGGGGTCCCGAGCTCAATAAAACCAGTCATGGATGTGAATAAAGTTATGGAAAAATACTAATCACTTATAGTGGAACACCATGTGAGTCAAGGCCAGACCGGTCAACCGTGAATAATAGTGGCCAAGAGCGTTTTGCCCTAAAAACCGATCCACCGGCATATAATAGTGGTTAGGCGCGTTCTTCCCTATAAGTAACCGGTCCACCGGCAAATAATAGTGGGGTTCTCGCACTCACATGGATATAAAATCTTAGCGATGATTGAATAATGATGGACTAATGGCTTAAGGCCAAAAGTATCGATCGTACATTGCGACCTATTGATATCTGATGTGAATGTTAATTATGTGAATGTTATATGTACACATCTTGTTATATATGTATATAGCTTTGTATCATGTGTTGCATTGCAAGCCTACTTTTAAATGTGTTTTAAAGGGTTACTCAGTACCATAGTACTGAAGGGTTCCCTTCGTGGGGCCCCTGCCTATTCAGTGGGCAGTGTCCCTTGCAGGTCTTTTTCATGTGCTACTCAAGTGGGCAACGGGAAAGAGCGTAAGGATTATCCGGATTTTTAGGGTTCTCCCTTTACTTTTACTTTATGGTTTAAATTTATTCATTGTTCTTGTAACCACCACTGATAAATTCTAATCTTGTAAAGTGTATCGCGCTCCTCTGATTTAAACATGTTTTGAAAAATCTAGCAAAGTATATCTCATTCCTTTAGCCTTAGCACTTGGTACTGGAACAGTAGGAGTGAACCGGTCTGGTACTAAGTGTGGCGGTAATATCCCCAAAATTCACCGTTTTATATTTTGCTTCCACTATTTCTTTTAATAAAATGAAATTTTTCAGTGGTGAATTTTGGGGGTGTTACATATATAGTGTGGCAAATCCTCTTCTATTAACCAACCAATCTCCAAATTTTTATCCCAAAATCAAGTTGGTAACCTCACAATGAACACTCAAAGGTCATGTCTAGGTAATTAGAGTTTGTCCTTTATATTTAATCTCCCCCTAACAACCAACCACAACACAATTCCCTCTCTCTACACCTAATTTTCGTCCCATATCAAAATAATAGTAACTTAAGTAATATCAAAAGAATAAGATTAAAAAACATGATAACTTTAATAAAATAAAAGGAAAAGTAGTTGTAAGAATGCATGTTTAATTAATTAACTCATGTTGTACTCTCAAAATCTATTCGAGGAGTTTTATATGTTAGGTTGGTGTAATAAATATTTATTTAAACAATGAATCTCTAATTTAATCCATTACCCATGTTGACTTTTGTTTTTGTTTTCCACAATTTTGTGAATCTTCAATTTTATCTGATTAGATCATCACTCTATCCAATAGAAGTATCAAAGTTGTTCAAAACTGATTAGTTCTTAAGTGTTCTTATTTCCAACAAGTGTATAGATGAATTTTTGTTTATTGACTACAATGAATTTTGTCATGGTAGAAGCAATATATGTATCCCCTCCTTTGTGGCCATTCCATTCCTCTTAATCTTAGTCTGTTAACCTTTTTTTTCTACTAATTTTTTCTAATTGTCCCAATTTTTCTACAATTATTTATGTTGTAGCCTCTATTATTATTACTCACTACTACACTACCGATTTAGTTGAAATCATGGCCTTAAATTTCTCATCCAATATCTATAAATTTGTTATAATTATAGTTGAGAAGATATCTATGTTATTAATATAATAACTAAGAATATAATGTATTATGTAATTAAACTTTTCATACTAGTGATGTAGGTATCAAGTCTTGACTAGCTATATTATGTTGCATTTGTTTCAAGCACTCATGCATATTGTAGAAGACTTCACTTATAAATATATTATTTGGCTCTTTAAATTGTTGATTTCACCTTCTTTGTCTCCAACTATATACGATACATTTTTTAAGGTAATATAATATTTTTAGAAAGCTTTAAAATATCCTCATTGTCTAGCTTTTTGATATGTATTTATATTAATTTTATTAATTAGCTAAATGCATATATTTTTAGGGAAAATGTGTTGATGATTATTATCAAATGGAGGATGACAAGTATGAAAAGGATGACGCTAAAGATGAGATTGAAGAGGATGGTGTTTGATGCATTTATAAAGATGTCTTCATAAGTAAAATTTTGTCAACAGAAAAATAGCTTTAACCAACATATAAGATCCCGTCAGCACAAATTAATTATTTTTTAGCGTGGTCTTACCATATGTATATGAATAGGTATGGCCCCCCAACCCCTGCGGGAATGCCTCAAATAATATGTACATTTTCCTATATATAGGGTGAAGCATAAGCTATGAGAGGTTGAAGATTATGATGCTTGTTCCAAAAGAACTCAGTCTTGATGATTTTGATGACAGAGTAGAGATAAGACCTAGTTTGAAAAGTATGAGTGAGTGAAAATGGAGGATTAATCGGATGATTTGGATACCTAGCTAGACAACCAACATGAATTAGAAATGAAAAAACCTGCATCATCAATTTTTATAATCTAAACTTTGTATCTACCATTAGCTAGATGAAACATTTCTATCTAATCCAGTTAAGGACAAATATATGAGGAATTCATAAGGATGAAGATCCCTTTTTTTTGTATTTCAACTGTGTAAAATATAGCTATCTTGAGAAAGATTGATAGGAAAAAGAAAAAAAGAAAGAAGCAAACATAACCAACAAGGCCGATTACTAGTTATATTTAAAGTATTAGGATGCCCTCTACCATGTCTAATCTCCATGCAGGCACCTTCGTGCGACCTACGAACTTGGGCTACAATACTAGTTCCCATCAAGACTGTCCCAAACATAATGTTAACCAAGAATCTTTGCTGGCCATGCTTGACAAAATCCGACGAGGAAGATGAAAGGTTGGTGGAGGATTCTCCGAGCAGGGGTACGTGTAAGGGAGGTGAAGAGTCATGCAATAAATCTATGTAGGTGTTGTTTCCGAGGGAGGAGCTGGCGTTAAATGGTGTGAAGATGATAATTGGGGCTAATGTGGATGGAACGGCAGCACGGGGAAGGGATAAGATTCCACAGTGGGGAGAGGAGGAGTTATTGCAGTCTGTTTACTGTAGTGGATCGGGAAAGGAGGGAGATAATTTTAGGGCTTGGGAAGTGGAAGTGTGGTGGCTGCACATGCAAGAGAGTGGGGCTTTAGATGGAAGGGAGGGAGCAGACTTTTAGAAAGGTGGAATAGAAGGGTTAGGGGAGTCTTTTGGGTTGTGTGATGTCGGGGGACACTCGTTATAGGGGTGTGGATTAAATGGTATTCGTTTGCAGCGTGGGGGATCCTTGCATTCTAGTGAGGATGGTGGCTTTATTGAGGAAGATTCTGCCGGCTCAAGCAAGACAAAATTTGCAGGGGTTGATCATGATATAGAAGAAGAAAGGAAGATTGTTAAATGGTGCAAGATGATGGAAGGGTCAAGGGGAGTAGTGGAAGATTTAAGAGGAGGAGGTGAAGGGGGGAGTGGTAGGGAAGAGGTGAAGTTATTGGAATGCTCTCTTTCTAGTAATGAAATTCCCCCACCTAATTTTGAAAGGTTGGAGAATTATAAATTTTCGGATGGGAAGGGAAGGAAGGATCGGTCGATAAGAAATGGAGTTGAAGGGGGAGAGGTGGAAGAGGAAGGATTGGTAGAAGCAATTGAATGTTTGCAGCTTAGGAAGGCAATTGGTCTTTCATCCAAAGAAGAGAAGAAGTGTGTGGAAAAATTGGCAGCACTAAGAAGGAGCCAAAGAAAGATTAAGAAGAGGCAAATGTAAGGCTTAAGGAGAAGAGGGGGTAATGTTGGAGTTGTAATGGTTGTACTTAGTTGGAATATAAGGGGGATCGGAGCTTTAGGAAAGATGTCTTATTTGCAATCATTGATTGCAAAGGAAAAGCCATGGGTGTGTGGTTTGGTGGAAACTAAGCATCAGGTGGTCATGGAATCATGGAAAAATAAGGTGTGGGGTTTAGGAGCGATTGAATGGAGAAACTCCATGGCACAGGGTAGAAGTGGGGGTTGATTATTGGGTGGAACACTCAGTTTTTTGAGATGAGATTATTTAGAAGTGGAAGTAGATGGATCTTGATCGAAGGGCGCTTTTTTTCTTTGTCCATTGACTGTGGGATTCTTTTAGTATATGGAAGTTCGGTTTTGAGGGATCGAAGAGCTTTTTGGGAGGAGTTGTGGTCTATGGGGAAGAATTGCAGTGGTCCCCTGATGGTCATGGGGGATTTTAATGAGGTGAGATCTTGTGATGAGAGGAAGGGAGGTTGGGTGGATAGTAACAGTGTTAAGGAGTTTAATAATTGGATTTATAAGATGGGATTGGTTGATATAAAGCCATCAAATTTGAAATTTACATGGCATAAGGTGAAGTCTACAAGTCTCCTAGATAGATTTTTAGTGGACCCTAACTGGTTGGTTTCTTATCTAGATATTAGTTTTTTTGGATTGTGTAAGTCCCTTTCGGACCATAATCCTATCCGTATTAGCTTTTTGAAATATGAAAAAGGGCCGATCCCTTTTAGATCTTGGGATATGTGGTTCTCGCGCCCTCAGTTTCATGGGTTTGTGGCTAAATGTTGGGCTAGTTTAGAGGGGAAACAATGTCAAGAAAAATTGAAGGAAATGAAGGAAGTATTGAGTAAGTTGGAGGGCTCTAGTCATGGGGGTGATAGTGATGAAGTAGAGCTTGCTAGAAGGGCGGCATTACAGAGTTAGTTGTGGAAATGGCATAAGAGGAAGGAGGCATATTGGCTTCAGGTTTCCAGGGTAAGAAGTTTTAAGGATAGAAACAGGAACACCAAGTATTTTTATGTTATTGCAGCCGTCAGAAGGAAGAGAGCTTTCATCAATAGGCTTTTTCACAATGGAAAGGAGTATACAGAACCGACATAGATCAGGGAGATCATCACCTCTTTTTACAAAAGTTTATATGAGCAGCAGGCTTTTCCTGATATTGAGATTAGTGAGGAAGGCTTTA
This sequence comes from Tamarix chinensis, assembly GCA_030549775.1. Classification (NCBI taxonomy): domain Eukaryota; kingdom Viridiplantae; phylum Streptophyta; class Magnoliopsida; order Caryophyllales; family Tamaricaceae; genus Tamarix; species Tamarix chinensis. Next base: position 74,975,176 of record CM060182.1, read on the forward strand.
GTAATGTTGTGAGGGAGAAGGGTTTGGTGCTTGATAGCATCCCTGTAGAGGAGGACATTAAGAAGGCTCCAGGATATGATGGGTATCATATGGGCTTTATTCGGAAGATGTGGGGTGTAATTGGGAAGGATTTTTCAGAAGTTGTACTGAATTTTTTCCGCTTTAACAGATTATCACCTTCAATCAATACCACTTTGGTAACTTTGATTCCTAAAGTGGTTGACGCAGAGGAGATGAATCAGTTTAGACCAATTATTCTGGTAGGCTGCATTTATAAGGTGATTTCGAATATTCTAGCTCAGAGACTGAAGCAGGTGGTTGATGATCTGATAGGTGATTCTCGGTCAGCCTTCATTGAAGGACGAAGCATTTTGGATGGGGCTTTGGTAGCTAATGAAATTGTGCAGTGGTCCAGGAGGAGGAAGGGCGTGAAAGGGGTTATGATCAAATTGGACTTTCAAAAGGCCTATGATAGCATCAAATGGGAGTTTGTGGATAATATTTTGAGGATCATGGGTTCGACAACGTTTTCAAGGGTTGGATTAAGGAGTGTATTTCGACTGCTAGTATCTCGATTATCCTTAATGGGTCCCCTACTCCCTCCTTTAGTATAGGTAGGGGGCTTAGACAAGGGGATCCAATATCTCCCTTCTTGTTTGTGATAGCTGTGGAGGCGTTTAATCAACTTATCAGAAGAGGCGTTGACAAGGGGTTGATTCAGGGCTTAAGAGTGGGGAGGCACAGATGTAATGTCACTCATCTCTAGTCTGTTGATGACACGATGATTTTCTGCGGGGTGTCTATAGAGAATATCAGGAATTGGAGGAGATTACTTGATTGTTTTTACTTGCTCTTGGGTCTGGGGGTTAACTTTGCTAAAACGGAACTCATTGCTCTTGGTGTGGATGACCAGTTTCAGAGGGAGGCGGCTGACATTTTGGGATATGCCATTGGTAAATTGCCTACCATTTATATGGGCCTTCCGTTAGGGGCAAATGCGGGAAAAAGTTAGACTTGGAAACCAGTGATTGATAAAGTGAAACAGCGGCTAGTAAGGTGGAAATCGAAAGTCCTTTCTAGAGCAGGAAGATTGGTTCTGATTAAAAATGTTCTTAACAGCTTATCTATGTATTATATGAGTCTCTTTAGGATTCCGAAGGGCGTGGTCAAAGAAATTATTAGTATTCATCGTAATTTTTTCTGGAGTCAGAGTGGGGATAGGAGAAATCTATCTTTAGTCAAGTGGAGTTTGATTCAGAGACCTAAGTATTTGGGAGGACTTGGAGTGGGGGATCTAATCATGAAGAATAATACTTTATTATTCAAATGGTGGTGAAGGTATTACAATTTCGATGGTGCTTCGTGGAAGAATGTTATATCCTCAATTCATTATGGGGACCAGTGTGGGGGTATTCACAACCTGGATACTCAGAGAGGTTGGTCTCTATGGGCGGGCATTGTTAAGTTGGGAAGTGTGAATCCTATTCTGAAGGAGGGGTTGTCGGTTGTTTTAGGGAATGGGAGAACTGTTAGCTTCTAGCATGATCAGTGGACAAGATCAAGAGCATTGAGAACCTTATTCCCAAGACTCTTTAGAGTATCTAGTCAAAAGGAAGAGAAGATAGCCCGTATGGAGAGATGGAAAGGATCACAATGGACCTGGATTCTATAGTAGAGACGGTATCTTTTTGAATGGGAAGTCAAGCAAGTGGAACAGTTGGAAGGGTTTATTAAATAGTTTCCCCTAACCATAGATAAGGAGGACACGTTTAGATAGGCATAATAGGATAATGGGACTTTTTCGGTAAAGTCTTTTTGTCAAGCGACGTATCAGAAGACTGAAGGCGACAGGTCTCAAACCCCAAATCTCCGTATGATTTGGAGCGGCTTAGCCCCCCGAGGGTTGAACTTATTTCCTGGTTTGCAGTTCAGTAGAGGCTTAATACTAAAGACAGATTGGCTAGACTTCAAGTTGTAGACCCTAGGAAGACAAGGTGCCCTTTTTGCAAGGTGGAAAAAGAATCGGTAAATCATGTGTTTCTTCATTGCACTGTGACAGGGAAGATTTGGTACGAGATTAGAGATTGGCTGGGCTTTTCATGGATGATGTCAAGTTCTATTGAAGAGCATGCTTCTATTTGGCTTGGCATTAAAAGAATCGGGTTGAGGGGAGATATTTAGTGTACAACTTTTTTTGCTATAACAGAAGCTATTTGGGAGTTTAGGAACAAAGTGGTATTTGATAATTACCAAGTGTACAGTAGATGGCTGATTTTGCTCATTAAAGTTATAATAGACTATTAGATTAAGTTTAGTATAAGGGAGTTTTCCTATATAGTTCAGGAAGTTGTTCATAATATTTATACTTTCGTGTAAGGTTGTCTTATCTTGATGACCTTGATTGTTATCTTACTTTTCAAAAAAAAAGTTGATTACTAGTTAAACACAAATTAATGAGAGAATGTTGCAAACCAATTAAACAAAATAAAGAATTGATAGTGTACTCGAGATAGACCATGGCTGTTATGGCCACAAAACAATTCTACTGACTTATGAAGGTCCACTAGTCATTGCAATAATAACTCCAACAAATATTTTGCAATGAAATATATATATATATCATTGTTAAAAGATAATTTTGTGTGTTATAACGCGACAGCTAGCATCATTGCCAAAGTTTTTCCTTCAATTTTTTTGGTTGGCGCACAAGCTCCAATGCAACGAGAGAGAAAGAAAAATTATTTTGGCAACTAGCTTTTTAACGACGACGGAAAAATTACTACTACTCAATGAATGGTGTTCTTCCTTTGGATTATGGACTTCCAAGGCACTATTTTTAATTATTATTTTCAACGAGTTCTACGTTATTCCATATGGTGTTATTTCAATATTCTAAAATTCCTAATTCTATATATGCATAATTTTTCATTCTTAGCTATTACTAGCCATGAAAATGATACCGTGATATTTGTATATTATTATTTGTGATGGGTATCATATTATATATTTTAAATAATTCTTTATATAGAAGTGGTAGTTTCTTTATTTCAGTATCTTGCTATTAATATTATTAGTTTTATATCAGTAAATATTTTTTCTAATTTATTTTTTAATATTTAAGCATTCAAATATCTTTTAATTTATTTTCTTTGTTAGGATTTTCAAGCTTTAATTTGTTTTTGTGAGGTTTAATATTTTTTTTTTTTTGCTGTGACTTTGTTTTGATTATTTAAATATTCAAATAAACATCTCAAAGGTCCGATAAAAATAATATTTGAAATAAACTACTCTAAAAGAATATGTAATTGTAAAAACCATTATATTAGCGTATAAAGATGGTTTAGTATCTTCGCCAAGGCCTTGGTTTGTTTAAGGACGGTCGGCCCTTATTCTGAGCGTTCATTTCTGACAGTAAATTTATTTTTACCCACGGAGTTATTGTTGTAAAATAATTTTTTTAATCAATGATAAATAGTTGTTGGAGATAATATTTAGTTATGCTTTAATACACAACAAGGGATTGTTATTGTAAAAAATAAAATGTTGTCGCGAAGAATATTTCTGGTGCCAGAAATAAAGTTTATTATTTGGTTTTTCTTGTCTTCATTATGAGCATATTTTATGTATGAAGGCATAGCCGCGAGTTTGGTTGGTCGCCACTCCAGTGCCCACTCAGTTTTTATACTTTTTAAGTATATTATTTGTTCAGAGTTATAGCAGAATCATTGTGTATTTATTTGTTCATGAAAAATAATCATAATCAATAGTAAAGTACGATGATTTATGTTGATAATCATATCCTTCCCTAACACCCGAAGTGAAAAGGCTTTAGTGCGACAGCTCATATATATGTTTATATATCATATTCATGACAGCAAATGACATTTTTTGGGGAATCCAGGAGTCCACACCTCTCAAAACCGCGGCTTCACCTAATGCTACTAAAGGTGGTGGTGATACTGATGCCGGTGCGTATGTTAATGCTTTCGAACGATTGTCCAACATAAATCATCTTAGTATTGTAATACCTCAAAGGTAATTGTTGAATACCAATGTAGTGTGAAACCCGAATATCTATATATGTTCTGATATATATTTATTTTCTTTAGATACTAGATTAGATATCCGAGATTATGTAATAGAAAAATTTAAATCAAATATGGATCACATTCGGATGTATCTAATATTTATATAAAAATACTATTTTATTAATTTTAATAACTTTATAAAGATGGTTTTTAAAAATAAATATCGTTAATGTTCATATTTATATTCATAGAAATGTCTTATTTTATCAAGATAAAATATTAAAATATTATTATAATAGTTTAACATATAAAAATAAATAAATTTTAAAAACTTAAGACTATAAAAATATAATATTATAATAAATTATTGAAATAATCGATAATATATTAGATATTTTTCAAGAACATTTAATCTTTTCATAAGCCGGATATTCTTTTGATGAAAATCGAATCAAATGTTTTAAATGTCAGATTAAATTTTTTGAATACCTAATTGAATTTTTGAATCCCGAGGCCCTTTTATATTTGTCATACAAAGTTTCTATGATTTGCAGGAAGAAGGGAAAGAAAAAGAAAAAAAAAATCAATTTCAGGTGTCCAAAATCCACTAACTAGACCAAACTACAAATGGGGAACTTGCATTCCGGCTGAAACCAGCAAGGACCATCTTCCAATGCTGAAGGCTCTTAGGCAACAGGTATCAAAATGATATCATAAGGAAAGACTGAAATTAAATAAGCCCCAAAGAAAGGATAAAGTAGAACACTAGAACATGACATCAAAAGCTGTCAAGCAGGGGTAGGGGTTGGGGCTCGAACTACGGTTGTATTGTATATGTATCAGCTAAAATTAAGAAACTCCAATTCTCCGCAAAAATGCCCAAATCCCTAACCTCCCAATCAAGCCATAAGATACTCGCATGTGTGAGGGAGGGGTACCTGAATCAGACAACCTATGCTATGCTATGCTATGATAGGACAATAATACATTTGAATATTCTTCGTTTGAAACGCTGCAACTGATCAGAAGCATTCGCATTACTCATTCATATATAATATAGCCCAATGAATCAAGAAAAGAGAACGACCAATCCTGATGCTAATTTTACCATCTAACTAAAAGGCTTGTTAAAAAAAAATTAAGTATTTTAAATAATTACTTTTTATAAACGGAATCTAACAAATTATAAAAGACCAGCCTTAAAACTTAAAAGTATATGGAACCAAGAACAGAGGAAAGAGAGCTAGGACCGACGAGAAGGTGGCAGATGATATATATATGATGTGGCCCAAAATATTTGTTGAAGAAAAGGAACTCAACACGAGAGTACATACAAATCAGAAGGTCGGGCGGGTAATTAAATTTGGGACCAACAAAAGGTTGGTGTTGTGCCTGCAGAAAGCGATCGTAGCAGTAGTAGTTTCAATAACGGTTAGATAATTAAAAAATAATACGATCGAGAGAGATAGTGATAACGGTTAAATTTTTGAAAGTGCTGTTTGCATTTTAATTTCCTATTATGGATAGAGAAAATTGGATGCGCGATCATTTTGCACACGATATTAATTCTGCAGTGGTAGTAATTGTTAGTACTAACTACATAATTATTTTTAATTAGGTCCTTTATTTTAGGTACATATCGTGTCGAACAAGTTTTTCATCATTGAATATGCTCGTACCCAACGAATATTTGCTCCCTTAATTGCTTTATTTATTGTCCTTGCTATGCATGCAAACAACCAAAAGCAGATGCATCATGCATCCATGCATGCATGTATGTACCAAAATAAATAAATGGCTAAAAAATGCCAACACCATAATTAACCAACCGTTGCAGCAAAAATCAAATTCCTTACGGCCCAGCTTTAATTATTTCCCAACCAGCAGCAGGCACCGAGCTATTTCCACCAGCTGGTTACTTGCCCTTAAACGCGTCTCTCCTCCTGGTCCCTACTACTACGACTGACTTACCAGTTCCCATCTCATGCTTCCTTTCTCTTTATATATATATATATATATATATATATGAAACACCCATCCGGCATCACTCGCACAACACAAAAACCATTAGTCAATCTGCTCCTCCCTATCTTTCTCTCTTCTTCCACCATCCACATTTGGGTACATCTGCTCTTTCTGTCCTACTTCAGCAGCTAGCAGCAGCAAGCTAGGTAGCTCCATGGCGGTTCCATTCAATGGGCACAACCTGCTTCTCCTTGGGTTGTTAACTGGACTGTCGATGGTAGGTTTTGCCTCTGGTCAAGGCTTTTACCAAGACTTTGAGCCACTCTTTGGTGATCATAGGGTCAATATTTCCGGGGGTGGCAAACTTCTCTCTCTTTCTCTTGACAAGGCTTCTGGCTCCGGCTTTAAGTCTAAGAAACAGTATCTGTTCGGAAGAATTGATATGCAGCTAAAGCTTGTCGCCGGTGATTCGGCTGGCACCGTCACCGCCTATTACGTAAGTCTCCTGATTAATACTATCTACTACTGTTTTTTGTTTTTATTTTGGTGCTTGTAAGAACAACACGGTCTCTTCTTGATTTCAGTAACTAATTATTTGAAAGCTCAAGCTACGTTCGCTTTGTGCACGTGTTTATTATATCATATTATATTTTACACACGCAGTTATCGTCTCAAGGGGCAACTTGGGATGAGGTTGACTATGAATTCTTGGGCAACGTTAGTGGGCAACCTTACACTCTCCATACCAATGTCTTCGCCCAAGGTAAAGGAAACAGGGAACAGCAATTCCATCTCTGGTTTGACCCAACCAAGGACTTCCATACCTACTCCATCGTTTGGAAGCCGCAACATATCACGTAAGTAGCAGCGCTACCCCTACTCCTATTATTATTATTACTATTACATAATACACAGAAAGAACAATACTTTGCGCGCTGTCTCTACCAATCCAAAGCCATTCCACCACTTGCTTCCGTTTTCTACAGTTTCTTGGTCGACAATGTACCAATTAGAGTGTTTGAGAACCATGAGGCCAAGGGCGTTCCATTCCCTAAGGACCAGCCGATGAGGATCTACTCCACCTTATGGAATGCCGATGACTGGGCTACACAAGGCGGGCGTGTTAAGACAGATTGGTCCAACGCACCCTTCCTTGCCTACTATAGAAACTTCAAGGCCGATACCTCCAGTGCTTTCACTCAAGGCACATGGCAATCCCAAACCGCACCCTTGGATGCAGCGGGACGTAGGCGGTTGAGATGGGTTCAGAGGAACTACATGATCTACAACTACTGCAATGATTCGAAACGCTTCCCACAAGGAGCACCTCTTGAGTGCAAGCCCTAATTGGGCTCTACAATTTAATAATTTAAGTTTTGAGCGTCCAGATTCTACGCCTGTTTGTCCGTTAATTTTTTTTAATATATTTTCTTGTGTAAAAAGATCGGCTTGCACTTCAATTGGGTAAAACAAAACGCACAATCAAACGAATGCACTCAAACCAAATTCTTTGTATTATTGTGATTTTATCATCAGTTGACCTCGTTTCATGTTCAATACTAATCAACAAAGTTCATGCTTTTATTCAACTCGTGTGCTATGGAGCCACAATTTTACAAATTGCAACGCTAGCAAAGTCATTCATTCCACCGTCCGGGACCGACAAATCTACACACCATTTACATTGAATCAAGTTTAACCAAGCCGCGTAGCTTCCCATGTATTACCGACCATATACTACTTAGGAGCTCAGAAATTATCCAATCATTTTTTCTCCTCTCGATTCCTGCTCGCAACTTACAACACCATACTCTGCAAGTGATCCATTTCATCACGCCTATCACTTTACCTCTAACCTTTCTCACTGACACAGCAAGTTATAATAATAATAATGATGATGAAGAAGAAGAAGAAATGACAGTAGCGCCCATATGAGACTATATTACTATTAATCTCAGTAAAGCCAAACGCACAAAAATGCAGAGCAGTGTTTGAAGAGTTGGGGTGGAAACGAGGTAGACTAAATAACATTGAACAATGATCACTTGATCAGCAATCTACGCGGTGATATCCCAGTGATAGATTAGAGCAAGACTCCTTTCACATGCAGCATCAATAACTCCATACAACAATGAAACGAACAAAAGGCATGATTGCTGTTGTTGGACAGATACTAATGTATGCTGGTAGATTATAATGCAACGCTTCTTAACTGGATAAGATACTTCTGTTACTTGCTTCGCCCTTTTCTTGCAGAAGGACATTTCTCCACAACCTTTCCTTCAACACAACTGGCAAAATTTACCCTTGGCCTCTGCAGAGACTGTTGGACACGAGAAAAGAGCAGACAGTATCATAAGAAGTCGAATACTTCCAGTTTCGTGGGAAGAGGGAGGGGTGGATCTCAGCATACCTTAGTTCTGCAATGCACATAAAGATCCTCATTCATTTGTCTTAGATGAGTCCTCGCACATTCTTCAGCACTAGAAGCTTTTGCACAAGCTTCTTTTACCTGCCAAGTTTGCTAGCATACTATCAGTAAGGAATCCAACTGATAAATACTATCATAGTCATCATTACCAAATGCCACAAATATTCTTGTTGAGATATGTGAAGTTGATATTGTTTGTCAACAAGTATAATGTTTTTGCAGCAATATATGAGAGAAAGCAGGTCCTTTGCCTAAACTAAGCGTTATAGATAGAATAACAAACATGCAGTCATTCAGTAAAGCCTCTAGTGAATTGAAAAAAGTCTTTGTAATATTGGCATTTTGAACTACTGCAGCATTTTACAGAGTATTGGTGACGTGACATTTTGAAATCCAACATTCATAGCAGCAGAAACTGAAATCAAAATGATGGCTTAGAAATAATATGAATATTACCTCATCAACTGAAGCAACGGAGCTGCCGTTAGCAAGGGCAGATTTTTCCAAAAGGCAGCGCATTTGTGATAACTCCTTTATCAAGTCCAGGGTCACTTCTTCAGCATCTTTCATCTGATTTGTTGAGAACTCAAATGCTCTCTCTGCATGTAAACGAAAAGAGACACAATCCAAGCAATCACAAAGGCCCCGGCAGCCTCTGGGATTTCTCTTTAGAATTCCTTTCGCCAATCCAACAGTTGGCGAAGAAGTAGCATCTCTACAACTATAGAAGGTTAGTCGCCCATTCTTCTCGTTGCTCAAACCTTTGAGACTATCAGAAGAAACTGGTTCAATTGGGGAGACGTCCTGTTCGATAGCTAAAACTAGTTGGGAAGTTTGGGGGGAACAGGGCAGTTTGTCAGGACTGTAATCAGATGAACAACGGGTTGGTATAGGCACCAACGCCATCTGAGTACTAGAATCAGTAACATGTCTATCCTCTTCATGTTCAGACTTGGGCGTTTCCTCAGGTATACTTGGTAATACAGGTTCCACCGTCTTTACATCGAAGTTAGGACTTCCAAACGAGGTTTCCTTGAGGGGGGAATGTTTTGATTTCTCAGGTATATTCTCATTTGCATCAATCTCACTCTTTTCACGGAAGATAAGTGTCCCCTTCGGGAGGGATCCCTGTGGTTTATTAGACAGCAATTCACTTGAAGCAATCTCCATCTTTTCATCCAAGTTGGGTCTCCCAGTAGAGGTTTCCTTTAGGACTGAATCCTGTGGTTTCTCAGACACCTTCCCATTTGCAGCAATCTCGATCTTGTGGGATGATTCTAAGTCAACAGCACCTATAGACAACTTAGAATCTAAGAAAGCTTGACATGGCAACAGAATACATAGAGTTTTAATTTCAAAAATAGAAGAAAATACGAATAGGAAATGGGGAGTCATTACGTGATTTGTCCTTGGCAATCTCCATCAAATACGGAAGAAGTCTTTTGTAGCTGAATGAACTTGGAGTTTTATATACTTTCAGTCCAGAGCATCGGCTTAGAACCTATAACAATATATATGGTGTAAGAAACTGAATCACTCGTAATGTCATCAGATTATGAAAACAATATAACTTTACTCCAGTATTCTCATCTTATATATAGCTATTCTAAGCCAATTTTCAGCGTTGGTAGAAACAACAATAAACACGATATACAATACTAATAACTAACAGCATTACGGTCACATTCAACAGTTAAAATTCAACAATTAGCAACACTCAGCTTAACAGTGCTCCAAATTGCTTACCGGTCGTCTCTTGGAATTGGAATCGTTCCTCACAATGGCATTCGCGGAAATATTCTGAGCAGAACCGGCTTCATAGTTGTGACTGGGAGGACTCTCAGTTGAGCTACTTTTCTGCAAGCTATTTCCGTTATTAATTGCCCCGTCTGCATTCACCTTTTGCTCAATCGAAATCACTGAATCAGGCGGTGTTGCCTGTACGATCTCGTCACTTGGTTCTTCGCATTTCTGTCCGCGAAAATCAGCCGGCCCTACAACGTTTTCCTTGGGCACGAGGCTCATATCCTTCAAATTCTGGAAGACACGCCTATCTCCATCATTACATTTCCCATCTTCTTCAGGGCCTGATCTTTGGTCCTCGGCTTCAGAAACCTCTGATTCTGGAATCGACAAATTAGGGTTTCCGTCACTTAAACCCTCGAGATTGCTATCGACCTCCTCTCTCTTACCGCTTTCCCCAGAACATTTGGTATCCATCCGATTTATCATCTCCATCATTACATTTCCCATCTTCTTCAGGGCCCGATCTTTGGTCCTCGGCTTCAGAAACCTCTGATTCTGGAATCGACAAATTAGGGTTTCCGTCACTTAAACCCTCGAGATTGCTATCGACCTCCTCTCTCTTACCGCTTTCCCCAGAACATTTGGTATCCAGCTCCGCTTCCGATTTCTCATCTCCATCATTACATTTCCCATCTTCTTCAGGGCCCGATCTTTGGTCCTCAGCTTCAGAAACCTCTGATTCTGGAATCGACAAATTAAGGTTTCCGTCACTTAAACCCTCGAGATTGCTATCGACCTCCTCTCTCTTACCGCTTTCCCCAGAACATTTGGTATCCAGCTCCGGTTCCGATTTCTCCTTACACAAGTCGCCATTTGTCCCATCCAAAACCTTTGATTCTTCCAGATCAGTATCCAGCGGCTGAGAAAAAACCCGCCGTGCTCGGAGATCTTTAATCGACAGAAGAGACATCTCGTGGCTGTGGTGGTCGTCATTGTTGCTGCTGCGGACTCGTTTCTTCCGGGATAAAGTTAAGCAATGGAGGTCGACTTGATGGTGGGGACGTTTCCGGATGGCGTCGGAGCGAGCTCTACCCGATCGATTTTGGTGAGTGTAGATGAGAGACTTGCTTCGAGTAAATGTACCATCAAACGGGTCGGATGTGGATTGTTTCCGCTTTCTTGGTATTTCTTTGAAACTTTCCATGGCTAGGGAGGGGACGAAGATGCAGAAGAAGTGGGGGACGAAGGAAGTAGGGAGTTTGAGTGATGTGCCGCAAAGAGAGCACCGAAAGCTCGTTTTTGGCGCCCTTTGTAGGGGATTAGCGGCGGGAGTGAGTAAGCGAGTTGGAAGTTTTTCGCGGGAAGTAAAATTGGATCGACCTAGGCTAGCAGTGTCGTGTAGGCGTGTATATAGGCGGGAAATAATTGAACCGTTGGGCCGGATTTTCTAGTCCAGTGTGTTTTAAAGTGATATTTAAGAAGTTATGACCTTCCCAGCATCAAAGTTGAGATGGCCGAGTTGGTCTAAGGCGCCAGATTAAGGTTCTGGTCCGAAAGGGCGTGGGTTCAAATCCCACTCTCAACAAACTTAAATTTTTTTTATCCAATGATATATAAAGTAGAGATATATAATATTTATGTAAATAAATAAAATTATATTGTTTTTTATATCAAAAATAAAAATATTTAAATAATTTTTATTTTAAAAAAACTATATATATAAATAGTTTTAATTTTTTATTTAATCTTTCAATGAAAAAATAAACTAAAGTATTTAATGTATAGCTAATAAAAGAAAAAAACTTGAGGATAAAAGTAAAAATAAATTTTGATTATTTTTAAGTGGCTTTATTTTATACATAAGACTTATGTTAGAATAATTTATTTTTGATATACAAAAATATTATATGGTCAAATTAAATGAATTTGATTAAATTAACGGTCATAATATTGAAATTATTGAATAATATTATTGTAAGTTATCAAAATATTAATATTATATATATATATATATTAAGTGGCTAATTAGTATTGATGTTATGTTATAAGATGATACCCTATAATTAAAAGTGTATAAATAAAATAATTAGCACGCTATCAATGTTGAGTAACTGATATAATATCATTGTTTTTTATCAAATATATGACTTTACCTATTTATATCGTTAATATTAAATGAAGACATTGTGTAGTTAAATATAAAGATAGTTAATATAATAATTATGTGAAATAAATAAAATTATTATATAGTTAGAAGAATATTTTTCCCTTTTATCATTTTTGTCAAACAATATATAAAATTAAGATAACAAAAATAATATTCATGTAAAATAAATAAAATTATTATAAAAGTAAAGGTATGAAACAATATTAATCAATGTACTATAATTATTTTATTTAAAAAAACCATATTATTATATAGATAAAATAAATACAGTTATTAATTAGTATAATGGTCATGCTATCAATCAGGGTCGTCCACTGCTATCATGAGTGTGAGGTGCTAAGATAGTTATTTTAAATTTAATGTATATTGGATGATAACTTTATAAAAAAAAATCCTTTCTTAATATATTTTGAACAGAATATATATATATGTTGTTAACTAATAAAATACATATATTTATTAAAATTAAATAAATAAATAAAACATACATTTATATGCAAAATATTTTCTTCATCTTTCCTTACTAATTTTTTAAAAATACTTTTTTTCTCCATTTCCCTCCAAATCCGTGCAACACAGGCTATCGTAGGCATAGCCCTAAGTGAGTGTTTGTTTGGGGGGAATAAAGAGTTGGGAATGCTAATAGATAATGGGATTTAAAATATCCTTTGTTTGTTTAAAGGAAATGAAAATTAGAGGGAAAATGAGAATGGGAATAAGGGATCTTCTATTCCCCAAGATCCATTACCAAGGGAGCCTGGTAACTAACGTTGGAAAATTGTAAGAAATTATATATAAAAATGAAAAGACTAAAATAACCTTTAAAATAAACCTTAACAACTTTCGGCCGATATAAAAATTATATTTTAGTAAATTAATTATTTTATTTTCAATATCATTACCTCATATCAAACCTAATATATTTTTAATTTTAAGTTATTCCCAATGCATACCAAATATGAAAATTATAATAGATAAATTAATTCTTATTCTTATTGCCACCATTTAATTTCAAATTTTATTCTCACGTACCAAACAAACCGTAAGAGTACCGCTTCGAGAGTGGTGTCATGCGTTTTTCCTTCCTTTAAACCACAAGTTTGAATCTACCCGAGGGGTTCTCTAGAAATCTTCTACTTGCTAGATATTTTAGCAAAAAGAAAGACATAAAATACTTATTTTGCTGAGTGGATAAAAGGTTTGCTACAAGTCATGGAATTGGGTCATTAGAGCATTTGTAATGGATAAAAATAAAAATAAAAAAATTGAATCCCAATCTCAAATTTGAGGACCTTAAATTTAAAGTTGCAAATATGGAAAAAAAATAGCCTCTAATTTTGGGTAATCTAAAAAATTTTAGGTCTCCCAATATGAAAAATAAAGCCTCGATAGTCTGCACGAACCATTGGGGCTTATTTTTTATACTTTTTGGTATATTTTTAACCTAAAATTTACCATTAGAACATATTTTTTTTAATATATATATAAAATATGACCAATAATAATAACAGTTAAAAAAATTGGCTATAAATATATCATTTTTTGTCCATATTTTCATATTCTCTATTCTACCTCTCTTTCTCGTATTCATTTCTCTACATAATTAATTTTATTCATTTCTCTAGTTATATTTAGTTTATAAATCTCTCTTGTTACATTTATTTTATTAATTATTTCTCTACTTATATATATTTTTTTAATTTCTCTAGTTATAATTTTTTTTGTTAATTTCTCTACTTATATTTATTTTATTTATTTATCTTCAATATTTCTCTAGTTATATTTATTTGGTTAATTTTTCTAGTTATATTTATTTTATTAATTTCTCTACTTATATTTATTTTTCAAAAATGGGTCCTACAAAATTTAATTTCTATGCATATATTTATTTTATTAATTTCTCTACTTATATTTATTTTTCAAAAGTGGATCCTACAAAATTTAATTTTTTAAATAATCCAAATGATTCAAATTCAAGATAACTTTCAAACTAAAATATCAAAAATTTATAAAATTATCCAAATATAAATTCTCCAAATGTCCAAAATTTTCAATATCCACAAAATTTGAATTTTTTTAGTATACAATATTATCAAAATGATGCCAATTTCCTATTATTTCAACCTCCAAACACCACTGTTTTGATATTAATTTTTTGTCACGGTGACCATAGTATCCCAATAATCATGTTAGAAGTCATCACATCCGAATATCTTTAATATGGCATGCATTTTTTGGATGTTCCCAACCAAATAATGATACTGATGTTCTCCCTCGCTCGTCATTATTCAATGACATTTATGAAGAACAGGTACCAAAGGCTCATTATATGGTCAACAACACATAATATCATCTTAGATATTATCTAGCATATGACATATATTCAGACTAGCTAATATTCGTCAAAATCATACTACTTCCTCGATGACAAAAAAGAAAGGTATTTGCAGAGTGTCAGAAATCTGTTAGAAAAGATATTAAGCTTGCATTTGGAGTACTACAATGATGTTTTGCAACTATTCACGGCACATCACGCGTTTAAGACATGCCAACAATGAAGTAAATAATATGTGCATGCATCATATTACATAATATGATTATTGAGGATAAAAAATATGCATATTTAGGTAATTTTTCTCCAAATATTTTCAACTATAATGATAATAATGTTACACCTCCTACGATTAACCATGGTCTGATAGCAGACATAGATTCATACATTTAAAGAGTTACTTAGGTTACCGATCGTGCTTCGGTCCACCAACTTAAAACTGATTTGGTAGAAGAAATATAATAATTTGAGTAAGATAAATAGTTTCTGCCCATATTGATTCTCTATGTTCTAATATTTACGTACGCTGTATTAATTATTATTTTCGTAATATTATTATATTTGTATTTATGTTGTAATATTTTTGTAATGTTATTTAATTTGTATTTCCATTTTTTTATTTTCATAATGTTATTGTAATTCTTAATCCCATTTTTATATTTTTGTAATATTGTTGTATTTAAATTATCATTGTAATATTTTTATTAATTATTATTATTGTAGTAGAAAAACTATAATAGGTTGTTTTAAATTTAATTGAAATCAAATATTAATTTAATATATTTTATTAATTACTATTATTATTATAGTAGAAAAACTATTAATTATTATGTATAGATTGATTTAAATTAAAATTTAAATAATATAAAGTATAAATGATTGATGATGTGATTGATAAAAGTATTTAGGTATTCTAAATTTAAGATTGACGATTGTAGAATATTGAATTAAATTTGAGATAAATTGATAAAAGTAAAAGAGAAAAAAATGATTGGATAACACAATTAAGACCTTAAATTTGAAGATAGTATTGTGGATACTCTTACATTTATTTAATTTATTTCTTCTCTTCATAATTTATTTTGACATATTATAAATTTTAATTTTAGTTTTACTGGGCATTCAATTTTTATTCACTAGTTTATTTGATATTTGGTTGAATATAATAATTAATTTAGATAATAATAAATTATTTTATGTTAAAGGCTCATAAACAAACGTCTCCATGTTTTTGTGTATAGGATGTTCATATTGTCTGGTTTTTAATAGTTAGTTAATATTAATGATCTACAATGATAACTTTTAAATATGAAGTTGTTTATATAAACATATATGTGTATATATCAATGAATAGATAAAATTTTAAAGTGTGATTATAACTTATAATTCTTTTCTATGACTCATTGCAAATACTTATATAAATAGTTCCTCTCTCTCTCTCTCTCTCTCTCTCAAGAAATAGTATGGCTTGCGGGGGTAAAAAAGTTCTATTTCCTATCTTCTGCGAATTCAATTTTGTTCTTATACCCATGTTGACCAAGTCCAATCGAGTATCAATGCCATCTTATTTTTTTGGCACATTTAGAAGTGTGCCAATTAGACAATAAGATACATTCTTCTTGATATGTATCACATAAAGACAACATCACATGTAAAAGTTCTTTCAATATGGTAGGTCAAAGAAGATTGATCTCCTATTCTACCTATTTGAAGGGACTGCTTTCTTATTATATTTTTTCAAAAGGCGTATTTAAGTCTTTTACTTTTTTAAACACTTGAAATCCCATGAGAGAATTCAGAGATCTTACTTCTTTAACTTTTTTGTTCTAAACTTTTCTTTTTCTATGATAATAATGATTTGTAGATAAGAATCTACGATGTCCAAAATAAGCATTCTTCTTATTCCTCAGTAGTTAGAGAAAGTTTGTATTATCTTCACAAATAATATATGCATAGTGTTCATGCACACTATAAACAAAAATATTTCCATAAGGAACATCATTTGTGTTACAAAATAACATTGTTCTCAAGTTAAAAGACTATTGGTTCTGTGCATTAATTACTTTATCTCTGTAATCCCACATGTACTTTAAATCCTCAACAAATGAAGTTAATTAAACATCAATATCATTACTCGACTGATTTGGATAAAGTAATGATAGGAAAAGATTGTAGATCACCAGAATAATGGGTCATAAACTATATTTAGCGTTTCTATTAAAATGGTTCCTTTTGTTTGAATAGAGTACAACCCACGGGTTTTGAACTTCACCACCAAATTTAGGATATACAAAATTAGTCATCTTATATTAAGGAGAATCCACAAAATATCTAAGGTTGTCATCAGATATAATTCCTTATACATGCCATGTAAAGTTCTTTACATTTTCTTCGTTACTAAACTTGCGTTGGAATTGTGGTGTAATTGAAAAGTACTACAACACCTTATTAGGAACCTTATCTCTCTTGTATTATGACATTCAACATTGAGGGCAACTATCTAATGATGCATATTCATTACGATACAAAATACAATCCTTAGGACAATCATGAATCTTTTTATAATTCAAACCCATAGAGCATGTAATCTTTTTAGCTACATAAGTACGAGGAGGAATCACATTGTCCTTTGGAAGCATAACTTTGAAGAGATCAATAAGAGAAACAAAGATTTTATAGCTCCATCTATTACTTGCCTTCAAGTTATACAGTCATAAAATGGTGAATAATTTTGTAAATTCAGCATAACTATTGTAAAAAGGCATTTTTGAATCATTGCCTAACTTTTTAAATATTTTTGAATGGTAATGTCCTTCAACATCGTTGGTTAGGTCCCCCATGTAAGTAAAGTCATATGCAGCTTCAATGCCGCTGTGGTAAACCACACTAAGTTCATTAAGAAGTACTTTTCTATGTCATATTTGCCTACTACAATTCTTATTAATTCCATGAATAATGAGATGATATCATATCTCATTTACCCATCTTCTTATTGTATTTTCACAATCTACATATGAGCAAGATATCGACACATTATCTTTTGCATGTTCAATGACTATCTTAAGAAAGTCTTAAACCTTGTCCATATATTCTCTAGACAGCCTATTTGCATGCATCTATTTATGATCTATAACAAGAAATAAGTAAAATTTGACCACTAAATTAAAAATAGAAATGGGGAATATGACAATATTAGCCAAGTCAAGCAAAAACAAACCAACATACCCCAAATATATATACACCACAACAACATTTGCATTAATACCAATATCACGATTTCTAGAATACTTTACATTTCATTTATATACTATGTTTTTAGAAATATTTTGATTATATATCTAGTAAAAAAAATTCCATATCTATAAGGCATATCAACTAAAAAACTAACAGTATGCAACGTATAGACATACACTGCAACATCATATATAGTATAAACATACATGAAGGAGTTTGAATATGTAAGAAACAAGAGAAATTCAGAAAATAGAGAAAAATATTCAAAAAGCTTAAAATGCAAAGAGAAGAACAAAAGAATATTGAACATACTATGAGAAAAGAGAGAGAAAGTTGGCGCAGGCAAATTAAAGAAGAGGAAAAATGAGAAAGAACTATTTTAAAGAGAAGAGAGAAGGGCAATGGTTAGCAATATATGTTCTTCATGTCAAACGACAGTTGAATGGTTTCTTATTAGCAAGCGAGATAAATTAAAAAGTTGAAGGAGATTCTAGGTTAACGAATGACAAAGTAAAAAAAGGGAGAGAAGAATATGCACAATGATTCTATGATAAAATTGTCGTGTATACTATTTTTAATATAAAAAAATGATTCTATGATAAAACTACTATGTGTAATATTTTGTATGTTAAAAAAGAAGAAGAAAAAAAATAAGAGAATACACGTCATGTTATAGAATACAACTGCATAGTATACCCGTATGAAAAATATTATCTTAGTAAGAGTATACTAATTAGGGGGTTTTCTCTACAACATCTACATATAGGCTCATTTCCTTTTTTTTTAGTATTAAAAATATTACACACACCATATTATAGAACAAAACAACCTAGCATAGCTAATATAAAATGTATTGTCATAGTAAGAGTATATACAATGATTGTTCTCTATAACTGCCGTGTATACTTCTTCTTTTTTTGAAAATAGAAAATAGTATACATGGCGGTTTTAAGTTAAATCCCCCGCGCATACTCTTCTCTATTAGTTATCTTTCTCATTAAGGGTATACATGATAGTTATAGAATAAAAATGTCATGTATACTTCCTGCATAAAAAGATATCAAAATGTATCCTCTGTGTTTTTTCTTACTGAACAATAAAATAGATGATGGCATAGTTTTAAACCACTTTATACTCAATGGGAGTTGATATCCTATTCGATTTTTCGATTGGATTATTCGAGCAAATATAACAACTAGTTTTTCAATTTATTGTACTGTATTTTGAAAATACTGTACATTATTTAAATATATAAAATTATATTATACTATATTAAAATGCATTAGAACAAATTATGCTATATTTTTTGAATATTATACTATATTATATAGTATATTATACTATATTGTAATAATTTTTTCTCCAAACACACAGCGCACACACGCATGATTATGAGTATTAGTATAATCAAATATTTTAAATATATCTGATGCTTTAATCTAATTTAAAAAATAATGAACGAATATCCCATTCAGTCGATGCTGATATCCGATGTTGTACCTCCATTTCTAATCTTTTGTGTGTATGGGGGGGGGGGGGGAGAGAGATGTCATAAATAATAAAATACAGCTGCAAAAAAGTAAATCTTTTCATATATCAACCCCCTCCAAGTTTTTGTTGCATGAAATCTTCAAGTTGAATGTGAAGTACCAGAGAGAGTGTCTTATATATGTTAATAATGTCATCAATAATTTCCTCCAAAATGACTAGACGAATGAAAGGTAATGTATATATGATATATCACATAATTTGAGCAGCCGAATGGTGAATGACATTCTATGAACGATGAAGGAAATTCAAAAGAAGATGATGAAGTTTGATTGAGCTGTACATGAGATTGGTTCAACCGACCGGCCGATGAACAAGAAAGTTGGGCTAACATCAGGCAACTCAGATCGGTCCATGTCATTTGTCGATCGAAGAGATTGGCAATTGCATTCGGTGGGAAGAAACGGCTATTAGGTAAAGCATCGCTAACCTGTTCTGCTATGCTATGAGATGGAAACAATCATTAGGCTTAGTCAAAGATTACTGCCGGAAAACATATGCGCATCCAAAAATTTGTATACGGCATGCAAATAGGTCGTCAAGTTTGTTTATAATTACCAAAAAATTGTAGACTTTTATACAAATAGCATCTATTTGGTAGACGGTCTTTTCAAACAAATTAAATAAATTACATTTTTAAAAAGTTAGTTTCTTTTCAACCCCACTTATATATAATACTTATAGTACATAAATGGATTTTTTAATTAAATTATTATTTCAACCTTTTCGAACCATTCTTAAATGAGATAATTAAGTCCATATTTGGAACTATTTATTAAAATGAATTCTTTATAATAATAATAATAATAATAATAATTTATTTTAAAAATATTTTAGCCTAATTTTTTTTTAAATAATGATAATTACTTTTTATAAGTAACTTCAAATAAACTATTATCAATAGCAGCGGTCATTTCGGCTTTAATTTTACGACCATCCCCTAGACATGCATCACAAGCAAATTTTTTTGGTTCCCATTCTTCCTTAACTAAAATTAACTTTTGATCCATTTGTATTTATTTTATTTTATATTCCAAAATTTTATGGCAATACTGCTCGTGTACTGCCAATCAATCCCTTAACCGACATTGTTTGCATTGGGCAAAGATGGAGAACCCTATGAGAAGTTAGGGTAAAATTCTATTTCTCCTTGGCAAAACGTTCTCATATTGAGCTATTGTAAGAAAATAGGAAAATATCAACTAAATCTTTCAGAGACACGGGATACATATAAAGTAGAATTAATAAAGAAGAATAAACCTAGAATAAAAATACTCTGGAGAATAAGTCTAGAATATGTTTGTCTCATCTTCCAAAACCTTGGATGATTTATCCATCAAAATGTTCAAGCCGCAAAGTTCCATGTCGATTTTACTACCTAACCGATGGCGGTAAAGTTAACTTTTGATCCATTTGTTTATACATATATCATTTGTTTCAAATTTGCTTGCTAGTTCAATTATTAGTTTCAACAAATAGTTTTAAGAAAAACAACTAATCTATTAGCTTTTACGTACCCAATAATTAACTATATTTTCAATTTTTAAGTTAAGCTTTCAGCAACTTTTATCAACTAGAAGGAAGTTATGGATTATGGCGAATTATTTCAGAATCATACAAGATTAGTATCGGAATTTTTTTTTTATCGCAATAATTAAGTTGTGAGGATTCATTGTCAAAGTGTGCTTATGGGATAGGGGCATAATTTATATGTACATATAGATGGTTCGGTATTTTTTTTTTCTTTCCATTGATTAATTAACGAGCGGAGCCTACTAAGCGCACCGAAAAAGATGTGTCCTCAAAAAATCTAAAAGCAGTTAATTCTAGATATTCCAACAAAAATGAAGGACAAAAAACTTAGAGCATCTACGACTCTTAAATATTTTAAATATGAAAAAAAGGATTGTAGTAATAAAAAAATTATTTTAAATTTGGGGTTATTTTAAAATTTTAAGGTGACCAAAGTTTAAACTAATTTTTACTGTTATAGTATATATGAGGTATTTATTTATTTATTTTTTAAAATTAGTCATTATTAATTAACTTATTTTTAAAATTATATTTAATAAAATTTTATTATATAAGATTATTAATTGATATTTATAGATTAACTTAAATTAAAAGTTAAATATTATAAAGTATAAATATTTGTTAATGTGATTGATAAAAGTAATTAGGTAGTAGAAATTTAAGATAGTAGAACGTAGAGTATAGAATTAAATTTAAAATAAATTAATAAAAATAGAAGAAATAAAAAAATAATTAAATAATATAATTATGAATATACATTTAAGAATATCTTTTGGAGATGCTCTTGTAACAATTAATAGAAACTCAGCATGTAAGACTTGAAATTCGTCATCACAAACGTCACATACAGTCCCCGAAGGATATGCGTCTCTTTTGTGGATAACGTCGCATGCATGGAAGGGCACGATGGCCCCACGCGGCTCCACTCACGTACGTGCACTATGCCTGCGGACACCAATATTTCAAATTATCAGGTTATATTTATTTATACTAAGCCGGAAACCCGGGTTTCTGCTAAACTCAAAATACGTTTGGTCGTTTAAAATAATAATAATAATAATAATAATAATATATGCAAAAGCAAAATGGCGTCGAAGAAGATTTTGTAAGATAAGATATATTTTGTTATTTAGAAAATATGTTTCTTGTACAAAATGAAAATTATACAGATGAATAATAATAATAATAATAATAATAGAGCAAATGAATGTCTGAAATTGTTTAAATAAAAATATTTTTGGAAATCGCGATCTGCTTCAAGTAAAGAAGATAGAAGAAGTTTTTTTTTTTCCCTTTTTTTTTATAGCTAGCGACATCACAACTTGTTTGCCCTTGCAAAACAACGTCATTTATTGAAAAAATCTTTCTACAAAATCAGTGTTTAACTTCTCCTGTAGTAGTGGTACTGCTACTTCTCTTATATATAAAAAATGGAGTACTTGTACAACTATTTATATGCATGTATCCAATTAAATTTGTTTCCAGAAACCATAACGCATTAATTGTTATTTTATTTAATAAATATATTTATTGAAATAATATATATTTTAAAAATTATAACTAAAAAATAACTATTTAACCTCAAAATCTTCCTTATATCAAAGACGCCTAATTTTATGCTTAAAGGAAGGATATTTTCAATTTTGACATACATGCACCAATTTATTCTATTTAGTGTTCATTTTGTATCGGAATAATAGAAATAAAAAAATTAGTTATATATTCTATATATCTTAAATGGTATAATTAATTTTTTTAAAGTAATACTATTTTAATTTTTAATTTAATATAAAACAAATATTTTATTAAAATTAAAATTATTATTATTAAATATTTAATATAAAAAATATGAAATAAAAACGAAAATTTTCGATCTGTAAAATTAATGCCTCTGTCCCCAACACACATCTTTCTTCTATATAACGGAAACCTTCCCTCGCAGAAGAGAGAAACCACGAACATATCATCGAGCCTAGCTACCCTCCCCCTCCTCCTCCCCCCCCAAACACTACAAAGAATAAAAAAGCTGATACGAACTACTCTTCCATAACAACAGCGTACGAAGAAAGAACAACCGCCGCGTGAAATCCCATAGAAAAACGCACACACCTCTGTTGACTGTTGGACAGAATAGCTATGAAGTCCCCTCATTTTTTATTGTTGGTGTACCCAATCCAAAGCCACATAAATCCCGGCCTTCAATTCGCCAAACGTCTCCTCCAAACCGGCGCTTCCGTCACCTTTGTCACGTGTGTATCCGCCGCTCGTCGCATGATTAAGGGTCCTATTCCTGAAGGGCTTAGCTTTGCCGCCATTTCTGACGGATACGACGACGGTTATGAGAACAAAGACGGAAGCGACAGTTTAGACGATTATTTGTCAAGTTTCAGATATCATGGATCCGAGACGCTCACCGAGCTCATTCGCAAATGTGGTAATGAAGGCAGGCCGGTCCATCACTTTGTCTACACCATCATGATTCCTTGGGCGCATGAGGTGGCTCGTCGCCTTAGCTTGCCATGTACATGTTTGTGGATCCAACCTGCTACCCTTTTTATCATCTACTATTACTACTTTCACGGTTATGGGAGTGCTGTTATGAAGGGTTGTAAGGAGGAGGACCGCGCTTCTTGGTCGCTGGAATTGCCAAATCTGCCATTCGAGCTCAAAATGAACGACCTGCCTTCATTTATTGTACCATCTAATCCATACACCTTCGCTGTCCCTGCGTTCCGGGAACAGTTTGAAGAGTTTGATCACACGGATGCGCAAAAAATCAAACCAACGATTTTAGTGAACACCTTCGATGCTTTGGAAGCCGAGGCCCTTAAATCGGTCGAGGGAATTGATATGGCTGGAGTCGGCCCGTTGCTTCCGTCTGCATTTTTAGATGGATGCGACCCGTCCGATACTTGTTTTGGAGCTGAGTTGTTTAAGCGTCCGAAAGATTACATGAAATGGTTAGACTCAAAGCCAGGGTCCTCTGTTGTCTACGTATCCTTTGGAAGCATATCCGTGCTATCTAAGGAGCAGATGCAGGAAGTGGCATCAGCTCTGCTCGAATGCGGAAGGCCATTCCTTTGGGTCATTAGACCTGCTAATAATAATAATAGTGGTAAGGATCAACACAACGGCACCCAGCAGGCAGAAGAAGAAGAGGATAGATTAGAGTACGGAATGGAAGAGCTAGAACAAAAGGGACTAATCGTCCCCTGGTGCTCTCAGGTTGAGGTCCTGTCGCATCCTTCCGTGGGATGCTTCCTCACACACTGTGGGTGGAACTCCTCGCTTGAGAGCTTGGCATTAGGGGTCCCTGTTGTGGCTTTTCCGCTGTGGTCGGATCAGCCCACAAATGCTAAGTTGATAGAAGATGTGTGGAAGACGGGGGTCAGGGTGGTGAAGCCCAACATTTTGATGCAGCAGCAGGAAGAAAAAGGTATAGTGGATAGGCAGGAGATTATGAGGTGCTTGGACATTGTCATGGAATCTGAGGACATGAGGAGGAATGCCCAAAAATGGAGAGAGCTGGCGGTTGAAGCTGTTAAAGAAGGTGGCTCTTCGGATGCAAATTTGAAGGCTTTTGTGCAGGAAGTTGTGGACCGGATCGAGCAAGGCAGGAGCTAAGTAACGCGAAGGAAGGAAAAAATGAGAGTAATAATATAGATATTAAGTTTACTGCTAAGTGCTCGTTTGGTATCCTACTTTCCTCCAAGCTAGCTGCTGTTGTGCATCTCAACAATTAAAAATTACTACTACTGCTTCCGCTGCTGTGCATCTCGACAATTTAAAAAGAAAAAAGAAAAAAAAGCAAGTCTTAGTAACTGACTAACAGAGTCCTGCGCCCCGCGTAGGTACGTACGTTAATATAAATTATATATATTGACGGAATCGGGCAGGTTTTGGTTGACGGGACGAATGGGAATTGTGATTCGGCCCCTTTTCCGAATCTACCATCACTCTCAAGTCTCAATCATCTCCACTCTACTATTCCCTCGTCTTGTGAAATCATAAACTTTGAAGTTTTTATTGGGGATTGTAATAAACCCGAGCGCCGGTTTATATTTCTTTATTTGATTAATAAAATTAAACGCTTTCTATCAAGTTTGGATTATGTTACACGAAGAAGGGTGGCTAATTGTTCTTACGATAAAGTGATTGGAGTCTGGAGATACCCCAATCTGACTGTAATTGATTATCTTACTTTTTAATATTTATTTCAATCAAATCGAACTGAATTATGTTATTACTTGTTTTGTTGTGATTGGGATTCCGTCCGGATTCAAGTGTTGATATTTCTTAACGAGATTGAAGAGATGAGCCGAAAATAGGTATAACAACACGATGAGAAATTAAATTATTTAGTTGAAAGCCGTTGGTCTAACTCCTACAGTACAAAAAGGGAGGACTCTTATTTGTGTTATGTTCATGATAGAGAGAGATGAATTGTGGCAAGTAGTAGGACATAGCAGTTTAAGAAAGTATTGTATTATTTATCCCTATTGGTATTGTTGATTGTGATTAAGGAAACGTTGGGTATCAATTTTACAGGAGAATCAGGATTATCGGATCAAACCTTAGTTACTTTTTTCATGTGGAACAAGTTTGGTACTTTTTTTTTACACTTTTTTTTATATTATTATTTTTAAATATTGAATCTTTAGGTAGTGCCACGTCTTAATCTTTTCATGCGCTCAGATATAGTAGGTTTTGATTACATTCCAATGTTCATACTCTAATCTTTGTGGGATCGACCTTAATTATTACTTTGACACTATATGATTGCGGTAAGGATGTATCATACCACATGATTGAAGTAAGTGCATCTCCATTGTGATAATTTCTATTGATCGCTTGCAAACAGACCCAACGCAACAACTGTAGAATTACAACAAACCAATACTTAATTTTCACTCGACGTCATTATTGAAGCCCACACTCCTTACGGACACACACGCACGATATTTACATTTGTGTCATTTTATGCTTAATTTAATTTTATATATAATAAAAAACTATCATTTAAAAAAAATTAAAGACTAATTGCCACCTTTATCCTTTTGCTTTTGGTTTTTCCAATAAATGATCAATTTTGTTCTATTTTATGTGTTTGAAAAAAAATGACAAAATCTAATGATCAAATATTATCTAATTTTCTCTATGAAAAGAATAAAAAATTATAAATGAAAGTCTTTCAAATGACAAAATAGACTGTCCTTCGCATGATCAATAATCACAAGCAGTTGCAGGTTTGCCGCTAACTATATTGATGACGCCTTAGTTACTTATCAACTTCATATTGTCTTTTAGTTAATGGCTGGTCTTGATTAATAGCATATCGAGTCTCCAATCAAAATTCAAATGAATGATGTATGCTTTCTTCCAGTGGCAGGAATCAAATTATCAATGTCCATTTCCTTTCTCTCTCAATCAAATTACCAGTATACATAGGACGTTTTAGCTTATAAGAATCTATGCACATGGATGAACCATCTTTGGAAGTAGATGAACCAAACCACTATTCTTCATACAAAAAAAAAATCTCATGGAGATCATCACCAATATAATTGACATCATGAATCTAGAATGTTTAGCTCGAGCCTTGTAAGAATATATAAAACTAAGTAATGAAATTAGTAAACTCATCTAAGCTTTAGCCTTTGGGATAGAGTGGACGACCCTCAGTTGAGGCCTGATTGACCGCCAATCGATGGCTTTATCTTCTTCCTTGAATGAACAAGTAATACCCCTATTTTTTTACTACTTGAAATTTTTAGTTTTATGAAAGCATTAATTACCAAATTATAAGGTGTTACAGCCACACTTAGTATAATTCTAGTTCTCTCACATTTCTCATACCAAGTGATATGTCTAAAACAAATCATAACCAATATAATACAATGAAAATGAGAGGTAATACATAAATAAAAGTTATGGATAATATACTTCGTATAATAATGGAAATCAGAAACACCAAGGGACATAAGAGTTTAAAGGAAAAACCATATACATCAAAAACAGATACCTAAAGGTACAACACCGGTTTGTCTTAATGTTTAGGCCCGAAAGCCCACTCTAAAAAATGAGATATCTTCCCAGTGACTCTCTTCCTTGTCACCATAACATTCCTAGAGCCACTTGATGCAGGAACATCTTTAATGTAACACTACACATTAGTCATTTATCATCCCAAAATTAAGAAACTTGTAATACCCCAAAACCTTAATCTAGGAGTTAATAATAAAATAAGGGTAATAGGTGAGATCAATTAAATATATAATTTTTAATAAAATAGTGTTAATATGATGGAAGTAATTAAGACAAAAAAGAGGGAAATAATATAGGAACTAAAATTTGTGGAGACTAGGGTAATTTGTTAACTAAAATGGAATTTAGGAAGATTTAACTAAAATTTATAAATTAATATAAAAAAATTTAATTATTTAATTTTACTAATTTTATTATTTTCAAAAATTTAGAAAAAAAAACCCAAATATCCCCAACCACCTCATTTTCCTTTTTCTTTTTTTTTTTTCATTTCCCCTATTTTCTTCCTTTTTCTCCTTTTTATTTTCTCCTCTCCTCACGCCTGCTAGGGCCTTGCCCGCACGACCCAACTCCTCCCCTTCTCTCCTTCTTCCCCCCGTGCAACCCAACCTATTTTCTTTTTTTTTTTCTCCCCCTCGCGAGGCCCTATGCCTTCCTATCCTTCCCCTTTTCTCCCAACCCCTTTTCCTTTTTTTTTACCGTTTTGTCCCTATCTCCTACCTCGCCCCCCGGTAGCTGGTGCGCATGGCTACTTCGCAACCATGGCTCCCCTTTCTCTCTCACTTTCCCCTCCACCTAACCTGCAGGGCATGCAATTGGCATTGCCCTACACTAGTCCCTTAGCCTCTACAACCCTAGCACCCTCACCAACCCCTTTGCAGCTTTCCAAAATCACCATTTCCCCTGCAACCCTGCACCCTTACAGCGGAGTTACAGGCTTGTACCGGCTTGCCACCACTGGCTGACGACCCCCTGTCCCTCCTACTCCCTTGTCCTCATCCTTCCTTATCTTCTTCTCCTCCCCACACCTATAAATACCCCAACCCTCACCCTTCTTTTTCTCCTTTTGCTTTGCCCAAAAATTTTCTAAAATTATCACCGCTGCACTATTAGACCCCGCCCCAACCGCCACCATGCATCGCTACTATCCAAGCTTTTTTAAGTTAAAATTATATTATGTTATTATTATACCTAATCTATATCTTATTATTTTATTTTTTCAAATAATGTATATAAAACTATGAGATATTTGTACTTAATCTTTAATATTTTTGAAATGTTATTTAATTACTTCTAATGCCCACATTATTTAATTTAATTTTATTCAAATTTATTACCATTATATCTAATCCAATCTAATTTAATATATTTAAATATATATACAATAAACAAAAAACTTAAATAAAAAACTAATACCATCAATTATTAGATTATCACAAATTAATATCATTAATCCATACCATATATCAATATCACAAATAAAAAAATTAATATCGCAAATCTGTACACATTAATATGTGTTATCATATATATATATATTAATAACGTTAAAAAAAGACTAAAAGTGGTGGCAGAAGGCGGTGGTAGCAGCTCTAGTGAAACCTGTAAAAAGGAAAAAAAATACTTCTAGAACACAAAAATAATAAAAACAAGGATCCAACAAAAACACACCCCAACGAGATAGTGAGAGAGAGGTGGAACTGGCAGGTGAAATGACAGCTAAAAATTTACCTTAAAAAATTCAACAAAAAATGAATTAAATACTACAAATGCTCTATCTAAATAATTAATTCAAAAAAAAATATTGACAAGATTTTTGAGAAAGAATGACAACGATATCTATTGAAGTTGCAAGAGGGAAGAGAGAAACTAGAGAAGAAAAATGGCTGAGGAAGAGGAAAAAAGAGCCGGTCAGACTATTTAATATGATTTATATCGGCAACAAATGTTGGCGCTATAATTGATTTCAACTATGATAAAAATTTTGACACGCATGGCATGTGACGACATGAAATTCATAAATCGAATTAAATTTTCTAAATAAATGAATAGCCAACGTTTTCATGAAATTCTTGTTGTGGCAATAATGACCAATAACGATGACATTATAAAAATTTTCTCAACAAAAAAAATATTGGTGAATTGATTTTGGGGAGGAAAATTTTTCAGTTAAATTTATAGCCACGATAATGTCATCACTATACATTTTAGGTGACGATAAATTTCCTCTAGTCATTTGCCGTTGCTGCTTTATTTGTAGTGATGATGTGTCATTGCTATAATTCTTTTTGTGGAGATGACAGGTTGTCATTGTTGTAGCCTATAGATGTCATTGTTATATATGTTATTGTTATATACCAATTTTCTTGTAGTGATTGTGGTTCTTTTGACCTATTAGATGCCCAAAAAATCCTTACACTATGGATGGGATAGAGATTGTAGAAGAGGTGCTTGGTACTTGTCAAGTCCCTAAGAAAGGGTTTGGTCAATAACCAAAAGGGTCAACAACTAGTTCATTTGTTACTATCTTTCCAACATAGCCACCACCACAACCACCTTTAGATCCTCAAATTGAAGAGTTAGTCATTATTGTTCGAAGATAAGATGAAGTTATTAATCAATATGGTGCTACCACCAAGCGAATGGAAAAATTCATGTATCAAAATAGCTAAAAGATGCCTAAGAAAGATTACTTGAAGGATGCCAGTTGAATTTCATGTCTTTAATTTTGGATAATATTATCATTTTTTTTATCAAACTCTTATGATTGTCGTATGTTTGTTTTATTAATATAATATATCCTCTTACTATCTAGATCATCTATCTTTATTAATATCTTAAATATTATTGAAATGTGAAAGAAAAAAATGAATGTATCTACTCGCTTGTATACCAATTCATTACAAAAATGTTGTTGTTGTAATAAGTAAGCCTACCGTGATGACATGTCGTCGATATACTTATGATCTATCTTTTATATATATACATATATTGCAGTTGTAGAAACTTTTTGTCATAACATGTCGTTGCTGTGATTCTAATTTTTTTAAAAAATATTTAAAAATTCCACGGCTATATAAGAAAACAACAATGACTTTTGAATAATCTTTCCGCCAATAGCGACAAAATTTTGTTACCCTTATAGACCCTTTTTATCGTAACGATGGGATGATGCATAAGCATATGATCACAAAACACGTAAAACAAGACATGTGATCATACATGATATACATGGCATATAAAGCATGTGATACAACCAACACTAAAGTAATCACATACAATAGTGGAGTTACAAGCTAAAACAACGTAGGATAAGAATACAATTCATACTTAAAGATAAAATCGGTTATTGTTTTCCATTAAAGGTGATCACATTAATTTATTTCATTATATCTTTGAGTAATGGACTATATTATTTCTCATGGTCTCCCAATACCATGGGAACTATCTAAGTAACCATCAAGGAATATAAAGTTCGAGTAAAGTTAAACAACCAAAATGATATACATGGTATATTAAGCATATGATACAACCAACACTAAAGTAATCACGTACAATAGTGGAGTTACAAGATAAAACAACCTAGGATAAGAATACAATCCATACTTAAAAGATAAAATCGGTTATTATTTTCCATTAAAGGTGATCACATTAATTTATTTCATTATGCCTTTGAGTAGTGGACTATATTAGATCCCACGGTCTCCTAATACCATAAGAACTATCTAAGTAATCATCAAGGGACATAAAGTTCAGATGAAGTTAAACAACCAAAATGATATAAAGTCCAGGCAAAGTTAACCACTATTTAGAAACATTTTTTTTAAAATATGTACATCTCCTAAAATATCATAAATGTAATAGAGTAAAAAAAAAGGTGCCAGGACCACTTGAGCCCATCCAAAGGCAAATTGATAATATAATATAGATGATCAAAGTCGACTAATCTTTAATAGTTAGATTAATTATAATCGAATTATCTATATCCAGCATTAAGCTCGTTTATCTTTCAATTAATTATTATTTTTATGAAGTGAAACCACTTAGCAAATAAATCACATCAATTGATACTTAACTATTTTTTTTTAACTAAGACCATGAACCAATGATTTATTAACTAAGGACCATTCAGGCTATCAAGGTAGAATAAGAAGGCACGAAGCTAAATCACCATTAAATTACAATGGATCATCCCATAATATCCAATTATTAAATGTCTTCATAAGTTAACTATTTTAAGTATTCAATGGTAGATGGTCAAAGGAAAAGTCAATGACCAACTAAAAGTTAACAAAAATCCATAAGGGCAACACAAATTCCATTACCATTTTCACACTTATTTAAATTGAACATGACTAAAAAATATTTGTTAGGAAATGTTATACTTATAAGGTATGAAAATTCTTATTACTATCAAACAATACACATAACACTTCTTATATATTTTTTAAATTCAAAAGTTATGTTATAAAGTAAACACTTCTTTAGAAAATGGTAGCCACCTTGTAAACTGACAAAAAATGCCCCTTACATTATAAAAAAAAATAATATATATATATTTTTAGCACTTCAAAACTATTAAGGGTTTCCCCTGTTCAATATTTTCCTTTTTTTTAAAAAAAAATCTAAATTGAAATGTCACGGACTCACAAAATAAAGGCAAATCCACGACTTATCTCTACTTTGTCAATCACTGGATAATACACGCTAAACACAGAGAAACTAAAATCATCTCTCACCGTTTGTTAAATTTTCAATTTTGATTAAAATCAATTATCAAGTCTCATGATTATAAGTTTATGTTCTCTCATCTTCTTAAAATCGAGAGAAATAATTTGGAAAATTGCCTTTTAGCCTTGATCCATTTCAAGCCTCAAAACTTCATCAATCGCCTATAAAATTTCAATTTGAATCTAAAAATAATTTTTAAAAGTATTTATAGTTTTTTATTTTACATTTCCTTTATAATTTGAATAAATTTAAAGCATATGATTGTCCATTATGATCTTTAATTTTTGATAGATGATTAGTAACGGTACCAATTTGAATAAAGATACATGAAAGCTGTAAAATATAGTTTGAGCTAAAAGTTATTATTAGTATTATTGTTATTATTATATAGTTTTATCTTTACTCATTGTATGAATTCTTCTTGATTATTTAGGTTTATATTTATCACTATATAATTTGTTTTCATCAACATATTTAACATCGAAGATTATGAGTTAGATTTTACGGCTTACCGATGGGTTATTATTGTTATAAATGTAAAAAAAAAATTAAGTTAGAATTTGACAATAAATAAATAAATAATGTATAAAATAAATTAGGGTATCATTTTGAAACTTGTACCGGGCCTCCGATTATTAAGGAACGAGCGTTGCTTCTGAGGTCTTGAATCTTGATTCTGAATTCTGCACATCAGGTCCACATAGTTTACATTTTTATGCCCATATATTCTATCTATGGAAGGAGCTGTGGCCCAATAGCAAACGACGAATACAAAAGACAACAGATGAAGCATGTGATGGGTCACAGCTGTGTTATGTCATATGTGGGCCTAAGGGGCAAGGTTAGGCCAAAGTCGTACCCTGGCAAATGCGACATATTTTTACGTGGCAGAAAAGCCAATACGAGGACGTTCCATAATTTGTAAGGGATACGTGATGGTATGATGTATCAGATAATTTGGGCTACCAATCGAGCGGTGAATGAAGGAATTAAATTCAAAAGAAGATAGTGAAATCTGAGTGCCCTGTGCACGAGATTGGTTCGACCGGCTGGCCAATGAAAAAGAAAGTTGGGTCATTTGTCAATCGAAGAAGAGATCAGTGCTTGCATTCGGCGGGAAGAAACGCCTATTTCCCTTGACCTGTTCTGTTGTGTTATAAGATGCAAACAATCATTGGGCTTAGTCAAGGATTACTGCCGGGAAGCATAAACGCATCCAAAAACTTGTATATGACAAGCAAATTGGTTGTCAAGTTTGATTATAGTTACCCCAAAAAATAATATATTAACTTTAATAAAAATAGCGTCTATTTGGTAGGCGGTCTTTTTGAAATAAATTAAATAAATCACATTTTCAAAAATTTAGTTGTTTTCTCACCCCATTTATTTGTAATACTTATAATAAATGAATTTTTAAAATAAGATAATAAAAAAAAACAACCACAACTCATATTTCTGCTTTTTTCAGCCCATCCCTAAATAAGATTAATAAGCGAAAAGCAACGTTAATTTTGGCTTTAATTTCAGGACCATCCCTAAACATCACAAGCGATTTTTTGGTTGTTTATTCCCACGCTTCCTTAACTAAAATTAACTTTTGATCCAATATTTTTTTTTCTATATTCCAACGTTTCATGGTATAATTATCGATCATGTGCCACCAAACAATATGAGCGATTAATCCCTTTAACGACATTGTTCGCCTTGGGCAAAGGTTTGAGCCACAGAGTTCCATGTTGATTTTACTTCCACCCTAGCCAATGCTGGCGAGGTTAACTTTTGATCCATTTTTTCAATGCATATAGATGGATCATTTGTCTTATGTTTTTTAACTAGTTCAATTAGTAGTTTCAACTAATATTTTTAAGGAAATCAACTAATCTACTAGCTTTTATCCAATAACTATATTTTCAATTTTTAACTTAAATTTCCAACAACTTTTATCAAAATACAATGATGTTATAATATCCAATGAGAACCAACTCTGTGAGTCAGAATTGAGAACTAGTATTCTTAGTTGAATAAACTATCTATAATAGGTGGTAGAAAATACTCCTAGCAGGTATAAGAAACTACTCTAAATAGTTCAAAAAGCTATACTATTTGATTATTAGGAAAAAAATAATAATATATTTATCAATATTATATATTTATATGTTGGGTTTAAAAATTATTTATAGTATATGGTAGAAAATATTATCAATAAGCGAGAGAAACTCCTATAAATTTATTAAAAAACTATAATATTTTCATATAAAAAACAAAGAAGATGTTATTTTTATAATTATAAAATATTTATATTATAAGTTAGAAAACTACTCACGTAAGATTTTGAAAACTAGCGCAAGCGGCTTAGAAAATTTAAATAGATGTTATTCCTAACCATAAATATTAATTTTCACTAGATAAACTCTCTCTCTCTCTCTCTCTGTATATATTTAGACGGTCGATCATTTCTTCCCCCATTAGTTAATTGACGAGACGGCGAAGCACAACAAAAAACTGTCTCGTGCGTGGATGTGTCCAATGACAACGAAAAGCGAATAGACCTCAAAAAATATAAAAGCAGCAAATCCTTCAAGTCAAGGATATTCCAACAAATGAAAGACAAAAAAAACTTCTAGGCATCAATAGAAACTCGGCATGTACAACTTGAAATTCGTCATCTCAAACGTCATATACAGTCCCCCCCCCCCCAATGATTTGTGGATAACATTACATGCTGACATGCATGGACGAGCACGATGGCCCATGGCCACCACACGGCTCTGGCCACGTGAATTATGCTTGCACACGACAATATTTCTAATTACCAGGTTATATTTATTTATATTAAGCCGGAAATCCAGTTTTCAGCAAAACTCAAAATAGTACCTTTGGTCGATTAAAAAAAATATGATAATAAAAATGCCGTTGGAATAGCTTTTGATAATAAAGATTATTAAATAATTATTCAGCACCAAGGATTTTGTAAGATGAGATATATTTTATTGTTTAGAGAATATTTTTCTTGTAAATTATACAGATGAATAATAATCACAATAATATGATATTAGAGCGAAGGAATGCTTGAAATAGTCCAAATAAAAATATTTTTTTGAAATCACACTATCAGCTTCAAGTAAAGAAGATAGAAGAAGTTTATTTTTTAGCTAGCGATATTAAAACTTGTTGGCACTTGGAAAAAAAAGGTCATTTATTGAAAAAGTCTTTATACGAAATCAGTTTTAACTTCTCTACCTACCGTGTATATATATATATATATATATAAAGGAGTATTTGTACAACTATTTAATTATATGCAAGTAGCCACTTAAATCTGTCTGCAGAAACTATAACTCATTGATCGTCATTTTCGACCGTTTGATTTGATTTGATTTTATAAGTCAATTTATTAAAGTAATATACATATTTAAAAAATATAATTAAAAGATAGCTATTTAAACTCAAAATCTTTGTTATACCAAGAAAGCCTAATTTTATGCACGGAGTAAGGATATTTTCACTTTTAACATGTACGTATATAAAATTGTATATAAATTAAATCGGTTTGGTATTTAGCTTGACTTGCATCGTTAAAAATTTAATTACACTTATTTATTTATTTAAATAAGTTGAATAAAATACTTATTTTTAAATTTGTTTATTAAAAAAGACGGATCCAAACTAAAAAATATATAAGACTTAATTTATTTTTTTAATTTTAACTCGTGAGTTCAGCTTAATTAAATTTATTAAAAGTTTAGCTTTATTTATTTATTTAATTAGATAAATCAAATCGAAATTTTATTTTAACCTGAAAGGATAATTAATTAAAGGACTGAAACCTCGGCTCGGGATCGACTTCGGCGTCGATATATTTTATTTATTGTAAAATTAATATACCCGCTCCGCAGTCCGCACACGCGTCTCTCTTCTATATAACGGAATCCTTCCCTCGCAGAAGAGAGAGAGAGAAACACACGAACACTTCATTCGACCCTAGCCCCCCCCCCACACCCTAAACACTCAAACAATAAAAAAGCTGATACAAACTCCCTATACATAAATATACGTACAAAGAACTATCAACCGCCGGTCCGCCGCTTGAAATCCTCAGAAAAACGCACACGCTTTCGTTAGCTGTTGGATGCGATAGCTATGAAGTCGCCTCATTTTTTAGTGCTGGCGTACCCCATCCAAAGCCACATAAATCCCGGCCTTCAATTCGCCAAACGTCTCCTCCAAACTGGCGCCTCCGTCACCTTTGCCACATGCGTATCCGCCGCTCGTCGCATGATTAAAGGCCCTATTCCTGAAGGGCTTAGCTTTGCCACCATTTCTGACGGATACGACGACGGTTATGAGAAGAAAAAGGGAGGCGACAGTATAGACGATTATTTTTCAAGTTTCAGACAACATGGATCCCAGACGCTGACGGAGCTTATTCACAAATGTGGTAATGAAGGCAGGCCGGTACATCACTTTGTCTACACCATCATGATTCCTTGGGCGCCTAAGGTGGCTCGTCGCCTTAGCTTGCCATCTACATGTTTATGGATCCAACCTGCTACCCTTTTTGATATCTACTATTACTACTTTCACGGTTATGAGGATGCTATTATATCGGGTTGTAAGGAGGAGAACCGCGCTTCTTGGTCGCTGGAATTGCCAAATCTGCCATTCGAGTTCAAAATCAACGACCTGCCTTCATTTATCGTACCATCTAATCCATACACCTTCGCTGTCCCTACGTTCCGGGAACAGTTTGAAGTGCTTGATCAGACGGATGCAGAACAAATCAGACCAACGATCTTAGTGAACACCTTCGATGCGTTGGAACCCGAGGCCCTTAAATCGGTCGAGGGAATTAATCTGGCTGGAGTAGGCCCGTTGCTTCCATCTGCATTTTTAGATGGATGCGACCCGTCGGATACTTGCTTTGGAGCAGAGTTGTTTAAGCGTCCGAAAGATTACATGAAATGGTTAGACTCAAAGCCAGGGTCCTCTGTTGTCTACGTATCCTTTGGAAGCATATCCGTGCTATCCAAGGAGCAGATGCAGGAAGTGGCATCTGCTCTGCTCGAATGCGGAAGGCCATTCCTTTGGGTCATTAGACCTGCTAATAATAATAATAGTGGTAAGGATCAACACAACGGCACCCAGAAGGCAGAAGAAGACGAGGATAGATTAGAGTACGGAATGGAAGAGCTAGAACAAAAGGGACTGATCGTCCCCTGGTGCTCTCAGGTTGAGGTCCTGTCGCATCCTGCCGTGGGATGCTTCCTCACACACTGTGGGTGGAACTCCACGCTTGAAAGCTTGGCATCAGGGGTCCCTGTGGTGGCTTTTCCGCTGTGGACGGATCAGCCCACAAATGCTAAGTTGATCGAAGATGTGTGGAAGACTGGGGTCAGGGCGGTGATCAAGCGCAACTTATTGACTCAGCAGCAGGAAGAAGAACAAGGTATGGTGGAGAGGCAGGAGATTATGAGATGCTTGGACATTGTCATGGTAGATGAGGAAATGAGGAGGAATGCCAAAAAATGGAGAGAGCTGGCTATTGAAGCCGTTAAAGAAGGCGGCTCTTCGAATACAAATTTGAAGGCTTTTGTGCAAGAAGTTGTAGACCGGATCGAGCAAGGCAGAGGGACTAAGTAACGCGAAGGAAGGAAAGATGAGAGAGTAATAATATACAAATTAAGTTTACTACTAAATGTCGCATTGATCTCCTACTGCTCCTCCTAGCTAGCTACACCGGCCGTCCGTTTATCGATAAATTATGTAGTAGTAGTAGTAGTAGTGTGCATCTCAACAATTAAAAAAAGAAGCCACTCTCAGTAAAAGAGTACTTCTGTACCCCGGTGAGGAGGGCAGGTTTTTACTCTTGCCAGTACCGCCAGGGTGCTGCGGAAATAAAGAAAGGATCGGATGTTCTCTATTAGAGTACGTAGAAGTGCTCTAGCTGCTATAATTTATATGGTACGGCGGACTCAAAATACAACGATTTTTAAGTCTAAAGATCTGGATATACCAGGCTTAATTGTTCAAATATAAGTATATATATATCGGTCTATTAACTTTGATGTCACTTTAGGTCGCTAATTTCGCTATTTCTATCCTTTTTTATGACTTGGTTGAGCTATCAAATTTGTGGTATGTTATTTTTGTTCTGGGTATGTCCAGCGTATCTGTACAGTTTTAGTTTAATATATTTACCCTTTACCTGGGGATCGGGCAGGGTTTGGTTGTACCGAACGATGTCCAATTCTGAAGTTGCATGGGCAACATCATTGTATATCGTATTTCAACTGTTCATCTAATGGTATGCTCGTGTCATTAAAATTCGTGATTCGATTCAGAAGTTTAGGCTGTTGATGCGGCCGCCCCCGCCGCCGAATACACATCTTGATCAGCTAGGGATTGATCGAACAACTCGCTGGATCGGAAGAACAACTAACAATGCACGAAGAAGACAGTTGATCCAGCTTGTTCCTCTACTCTGATCTTCTTCCTCCATTAATCATACTCTTGACATCCTCCGAAACTTTTCACGAAAAATACTACTCAAATTCTTATATACGATCCAAAATAAAAGAAAAATAAGGGAAAATATAAATAAAAAGACAATTTACATGCTGCACTGGGATTAATTTATTGGACGAAGCAAAATAGACCTCGATTAAATGATCCCACGCCACACCATGATGAGTGTGATTGGTTACATAACTTAGGTGCCATTTTGATTTATATTTTATAGAATTTATTATGTTTTGTCCATAGTTTACTTTAGACCATCTGCTCCTATCTACTACTGTTTTGCCTTTTTTGTTGGTTGTGGAAGAAAAATGCTGAGAAAAGAAGATAAATATGGCGAGTGGAAGGCTAAACACGGCTTGGTATGGAAGAAGAACACAAGAAGGACATGGGTGGCCCATAGGCAACATCACGATCATATTGTGGGGGAGGGGGAGGGGGAGGGGAGTGTCCATCACCCGTGCCGGGCAATAATGTAATTTTTGCGAGTTTAAGGGGCGACACCGGGGGCCGCGTTGTTCCATTCTTTTACAAATTCCGTCGTTTCAGCTTGTGTACTCAAGAGATATTAACTAGGATTTGGAGGAACGATTGGGGGATCGTGATTCAGCCCCTTTTCCAAATCTAGCATCCCTTTCAATCATCTCCGCTCTATTATTCCCTTATCTTGTGAAATCATAAACTTTGAAGGCTTTTTAGGGATTGTAATGAACCCGAACATTGGAAGTTTACCTTTTTTTATTTGATTTATGAAATTAGATGCTTTCGATCTAATTGAATTGTGTCACAGTGAGATGAGTGGCTAATTGTTCTCATACTAAGGTGACCGTATATCCCCCCCCCCGGATCCGACTGTGATTGATTATAAAAAGAAATAGAATTGGAGAAGAAGAAGAAAAAAAATGAATCAGAGAAGGTTGTCTTAATAAGTCATTTTATTAATTAATTCTGCTATTACCTTGACAACTAGAGGATAAGAATATATAGTATATCCTGTACAGAGATTTCCTAAACTAATTCCTTAAAATTATTAATCAATAGGTTTGAATTAATTATTCAAAAGTAGTAAAATGCTGGAATTTTCTTAATCAACTAAACTACCAATTAGTCAGAAGCTATTACTTTTAGGAGTTCTTGACACTAGTCATATTCCTTTAATAGATATTTGAATGATCATAATCTACCTTATTTCAATATAAAATGTGGGATACACCTTATAACTCCTAAGACCAGGTTTGCCAACACCCTTTTGCAAACTAAGGTGGGGCTGGAGGCACAAAGTAAGTGAGTGCAACGTCTGGAACATATTTTGTAAAAATACCAGCTACTTGGGTAGTTGAATGAGTATATTTAGTGACAAATAGCCTAAGATCAACGCTTTCATGTACAAAATGGTAGTATAGTTTGATATGTTTACTTTGAGCATGGAAAATGGGATTGATGCTCATGTATAGAGCACTAATTTTGTCACAATAAAGACTAGGCAAATAGGGAGGCAAAATCCAAAGATCTCTAAGAAGATAAGTTAGCTAGGTAAGCTCAGCAATATCACGATACTTTGCTTCAATACTAGAATAAAAGATAGTGTGTTGCTTCTTAGCACACCATAAAATAATATTAGAACCTAGAAGTGTGCAATAGTCAGTAGTTAAACGCCTTGTTGTAGGCTAACCTATCCCATCAACATTAGAAAATGAAGACAATGTAAGTGGAATGTTGAAAGTGAGATGAAGACCGATAGAAATTGGACCTTTGGGGTACTGAAGGATGCAATAAACCAATTTCAAGTGTACTACTATAGGAGTGTGCATGAACTAAGAAAAATAGTTGACCCTATAGGAGATATCTCGATGTGTAAGTGTGAGGTATTAGTGAGCTCCAACAATCCCACGATAGAGATTAGGACCCCCAAAAGGAGTTGTAGGTTCAGGAGATCTGAGCTTCACGTCCAGTGGAGTAGGCATAGGTTTACATTCAAGCATGTTGGATTGCTCAAGTATGGCAAAAGCATAGTGGGATTGAGAGAGATGTAATCCTTCAAGTGTAGGGGAGATCTCAACTCTAAGAAAATGATAAGCTAGGCCGAGATCCTTCACAAATAATTCACTGCTTAAGGCTTGAACAAAGGAGTTGAAGAGCTCAGTGGAAGACCTTGTCGGGAGCACATCATCAATGCATAAAAGCAAAGTAAGGATACCTCTCAGAGTGATAAATAAAAAGAGACCGATCAACAAGATTGTAGAAACAACCATAAGTGTAACATCCCAAAATTTACTACCGAAAAATTTAGTTTGCAGAGTTAAGCGTGGAAGTTAAAACAATAAAACAAAGGGTGTTACCATTGCACTTGGTATAATTCTGGTTTCCTCTACCATTCTCATACCAAGTGCTAAGGCTGAAATCATTACTCTGCTTGAATTAGTAACATGATTATCGAAATCAGAATAGAGAGAACGTCAGATAAATACTATGCTAATTAAAAACAACATTAGCAGTTTACAAAACTCAAGAGAGAAATTACAGGAAGACATAAGGGTCTAAATACAACTGAAATAAGATAGCAGTAGAGACATCGGATAGTCCTACGCTCTGAACTACCAGCATTTAATTGAACTCGGAGGCTGACCTACAAAGTCCACTATCTATTGAATAGGTAGGGCCACACGAAAATGAACCCTTCAGTACTACGATACTGAGCAACCCTTTATACCAAACTAATATGAAAAACCAGCATGAAAAACATAAAAGGCCTATCAATCAACATGGTACAAGACATACACATATGTATACGAGAATTGATATACAATAATCATTTAGACAATCAAATACCATCAAGTCACATACTATTCATATTTGTTCATCTGGAACAACTGAACTTACCAAACAGTCATACCAGAGGTACTCTTTGAAGTAATAATTAAAACCCAACGTTACACCACAATTTTAACCTTCACAGCATAATTCATGTCTCAGCATCAATCCCAAACAATTACATACATCGCAGGTATGTTCATAAGTATAATATACTAAGATCCATATCATCCCAGATATACTCATAGGTATAGTATAATAAAATCCATAACATCATAGGTATACTTACAGACACAACATGATAAAATTCATAACATTACAGGTATACTTACAGGTACATCATGATAAAATTCATAACATCATAGGTATACTTATAGGTACATCATAATAAAATCTATGACATCATTGGTATGCTCACAGACATAATACCAACACAGGTAGGTGCGAAGGCCGCTACCAAAACTACAGGAAATCGTATGTAGGCACAAAGACTATTGCCGAAACTACAGGTAAGCACAAAGGCTGCTACCGAAACCATAAGTAATCACAAAGGTTGCTATCGAAACCATAGGCAGGCACAAAGGCTGCAACTGAAATCACATGTAGGCATAAATAAAGGTTGCTACCAAACAATCTAATAATTCGATAATCATTATTTTAATCAAATCATATCATTTTTATTTTTATTTATTTACTCGAGGGGGATACAACAATAACCCGGATACATGAAAGTGCCCCGGTCATACTGGCGCATAAAGCATCACGGTACCTTCCAACCATCCAACCTAGAGGCATAACAACACTTTGGTCATATTAATGCACGAGGCATACAATACCCTCTTTTGAGGGGAATTTTTTTTTTGTAATAAAAGTTTATTTTGTGATGTGATGAATTAAATTTTGGCTTTCTGTAAGCCTAATACATGTTCTCTCCATAATGGGTAGTTATATGGGGTGAGTTTTAGAGTGAAAAAGTTTCCAAAATTTAAGGATAGGGAAGTCATGATGAGAATAAGAGAAAATCATTCATGCTTGGATACCAAGAAGAAAAATAGAATTGGTGAAGAAGAAGAAGAAGAAAATTGGAAAAGGTTTTCTTAATAAGTGTTTTATTGATTAACTCCACTATTACATTGACAACTAGATGATAATAATATATAGTATAGTTAGTATAGAGTTTTCCTAATTTAATTCCTTAAAATTAACACTCTATAGGTTTGAATTAATTATTCAAACTTAGTAAAATGGTGAAAGCAGTTAATAGGTTTGAATAAATTATTCAAGCGTACGTAATAAAATGTTGGAATTTCTTTAATCAACCAAACTACCATTTAGTAGGAAGCTATTACTTTTAGGAGTTCTTGGCACTAATAATATTCCTTCAATAGATATTTGATTGGGTATAATCCCTCTTATACACCTTATAACTCCTAAAGCTCATATGCTTGGACCAGGTTTGCCAATAATTACCTTACACTTTCATATTTGTTTCAATCAAACTGAGTTGCTTTATGTTATTGTTTATTTCATTGTTATCGGAATTCCGTCGGATTTTGATGTTGATATATTTGAATGAGATTCAAGAGATGAGCCGGGAATAGGTCTAACAATGTGATTAGATATTAAATTACAAAGTGGGGAGGTGTTGGTTTAACTCCTACAGCACAAAAAGAGAGGACTCTTATTTGTGTGTATTGTATTGTTGGCCTTATATTCATGATAGAGAGAGATGAATCATAATAATCAGTAGGGCATAGCAGCTTGAGAAAGCATTGTGTTATTTATCCCTATTGGCATTGTTGATTGTGATTTAGGAAATAACAGGGTATTAGTTGCATAGGAGGATTGGGGTTATGGGAGTCAACCTTAGCTATTTCTCTCATTTTGAATAAGTTTGGTGCTTTTGTTTATAATTGTGTTTTTCGTTATTGTTTTTAAATGTTTTCTTTTTTCTTTAGTTAGTGCCAAAATCCTAATATTTTCATGTGCCTAGACATAGTAGGTTATTACTCTAACAATATAGATCGGAGGTAAGAACGCATCACACCACATGATTGAAATAAGTACATACATCTTGCATTGTGATAATTTTTGTGGATTGCTTGCAAACAAACATAATATAGCAATCGGAGAATTACAACAAACCATACTTATTTTTCACTTGACGTTATTGTTGAAGCCGGCCCTCCTCTTATATACACACACACACACACACACACACACTTGGTATTTAAAATTGTATGGTGTTATGCATAATTTAATTTTATGTGTAATAAAAAACTATCATTTTTAAGAATTAAACCTATGGTTTTTCCAAGACATAATCAATTTTTTCCCACTTTTCGCGCTTGAAAAAGGAATATATATAAATGACAGAATCAAAAGATCAAATATTATTTAATTTTCTCTATAAAAAAAATGAAAACTTGAAAATGAATGTCTATCCATTAAAACAGTTAAAGTTAAAGTTTTGTCGCTGGCTGTATTGATCACACTCTTAGTTATCTATCCACTCTATATTAATATTATCGTCTTTTAGTTAATGGGTGGTCTCGATTAATCGCAGTTCGAGTCTCCAATCGAACTTCCGACAAATGACGTACGCGTGTATTCTTCCGGTGGCAGAAATCAAATTGGCAGCGTCTGTTTCCTTTCTCTCTCAATCAAATTACATTACGCACCATCTTTGGAAGTATATGAACCAAACCGCTGTTCTTCAAACACAAACACACACACAAACAAAGAAAAAAAAAAAAAAGAAGGTCTTTTAGAGATCACCACCAATATAATTGAGACATCATGAATGTTGCCTGCCATAAAATGTTTAGCCTGAGCCTTCGAAGAATATACTACGCAATGACAGGAGTAAACTCAGCCAAGCTAGCTAGCTAGGATCATTT
Organism: Tamarix chinensis; assembly: GCA_030549775.1. NCBI lineage: Eukaryota > Viridiplantae > Streptophyta > Magnoliopsida > Caryophyllales > Tamaricaceae > Tamarix > Tamarix chinensis. The sequence goes on from CM060182.1 coordinate 75,019,163, forward strand.
TTAAACAAGACTGGCTGCGCCTTAAGCCTATCCAAGGGAGCCACCCATCAATCATACTGATACATTCAAACATTAAAGCTACACTCTGCAGTTCCGCTACAACCGCCCTCCTTCCCCAACCCCCCAAAAAAATACCGTGCAGTTACGATAACTGATACATCGTTTGGTGATCACTAATGACATGATGCAGTTGATACTGATAGAGTGGAGAAAAATTCATACGGACCAACAACCGACCGACAGAAACGTTCCCACTTACGACCTCATTCTTTAATAAAATTTGTGGAAATGATAACATATTTATAGCTTTCAATTTTCCTCTAAAAAGCTACGTATGCTACGTGGTTAGTTATCGAGTAACATAATGTTTGCAGTCCAATTTTATATACTTACATGTAGGGCCGTATAAATGATTGTGGATCCCAAAATTCAATTAATTCTTCAAAACATCTGATCTGATATTAAAGATATTTAATTTTAAAAAAATATATTTAATATTAATATTTTGTTAATTATTTAAACAATATATTATAATATTGTATTATCGTAGTCTTTATAAGTTTTTAAATTTTATTTATTTTTATGATTCAAACTTTTATAATACTATTTTAATAGTTATTTTAGATAAAATAAGACACTCATCTCAATATAGATAAGAATATTATTTAATATATAATATTTATGTTGATCCTTTTTTTTTTCTTACAAAATTCACTAATGATCCGCTTGAATTGAGGTAAATCGGGATGAGGGTGAATATTAAAAATGAACTTAAGTGAAGGGAACAGACGTGAATCAGGGTGAATATTTTAAAATATTATTTAAAATGATATTAACCTAACTTGAATGAATAGGGGTGAATGTTTTAAAATTTTTATTTATATTGAGGTGAATGAAGGTTAAAAAAAAATAAGCAAATAATATTTATACCCTTGTATTAAATAGATAAGTCCTATCAGGCTAGGAGTATAAGGTTTGAGGGATATTTTAGTCCTATCAGGTCAAAAAATTACTTATTCTTTCACCTTTATCTCAGTTACCCTTAACATTAAAAGTCGATAAAAACGAGGTTGACCAAGGTAAATGGAGGTAAAACATTAATTTTGATTCACCCATGTAGAGTTATTAAAATGATACTCAAATGGAATAAATTAATTAATTCACCTCCATTAATCTTCTTTCACTCCATTCCAAACGGATTATAAAATTAATAAAATGGTTCTTTCATGTGGATATGGGATCTATTCAAAATCTGGTCAATATTTTATTTATATTTTTTGATATCCAAAAATTTAGATATTCGATATAAAAAATGTGAAACGGATATCAAATTTGATAGATATAGATATTCAGTTTTGAACACCCTCACCCTTACCCAAGATAAGTTGTTTTCTGTTCAATTAATTGGTTATGAGTATGAAATTGGAAGCGTACCTCCTTTTCGAGGGAACAAGTACGTCTTCGCAACCTTATATGGTGAAATCAAGTATGATCTGCTAATTGGGTTCGGTTAAGAGATGTTGTGACTGAATAATAAAATCAGACAACATCAATGAAACATGTGATGGCTCTTTGGTTGTGATTTTGGCCAATGGCCACAGCCACGTACCTTGGCAAATGCAACCATATGTATTTTACTTGGAAGAAAGCCAACAGGATAACGATTCTTATTTCTTTAAAATATCGACAGTGCATGGCACTCGGTAGGAAGTCTACCCGTTAAAAACTAGTCCTTGGTTACCAAGAATTTTAGGTTTTTGTATCTCGTCTTCATTTTTTTGATACTGTAACTCTTTTATGTTGCTCGTTGTTATTTACTTGATATTTTATACGTGCTTCACTACCTCTATGCGAATGAAAAAGAATCAATAATTTTGTGATATATTTAAAAAAAATATTTATCTAAATTCTCATAATTTTTATTTTTAAATTTATCAAGTCCCGTATTTTTATTTACACTACAAAATAATTGACTTTTGCCAACAGAAACTTAGGCACAGATATTTTTTCTGTTGGTAAAAGCAACTAATACCAACAGATAATTTTCTGTGGGCAATAATGTAGTTTTTCCAACAGAAATTTTTTATCTGTTGGTATTAATATGTTATGCCAACAGATCTTTTGCCCTCTCTTATATCTGTGGTTATTAGTAGCATTATACCAACAGAATTAATACCCACTTTTACATATGTTGGTATTAGTGTTTATGAAATACAACAATAATATTTGTTTTTATATAATTTTAATAAGGATTAATTCTATTCTTGTTAATATAATATAATATAATAATAATAATAATAATAATAATAATAATTAAGTCATTAGTCATTATTTGAAATAATAGTTTACATATGTTATTATTAATTATTATTTTATTTCTAATTTTTTATATTAATATTGTTCATAATGGTGTCTTTTAACAATTATAATGAAATAATATATATAATATCTACTACCACTTACTATTAAATTAATTTATTATTAAATACTACCAATTATCATTCAAATCTATATTATCTTAACAATAATAAATATTATCAATAATCATTCACATTATTAATAATATATTAGTAATTATTAGATACTATTATTAATTTATTTAAAATAATGATTCATATTATTCTTATTAATATAATTCTTTATTAATTATTACTAAGAATAATTATTTTAGGACATTATTATTATTATTTTAATGAAAAAATATTATGACTAATTGTTGGAAATTATGATTAATATTTATATTTATTTCCCATTATTAATTAATTTTAATAATAATTATTATTTTATTATAAATTATGATTAATATTATCTTAACAATACATTATAAAATATTAAGTTTATATTAAATAATTTTAAATAATACTAATTATTATTTAAATTTATTATTTAATAATATTATTAGATAATTAATAATATTATTATTAGTAGCACTAAAATTAATTATATTATTTGTAAGAAAAAATTATAATTATTATAGTCAATATTATAATAATTAATTATTATTAATAGAATTATTTTTTTAGGGCTTACAGATGGCTTTTCTGAAAATGTGTTAAATTATTTTTAGTCGTTTAAACTATTATAAGAATATTTCTTGAATGTATTAGAAATATTATCTTTAATGTCATCTATTATAGAAACTTTTAATATCTTTATTTGTAGTAAATATTTTTATCTTTGAATTTATTTATTTTTACGAGGTCGATAAGATCTTAAAAAAATATTAAATTAAATATTTTCACAACTTATTTATGTTTTTCTTTCCATTTTGGCTTATGAATGACTTTTTTAAAATGTGTTATTTTATTTTTAGTCGCTCAAAAATTTATAAAACTATCTCTTTTGATTTATTTTAAATATTATTTTTTATTTTAATAAGTATTACGATTTATTTAAAATAAAATTATTTATTCGGATTAGTCTTTTATTTTTATCTGAAAACTAATTATAGTTTTTATGAGTGTATTTCTATTATAATTTATCTTAATTGAAAGTTTCCTAATTATATATATTTTTTAAATATTTTTTAAAGTTAAAAAAGAAAATATTATTTCGAGGTCTTATAATATATTTTGTAAATAATATAGATATTTATACTCGTTGGTAAATTTTTTCGAAAACATTTTTGAAATTCTTTATATAGTTCTTATATGGATTTTAGGCTTCAGATCCTTTTGAAATGATTTTTTGTTAAATAATTTGTTGATAAAAATTTTCAATAATATTTTTAGATGTATAGTATTTATTTATATATGTGTATTGGTAATAAAAAAAAAAAGGACCCCGTCGCCCCGACCCTCTTCCTTTTCCCTTTCTCTCTTCTTCTCTCCCTTCTCTTTTGTTAGTTCTCCCGTTGGGCTCCCTGCCCTCTGCGCCCCGTCTTGCTTCCTTCTCCCCAGCTCCTCCATTGTCACCAGCCGACCGTCGGCCACCATCGACGTCGCCACTCCAGCCGCACTCATGCCAACTCCAGCGCTACAGCAAGCAGCGGCCGAAGCAGCAGCCGCGCGCAGCAGCAGCCACGAGCAGCAGCACAGGCCGCGCCGCCATCCTCCGGCCACGGCAAGCCTCACTGGTTGCCGGCGATCAATCCTACACCTCCGGCGTATCTTCTCCGGCCTTCACCCATTCAGATTTGTTAGTTTCGTTTGGTATAAATTTCCGAAAACCCTAACCCTTGTTTTGATTAATTGAGTATGAATTATCTTATTATAAGCTAAATTGATTGTGTAATTATGTATATATATGTTGTATGATTAATTTAGAATGGTTAATTCCAGTACATTTGGTTGATTTGTGAAAATTGGATTTTAGGTCGGGTTATGTCTGAATTTTCGGATTCATCCGATTAAGCTATTTTGGGCAAATTGATTTTACGTTATGCTTTAAAATGTATCTAATTTTATGTTAGAACCGTCAATTTGAGAAATTTATATGGAATTCATTGAAATTGACTTTCTAGGTCAAAATTCGTGTGTAATGGAATTTGATTGCATAATTGAGTTTTTTCACTCAATTGATTTTATAATATCTTTTGAAATGTATTTAATTTCATATCGAAAGTGTTGATTTGGGAAAATTATGTGAAATTGATTGGAATTGGATTTTGGGTCAAAACTCTTGCGGGTCTGAATTGGATTGTGTAATCAGGTTGTTTTATTTAATTGATTATATAAATTACATTAGAATACATTTAATTATAATTCCAAACCGTTAATTTATATACTTTAGGAAGAATTGATCGGATTTGCCTTCCGGGCTCAAAAACTCTAATTATGCTAAATTGGATATTTCTTTTATTATTTTTGAGCAATGATTATATGTTATGTTATAAAATATGTTTAGTTGTATTTCTAAACATTCAATTTAAATAAATTAATAAAATTCAACCGAATTGTATTTTCGGGCCTAAAATCTTAGATTTTAAGTGAAATTATGAAGTTGGTCATATGTATGGTTGTTTTTCTAAACTTGAATATATAGAAATAGTTGAAACGGTATTAATTGCATCGTAACACCTTTAATTGAAATTAATTGATTTGAACTATCCGATTTTGTGTCTTGGGCTTTGAAACCCTAGTTTCGAAATCTAATAGTCTTGTCACTTCATTTTTAATACTGGTATTTGATTGTTGTTGGACTTTTGTAGCTAAGGCAGGTATTGGTAATTGAAATTGCAAGTTGAAAACTTGGAATTACAAGTTGTTTGGTTGAAAATTGAAATTACATGTTGTTTGATTGAAAATTGAAGTTATATGTTGTATGGTTGAAATTTGAGGTTATAGGTTGTTCGTATGTTTGTTCGTTTATTCAATTTTGCTTACCTATAAAGTTTCATATGAAAATTGGATGATTTGCGGGAGATCTATTGTTTTGGAATTACATACAAGATCTATTCATACACTTCTGTGCATTTAATGTTGTTATGCTTCTATACATCTATGCAAAATCAGGCTCTAACAAAAATAAATTAGATGTGGAGCTAAACCGTAAAATCAGCTCAAAACTTGAAGCTTTTATTTTTGAAAATGATGAAAAATCTATCTAAACTTATCCTATTTGATTCTGTTATTAAAATGCTGAGTTCCTGCTCATATGATAGGTCTCTAAATTTGTTTACAAGGTAAGAACAACTTGTTTTCATATCTAAAATTAGGTTTGAGTTTTTTAGCAAAATCAGTCCCAAATATGCATAAATCAACTCTAAATATGTTCAAGAACTCATTCAAACTATCCTTACTAGATTCTAAACTTTATAAATGTCGTTCCCTAGTGTACTATAGGTCTATACTTAATTTTTTAAAAATTGAAAGTGAGTGGACTTTAGGTCTGAAATCAGATTTGCAGAATGTTGCAAAAATAATGGAAAAACATGAAGAAAAATGCCCCTCCGAACCATCAAAACCTAGCTAAATCTATTAGCACATAGTGCACTAAATTTTTCATCATTTTATAGGTCTATAAACATGCATTTAGCTAGTGAAACCAGACAAAATAAGATATGACAGTAATAGCAAGTAAACATAGGTTAAGCATTCATAAGCAACGTATAAAAATAACTTAGTTCAACCCATTTCAGTATATACTTTTTTTATTCTTTCCTTCATTATCTAAGTTCCTCTATTGTCTTAGAAGCATACTGAATTCGAGATAAAATAAGAAGGAACCAGCAGTAGAAAAATTAGATTTCAAGAATATGGCCTGAAGCTTTATAAATTACTACCATAGGATTTAGCTTTAAATCTTAGCTTTAGGTTATTAGAGCATGCCATGTAACACTTAATCAAATTTCTCCATGTGTCCAAACATATCTAGAACTGTAGCAGCTCACATTTGATGACAAATTTATCCAAATCAGATTGAAATACATAGATAATAAATTTGGACAACAACTACATTTAGTTGAATAGAGTTTCAGCCTTATGCTAATTCTTATTTTAACTCAGTACCTACTGAATTTTAGAAACTACATGTGCTCATAAAGTTCATAGACAAATAAATTTATGTTTATAAATAAGCAATTCAGGGAGACCTCAAGTTAAAAATCCAATACAATGTAAGTTTGGATTTTTATTGTTCTACTTTCCATGCCTTTCTTTTAGTTGTTTCTGCTCCATCTCTCTAATCTATACTCTCTTTGCATTTAGTTACATGTCTTCTAGTATTGGGGCATTTAGTGAAGCAAAAGGCAGTAATCTCAAAAGGTAAAAGCAAGGTAACTGCAAACACCCCCGTTGTTTGAAATTATATGTTCATCTTCTTTTCTATTCTCTTTTGCTATCATTTGCCCCCTTTTATTTTCTATATTTGTCATTATCATAGGATTACTTGTAGATCTTAGTGAATTGAGGCATATTAAAAGACACTACACCAGTTAAACAATATCCTAGGCGAATTTGTATTAATCTAATTAAGTTACATGCATATTAACAAAGAAAATATTGAAGACGCTGAAGTCGTTAGAGATGCTAAATAAGATGGGAATGAAGAGGACGGTGTTTCATATGTTAACGAAGATGTCTTATATGTTAGCATAGGTTACAAGTTATATATATATTATACCTATAAGACTATTATCGTTTTGATAGTTAAACTAAAGAACGATGATTATATATGGTGTACTACATTTTATATGAGGGTAACAGGTATTATGGACATTATTGTCGTTTTACTAATAGATAATATATATATATAATTTTAGCAACTGATATAATTTTGTGGATACTACTTTTAGTCACAGATTTTCTTTTGTGGGTAATAGTTTTAGTCACAGATTTTTTTTTGTGGGCAATATTTTTAGTCACAGATATTATTTTGTGGACAATACTTGTAGCCACAGATATTGTTTTGTGGACAATACTTTTAGTCACATATATTATTTTGTGGTTAATACTTTTACTCACAGATATAATTGTGGGTATAAATTTTACCAACAGATAAATATCTGTGAGCATAAGCAACTAATACCAACAGATCATATATATCTGTGGGTAAAACTTTTAAGCACAGAGTTTTTACCCACAGTTTTGTCACAAATAATTATCTGTTGGTAAAAACTTTTACCAACAGAAACATGGCTTTTACCAACAGATAAGACCCGTTGGCAAAAGTCAGTTATTTTGTAGTGTTACCATATCTATAAGAAATTAGTACTTATAACCAATTTTGATCTATATCTATATTGCATACATTCCTAGTCAATTACAATTCAAATTAATTATTATACCTCACTCCTCCTTAATGTTCAAAATTTAGAATTCACATTGTTTTAATTAATTATATATATGAACACATCATACTAAACTGATAAATGTTGAAATTATTAATTAAAGTTTAAATGTTCATAATCATAATTCTAAAATTTGAACCCACCATCGAACTAATATCATAATTGATTCACTAATTTAATAGTTGGATCAATGATGAATACTAGGTTAAAAAATTATAAAATAAAAAAATTTAAATTGTATATAAATTTGACCGTCTATTTGTCATTTATTGGCTTGTTCAACGTGTCAATTTTTAATTAATATAACAGTTCTCATCACTTTCACAATTCTAACATATCGATAATTTACCATAAAATATCTAGTATAAGACACACGCTTTCATACTTAAGATGATGAAATAAGAATTAACATTATTATTATTATTATTATTATTATTATTATTATTTAGAATATAAATAATCAGACTTCTATCTACCTAAAAATGTCTCGTGAGTCACACGGTTTCCATACTAGTTACAAAAAATTGATATACATGTGTCAATATTAACATAATAAACGTTGATGATAGTTTTCTTTGTCATGGTACCGTGTTTGAGCCCCAATAATTTTTGACTGGAAGGTAATGTACTCCTATATCATCATACTCATGAGGTTCGTGTAATTGGCAAAACTAATTGAACGCCTATAAGCTAATAAAAACTATTTATCAATCAATTTATTAATTAAAAAATGTTAGCTCTTGAATATTAGAGATTTTTTGTATTTCCCACCTTTATTAGAGATATAAATGAGAAAATTTTTACTTAAAATTCAATGGATTATATCCGAATAGTACTTAGATGGATATAGATAAATGTATATGGAACAATGAAAAAAAATACCCCCGTTAGGTTCATGTATGTGTATGAGTAAAGGGTATATATATCACCATCCGTACCTATACATATAGCCATATCTAAATCCATTTATCCAATATATAACTCTTTTTTTTAGTACTCCCGATTTTAAAATACACATAGTATAATATTTATGTTAAAATTATTATTTTGCTTAATTCTAAATGGGTTTATCCATAAGATAATTAATTTGTCAATTGAATAAAATCCTTTAATGGTTAAATGCGTTATCTGAAATATACATATATGAATGTGTGAGTAAATACCGGTTCAGGTACATGTACACATTTTGATACAAATTTTCTTATTGGAAAAGAATAAGGATATGGAATACCAGTCCCATTTATATCTCTAACCTTAATGTTAATTATGGCTACCTATATATATTTAATACTTCATAATCATAGTTAAAACTCCTTATGAATCGATTAAATAATTAGAGCAATCATTTTTCTCCTTCTGTAATGATTCATCCCATCAAAGAAATAATGCATACCATACACACACCCACACACATAAGGATAGATCATAAACATAAGTACTTGAAGTTTTAATTTATATGTGCACTAATTTTGTTAATTATCTTCATTATTTAGCTAATAATTATTACAATTAATATGCATACTATCTACACTACTTTCAAGCTATACTTAAGGGTTTTGATTGGGGGGGGGTAACTAAAGAATATTTAGTGTAAACTATTTAGTCAACTACTGTATTTATGGTTGTCAATTATTTTTATTTATTTATACATTATTTTTCTATTATTTTTCTTCAATTTTTAGCTAATAATAATTATTAAAATCTATATCTACATAAATGCGATTATTATTACTTATAAGCCATAATTAAGGGCTTTGATGGAAAAATTAAAAAATATTTAATGTAAATTATATATTTATTTATTATATTTGTGCTTATTAGGTATGATTTTTACTCATATGCACACCTTATTTTGTTATTTATCTTTATTTTTAGCTAATAATTATAAAAATGAATATCACAATTGCATTAGGGCTATTTATACCTCTTTTAAGGCATAATTTAAGGTCTCTTAGGGAAGAACTAAAAAATAGTTAATGTAAAATAGTTATTTATTCACTATATTTTTGGTTGTCAATTAAAGTTTTAATAAATTACAAATTAGGTTCATTTTGATTGATCTTTTTATATTAAGGTTAAGTATATTCATTTTGTACAAATTAGGTAAAATTTTAAATTTAACTTTCCTCTTATAACTTTTTTTTAACTATAACAAATTCTTTTTTTCATTTTATCCTTAATAAATAAATTCTTCTCTATAATACTAATAATATGTATAATATTATCTTACAATTTGGTTTTACTTTTAGAACCTAATGAGCTCAATGAACATCATACTATATATTATATTTAGCATTTTTAAATAATTCTTATGATATCTTTAACAAATTAGCAGCATATTATATACATAATATATTTGCAAGCCTTTAGCACGTACCAATCATCTTTAACAAACATGTGTATTATATTTAATTAATGCATGTAGTATCTTAAAGGAATGATATATATATTGACAAACTAGTAGTATGTATTGCATTTGATTAGCTTGTAGTATATATTATTTTAAACTAGTGTGTTGTATATTTTATATAAAATATAGGATATACTATCTTTGATAAACAACATATATCATATAGTATCTTTTATGATGTATATTATATAACATATTTGAAAAGTGTGTAGTATAAATAGGGCCGACTTTACCTTTTTTGAGGCCCTAGGCATATAAATTAAATGAGGCCCCTCACATATAAGAAAAATAAATTTATGTAATAAAAGATCACTTAAATTTAATTTTTCTTGCCTTTTGAGATGTAAAGTCATTGATTAGGTGATGCAAATCAAGTTTCGAAACAAAATCATTTTCAATCTATATAATGGCTAAACCATTTAGTCTTTCTTGAGACATAGTTGACCGTAAAAAAAGATTTTATTAATTTTAACTTAGAAAAACTTCTCTCTGCCGATGCAAATATGACAGGAATAGTTAATAGTATTTGATATGCAACCAAGGCATTTGGAGAAGAGTTTAATTTTTGTATAAAATTAATAATGTCTAACGGGTTTTGCTTCATCTTTAAAAAAAAATTAGTTCAAAATATAAATCCAAACCATCAAGATCTGAAATTGTATCATGTTTCAAAAAGTTATTAAGATTAAGACATTTTGTTTTCAAGCTCTTATCATCTAATGATTTCAAATTATTTAGATCATATATAAAACCAAAAACTTCTTCATATATTTTAAGTTATTCAAACCTACTTTCAAAAGAAGAAACAACTTGATCAACCACATAAAAAATAATTAATTTTAAATGATTCTTCGAAAGATTGTAATACATCATTGGTATTGTTTTCATCAAAGTGCTTCTTTCTACGAATTACTATTCTTTCACGAAATATTGGTTCTATATCCATCTCAAAAGCTAATTCTTTAGCTAAAATAAGTGATGCGGTGAATTCATTTTCTCTATAAGTTTTCAAAAATGTAATAAGGCCTATTAAATGTTTTATAGCAATATCAATATGCATATCTTTAGCTTGTAAAGTCTTACTAACTGCATTAACAACAAATAATAAATCATACCAAATTATCAAGCTTACTAAAAATTCAAAATTTTCAAGTTCGCATGCAGCCAAACAATAAGCTCCACTTTTTATTTTAGGATCATCACTAGTTCCTGCTAACTCAAGTAGAGCATCTCTTACTTGTGAAACTTAAAATCTGATTTCTTTAACACTTTCAATATGACTTTTCCAATGAGTTTGTGATAATGATTTTACTGTTAAAGAAGGGACATAGTCTTTTAGAATTTTCCATCTTTTAGTAGGAGACGAAAATATTGAATAAATTCATTGATGCACTCCAAAAAATGTAATAGCTTTAGAACAACAACTAGCCATATCAGAAAGCAACAAATTAAGACTATGACAACACATGGTGTATAGAAATCTCTAGGATTTATATCTGATGTGTCCCTTTCATATTAGACCAATTATCATATCCTTGTCCTCTCACATCACTAATATCAAGACTAAGATTATTTAATGCACTTTTAAGTTCATAAAAAAATTTCCTCATCGGATGTATCATTTACATTTAAAAATTCTATAAAGTATTCCTCTATTTTTATCGAAAGAGATGAAATATTTATACATCTTAATACAAGGGACATTTGTTCTTGATGACTTACATCAAGAGTACAATCAAGTATGATGGAAAAATACTTTGATGCTTTGACTTGTCTAACAATTTTGCATTTTATTTCATTGGCCAACAAATAAATGAAATCATTTTGTATCCTATGACCAAGATAATGATCATTTATTTAACTTGCCTGAATATATCTAAAATATTTTTGCATTATTGGATCAAATTCGGCAATCATTTCAATAAGACTAAAAAAATTTCCATTGCTATCTTCATAATTTTTTTCATTTGTTCCTCTAAATGCCAAGTTATTTTTTGCAAGAGTTTTCACCACACTAATAATTCTCAATAACACATTCCTCCAGTTCTCTTTTTCTTTCTTTATATGATTTTGTAATTTGTCATCAATTATTTTTCATTTCATAATCTTATATTCACATTGATCCGACAAGACATATGAATGATGTGCTCACTGCTTGTTTTGTGTGCCTTGAGTTTAGCACCAATATTTTTCCAATCTTTGCAACCAACATTTACTAATTGAAAATTAAAACTTGACTTTGAAAATAGTTTACAACAAAAAGAAAAATACTCTAATCTAATTTCATCAAGTAAACTAACCATGTTCGGTCATGTATTTTTCCATTTCTTAATTTTCTAGTGTAATGTATTGTGGAAAAATGTCTAGAGTTATCATCTTTAGGAAATTCTTGATTGTTATATCTAATAGGTTCCTTTTCACCTATGAAATCGCTCAAGTTATTACTAATATTTTTCCAATTTATAGGATCATATATATCTACATCTGCATGTGAATCAATTCCATCAACACATTCATTTTTATCCTCAAATCCTTCATCTTCTTCATTATGCTCCAAAATATTACTAATATTAATATCACCAAGAGGTTGTTCATTTGCAATATTTTCACGTATGTTTTTAGAAGTATCTTGTTTGCTACTACTAATAAATTTATTAAGTGCAACTTTATGAGAATAAATAAATTCTTCAACTTTTCTCTTTTCCTTATGTTTCTCATAACCAAATTCATGCTTTCTAGTAGACATCTTTAGACACACACAGAAACAAAGAAAAAACCGATGATAAAAATAAACAAAAAACTAATGAAAGAAATTGGAGAGAACACCTGATGGTTGTTTTGGAATAACTACAAATGTAGATTGTCATATTTTGTTATAATACATGAGTGCTTGCAAAAACATGAAGTAAAAAAAAGAATATCAGTGTTAGGAATACAATTATACAAATGAAAATAAAATGCAAAACTACAATGAAAATTAGTTTAACCTATGAAAACTACTATAATAGAAATCAAAATATTTACTTGAAGTCTCAATGGGGTGTGAAAAATTTCTAATTATATTAACTTATTAATTAATGATCTATATGTAATTTAGTCTACTATTAATGTAAATTACTTGTTGCCTAGCATTTTTATTCTGTCTAAATATTATTTATCCATCCAAGTTGTAACGAAGCGTAAAACATGCCATCCGTCTCCACCTCTCATTTAGACTTGTTTTTCATCCAACTGATTAAAGTGTAGAACTTGTCATCCAACTCTTGAAAACTATTTATACAGTTTTGTCTCCATTTACACTTATTTGTTTTTAATTAATCGCAAATAAAATCTATAAAATCAATTAAAAAAAGAAGGGAGTAAGGGACTTACTTAGTTACTTACTAATTATTGACGTAAATTAGTCCGGCCAAGCATAGCAACACTGCACAATAACAATTAACAATAGCTATGTCTGTTTGCTGGGAATAGAAGAAGAAAGTAGCAATCTAATTACAGCTGCAAAATTGTAAATCAACATCTAGTTTTTCGTTCTTTAAATTTAGACTTAATAGCAAATTTTCAATTAATACTGTATTAAATAGAGAAGAAAAAATAATAATACTAACCGTTGATGCTAAAATTATCGAGAGAGGAAAAGATTTTACCAGTTGATATATATGATAGAGTTACAAGAAATGAAGGAATTCCATCATCATCTTAATTCTTGCTATTTGAGTTTTTTTCCTTCTCTATCTTTCGTATTCAGACTTTGTGAGTAGAGGCAACATTTCTATTCTTCTTTTTGCATGCTGGTTCAGCAAAGCTACAAAGGTAAGCCTTTTTTTCCCTTCTTTCTCTTAGTATAATATATAGGGACAAAGACCAGGGCCCTAGGCCCTTATTATGTTGTTGGCATTCACTTTTTTCTCTTTAATTTTAGTCTTATATATACACTAATTGTTTAGAGGCCCCTATTTTTTTGAGGCCCTAAATAGTGGCCTAGTTGGCCTAGCCCAAAGACCGGGCCTGAGTATAACTATAAAGTATATATCATCTTTTGTCAAACATAAATAAGATGTGTAGAGTGTCTAGTATCTTATAGGCTATGATGAACAAATATTTAAAAAAAATGCATTAGTTTGACTTAGCTAATTTATGATTTGTTTGAAGATATTTATCAAAAGTAACTATCTTAGACAATTACATTTGATAAGTAGATCCAAAAAAATGATTAATATAATTTTATACAAAAAAAATTGAAGCAAATTTATATCTTTATAATATTGCATTAATTTGTTTTTGTGTGTGAGAGTATGATCAACGACCTGGAAGATTCCGGAAAAAGATGTGATGAAACTTAGCCAGTTATGTTGAAAAGGGTAAAATAGATAAGTCAAATTAAAAAGTGACCTAATTTCCACAAGAAAATATGGCTAACCTAAGTAGGAAAAAAATGTATAATGAACCTAAAATGTAATCAACTCTTAAAGTTTTGAGTTACCTATACATTTTTTTTTGTTTTGTATCTTTTTTTTAGCTAATAACTATTAAGACTAATATAATAGATACAAAAAAGCTATCTATATTACTTTTAAGTCGTAATTGTAGGCCATTGATTAAAAAACCTCTAAAAAATATTTGATGTAAATTTTACATTTATTTTTTATAGGTATATTATCAATTAAACTTTTTAAAAATTCTTCTACTAAATACATGTTTAACATGTTAATTTAGGATTTTTTCTAGTTTAATTCATTTTCTTGAGTGTTATATATTATAAATTAGGTCATAGTAAAAAAAAAAAGGCATAAAAAATTTGTTTACATAATATATCATTTACATTAATTAATTGGGTGTTGTTTTATATGGACATGATAGTTTATTTAATTCATGTGTAGATAAATATACTATTACATCCAAATAAAGGTCATAATATTAGAAATATCTAAAGGTACTAAATAAACAACACAACATAAGTACATCAAAAAAAATATATTAAGAGTATGTTTGGTTGAGCATTTCATGCATGCTCCAACAACTATTTTTTAATTGCCTTTTTTTAAATTTATATTATTTTTAGTAAATTTACTTTTAAAATATTATAAAATAGTTTGCAACAACAATCGATAGCAACAACCACCACTTCCCTAAACATACAATAAGTATAGTACCAAATAGAGTAAAATAATGAATATAAATATATTGTTATAAAATATAAATAGATAAATATACTACTATGTGTAGTTAAATATACTATCATAGACATATAAAAATTCTAACATAGACAACAGAAGCAAAAGTATATTTATTGAGTAAGATTAATATCTTTGATAAGATAAAATAGCTTTTTAGAATGATTAGTATAATTATATAACATTAGAATGTAAATATGGTAACTTAAGTCTTTTGTAAGTAACAACTGTATCACGGCACATTACTAATATTTTTACTTGTAAAGACTAGCGGTTAAAGGGTAGCTTGTATCCTCCTCCCTTATCCCTCGGTACCATAACATCTTATAGTAATTATAGTTACCTATATAGCGATTTTTACTCTCACATTTATAGATTTCATATGAATAATTTTTTTTTAACATTAATAGTATATTAGTAATGCTAATAATATAAAATTAATTTTATAATATCATTATTTAACATCAATAACATAAGTTTATACATTGATAGTGTATTAATTTCATAAAGCTAATTACATGATTAATTAAGTTAAGATATTTCATTTAGGCGCACACCTCCCTTCTATTTTGATCAAAGTTATAGATTATACTAATTTGTATAAATAATTTTACTATAATTAATAATAAAATCCATAAAAAATAATTATCATTTATTGTTTACTATAATATGTTTCTAATAAATATCTATGCATCCTAATCGCACGATTCTATTCTTCGGTGCAATAAAAATTGTTGCTGCAATTCTTCGCAAGAAAACATATGTTTCTAATCAATGATTAAGGGCCTGATTCCTGAAGGGCTTAATTTTGCCACCATTTCCAATGGATGCGACGATGGTTATGAGGAGAAAGACGGAAGTTACATGTCAAAGTTCAAACGCACGGAACTGAGGCACTTACCGAGCTCATTCATAAATTTACTAATGAAGGTAAACCTGTCCGTCACATTGGCTACATCATCATGCTTCCTTCGGTGGTTAAGGTGGCTCGTAGCCTAAACATGTCAATCGCATGTTTGTGGATCCAACCTAATATCCTTTTTGACATTTACTTTTACTAATTTCATGACTGTGGAGATGATGTTAAAGAGGGTTGCAAAGACTAGGGGTGATGATCTTTCATGGTCGTTAGAATTACGGAATCTCCCATTCTAGCTCAAAATCAATGATCTGCCTCCATTTGTTGTACCGTCAATCAAATCCACATACTGTTACCCTCCCTGAGTTCCAGGAAAAAATTGAAGTTTTTGAGACGGAGGAATGGGAACCTACAATTTTAGTAAACACATTCGATACTTTGGGGACCTCAAGCCTAGAAATCGATGGAGGAAATTGATTAGGTAAGGATTGGTCTGTTACTTGCATCTATAATTTTAGACGGATGTGACCATTGCTGGTGCTATAAAATATTCATTTAATAATAATACAAAAAATAATAATTTTTTATAAATCATTGATAAGTGAGTGAAAATTTATACGTGCAAATGTGGAGCAGGTTTTAATAACTATTATATATAAAAACTATTATTAAACTGTCACAAAAAAATTGATGGCCATCTTTTGATAATGGTTATTTCGTAGCCATTATCAAAACTTAAGGTAAATAAATTAGTGCGACGTTTGAATAATGACTAACCACATACCCATTATTAAAACTTAAAACACATACCTTAAATCGATCAAACTCATTGTCTCCCTCTTCTCTAGCCATTATATTTTCATTTCACATTTTTTATTCTTCTCTAATCTTGCACTCACTATTCCTCATCCTTTTGCTTGTCGACACCCACCACTCCTCTTCCTCTTGTCGGTCGACAATCACCATGCTCCTCCACTTGCTTGTTGATGTATTTCCTCTCTTGCTTTTAGTAAGGGTTGCTCACTCGCTAGCCATTATCGTATGTGCCATCCACTTTCTTATGCTCACTCTCCCACCACTCCATCACCTTTGCTACCCTTTTTCTTGCTATGTCTTTCTCCGTCATTACCATTAGTGTCTTGTGCACGGGAAATTGGTGTTTCGTTTGGTCTTACGTGTGTTCTTATTTATATAATATGGGTTTGTCTCTATTGCTATGTTGTTATGATTTTTAACTATAGGTTGGGTCTCTCCCTCTATATGACTTCATGCATTTGAATTATAAAAAAAAATCGTATAAATATATGCATGCATTTTGTTGCGGAAAAATATTGTGTAAAAGCTAATTTCTTCTTGATAAAAAAGTTGCTTGTATGGTGTGGGTTCGCCTCTGATAAAATTTTGTTGATGTAAGTTAATTTCATGGCTAATATCTTATATATGTGCATATGTTGTTAGCTTTACGCAATTTGTTAATATATGATATAATATATTTACAATTAATTTGGTTAGAGAATTTACATATTTAATAGCTTAGAAAAGTTAGACAACAACCTTAATGATAATATTCAGTGGTTATTCTCTTTTATAGATAGTGATATGTCACACTTACCTATTACTTACATACCTCCACCATATCTATGCACAACACATGTTGTATATCATCAGGGTCATGTGATATGGTTATACAACAAGTGGCTTATTTATAGGGATTTCAATTTTTCCTATGGGTTCGGGGCCCCGCCGGGGATTCCCCATCCGGGTTTGGATTTGGGGATTCTTAACGGGGATTTTTTCGGGGACAGGTTTGGGATCCCCATCCCCGAACCTGCCCCAAATAATTTATATATATGTAATATATTTTTTTATAGAATATAAATTAAAAGTATAATATAAAAAAAGGCTCGAGGATCAGGGATGGGATTAGAGATCGGGCATAAAGTCCAGTTTCGAGGATCGGGTCGGGTTTCAAGGTCGGGGAATAAATCGAGGATGGAAAATAAATAAGAAATCGGGTCAAGTATGGGGATTGGATCCCCTCGGGGATTGGGTCGGGGAATCCTCGATAAAAAAAAATCGGGGATCGAGTCAGGTTCATGGATTATTTTTCTTATCAGGTTTAGGGATGGGGATGGGGTCCCCATCCCCAACCCACCCCATTGCCATCCGTATTTATTTATGCATATGTCGTACTTTGATAAGTTCCATTTCAAATCAAATTACTTACTATTGACCTTGTCTCAGATAGAGCCATGATCTAGGGCTTTAGCTAGTTATTTGTAGTGGTTTTTCCACCATACTGTTGCACCAAACCCATAATTTGTTGAGAGTAAGGTGCTTGTGAGGGATTATGATGGTGATAGATGACTAGTGGAGGTTTTGTCATAACTTACCACCAATTATCCACCCTTGTTACCCTAAAGCATCCATCACTAGATCCTGTGTTGATGATGTGAGGGAGAAAATGACATATTGAGATGAGTAGACTCTGAGAGTGACATTTTTATTCAACGTAGGTAAGGCTACCGGTGGATTTCATATCATGTTTGGGTTGTAGCAACATATAGTGTTGCTATTGTCTTAGGATTCTTCTTAGTTTTTGGATCTTGTTTTAAATAAGTAAAACATATATCTTTTATAAATTGAACCCTTGTATACAGTTTTGATATGTATATACATATGAACTCTTTCTAAGCGTGAGCGGTTTGTGTGTTGGTATATTTTGAAAACGTGTTGGAATGGTTTGTACATATAGTTATAGAATAGCATGATACATTTTACAAATATGAGTTCTTTCTAAGCATGAGCTATTTTTGAATTATATTATAAAAGTGAATTGATTTGTAATAATTAATAAGATTGAAAATTATGAATCGGAAACGGTTATCTACAAATTGTTTATCTAGAGAATATGGACAATTGAGTGTAATTTTTTTTAACTTCTTCTTTGTTGGTAAAGGTATTGTTGCAATACCTACAGTCCAAAAAGGTGACACATTCCTGCCCGCAAGCACATGAGGTTGGAGTAGTAGTTAAGGTAGATCCCATAAGGATTGGTGAATGACCATTAAGATAATGATAGAACATAGCATTTCTAGATTACAAAATGATAAGAAGTGAGAAATTGTAAGCTAAAATAACTAAAATACCTAACTAATCTAAAAATAAAGGAAAATAGCACTCAAGTAACTCAAGTAAATATAAAAGCTAAGGTTCTGGTTCATCGCCCCAAATCCTTCACATAATTGAACACTACATCACAAATTGATTCAACAGTAATAATCAATCATGCCAACAAGGATAGAAAGTGTTCTCAAGCCACAAACACCCTATTACATCTCTATGGCCCTAACTATCTCTAGTTTAGGGTCTAATAGAGTATAATGCCTTAAAGTTCACAAAGTGTTGGTGCGACCGTAGCCGGCACACAATTTAAACCCTCTTGTTGTCAATTGTAGCACTGGTAAATAAGGGTATCGTTCTAGCCGGGATTCAGAGGGCTCACCTCTATTTAACTAGCTTGAAAATAAAACTAAAACTAAAAATAAAAATCCTAAATAACACAGAATAAATGAATAAGAAAATAAAATACTAATGGGGGTTATAAAAATAATAAAGATAATAAAATAAAACAAACTAATAATAATAAAAATGGGAAATAATGAGAAACCCGCAGATATGAGAAATATGTTAGGGAAATAAAAATCCACCACTAGATTAGGTCGTACTATAATATTTATTTCTAAGTCATCTTTTAATCGTGAGAAGGAGATCGACCAAGTTGCACACCAAACGCAGGTCCATACACCTTATATTACTTCCCTTAATTAATTAATACGACCACGTGCCTATATTAACCCTATTAAATACTAGCAGTATAGCAGCAACAAGCGGCTCCTATATTTAACTAGATTTAATGCATTAAGTGTAAGTGGAAGGTTGTCAATCTAAGTACCCAGACTAGTACAAAACGCATGTCTAGCTGTATTTCCTATCCTTGACCCACACGTATCGAAACGTTTTACCACTTTAGTTAGAATCACAAAACGATTAGGTGAATTGTTATCTAACCTAGCTGCAATTTATACACATAAATTCTAGTATATTTAGATGGCCACCTCGCAGGCAAATAATCCTACATACTGTCACTTATGAGGAACCAGAACAAGGCATGCACCAAATAAACTATACTTGACAGAATTATATATATAAACGATAGCAATTAATATAGAGTCAAGAAACAATCTCACGAAACAAAGAAAATAAAATTATAATTCAAATCCTAATCCAGGGTTTCAAATTATTCCCTAACAATAAATAATCAGCCACTCATAATTAAAGAATTAATTACACAGAAATATATATCTAAAATATAAATTAAAAATAAGAGAAAGAAATAACCGGAATTAATTTTGTATAAAAGATCAAGAATTTATTCAGATAAAAATTAATTTTATCTGAAATAAATTCTACCGGTATAAATTTTCTCTTATTTTTCTTCCTTGTTTGCCTTGAATTTCCGTGCCAAATTCTTTTCTTTTTTTTTTCTTTTTCCGCCCGGCTGACAGCTGACGGCTGCGCTGGAGGCTGCACCTTCTTTGGCCTCGGTTTTCGTGCCCTGTTTCCTTGTCTCTCGTCCTTTGAGGCTCTGCCGCCTTTTTTCGACGTCCCTCTGCGTCTCTCTTCTTTTTATAATTTAATTTTGCTGCCTTCTGTTGCTCTCTTTTCTGCCGTCCATGCCTCCACGTCAGCCCTATTCGCAGGCCCGCCTCGTCCATTTTCTTTCCAAGTCAGCAGAGCCGTTAGGCTTCGTTTGGTTTGCTCCAGGCCTTTGGGCCTTCGGCCTTTGGCCGTTGGTCCAAAGGTCTTATTTCTTTTTTTTCTTTTATTTAAAAACAAAACCTATAAAATAAAATTCAATAAATATTAATAAATAATATTTTATTCTAAATTTACTTAATTTATATCATTTTAGCTCAAATAATAAAATTTATGCAATTTTTACCACTTAAGCATAAAACAATAATTATTCCCCTATATTAGTTAAATAAACTACCAAAAACTAAGATTATAAGGGTATAAAATGTGTCAAAATATGAACTCATCAAGTGTCATGCTTTATTGTCAAATAGATTGTCTCTCAACGTACAATTTAATCTCCAGTTGTGCTATTAAGTCTAATACTAGATTATCTCTCGATCTCACTGGTATTTCCCACACCAAAAATCAGATCCCAATTGGAGTTCATCATTCCATCAATCAATCAACAACACAATACAAGGATCATGAATTGAATAAAAAAAAGAATGTAAATATTCAACACATTCATATTGGGGGAAACTCCCCTTCACCTTAGCACAAAAATCTAGCCAATAAAACTCATAGTAAGAACATTAAGAATAACAAGAGATTATATAGATAGATAAGAGAGAAAAGAAAATACCATTGAAATCTAATGATTCTTACAAGTGTTTAACTTTTTGCACCTAGATCTATAGTGTACAAGAAAGTCCTTGAGGATTTAGGGTAGAGGATGGAGGAGACAGAAGAAAGAGGGAGTGGAGTTTGATAAGATGAAAAATTAAAATGAGAGTTTAAATATTATAGCCTCTTGAATCCTTAGTGTTGATAAACACGGGCTTCCCATGTCAGCTTTGATAGTGCTAGGTATTTTGATTATAACTCTTTCATCAGGACTTCAATTGAGATGATTTTAGACGTGTTGGAAAGATATTGAAAAGATATACAACTTTGATGTTGAAATATTCTCCAAATTCAGATCTTATCCTGGTATAAATTCCACTTCTTTCATGCTCACATACTTTGAATATGCATTCTTCCTTTCATTTTATTTCAGAATTTGCATTTTAGCTATAAATCTCTTTTTGCTTCAAATTTTTCTCCTCTTTGATCCTTTTTTCTCCTTTCCTCTCCCGTTAAGCTTATGCTTGTTTCCATCTTTCATGCTTGTTTAATCCTTGAGATCCTACAAATTTTCATAACATAAAGGCAGTAACAAGAACAAAAAAGGTGAATTTTAACTGAAATTTGAGGTAAAAACTCTTATAAATCTTAGAAATAAGATGCAAAAGTCACACTTATCATTCGAACCCTTATATATAGTTTTGATATATACATACATATGAACTCTTTCTAAGCATGAGCGGTTTGTGTGTTGGTATATTTTTGAAAATGTGTTGGAATGGTTTGTACATATAACTATAGAATAGCATGATAGATTTTACAAATATGAGTTCTTTCTAAGCATGAACTATTTTGGAATTATTTTATAAAAGTGAATTGACTTGTAATAATTAATAAGATTGAAAATTATGAATCGAAAATGGTTGTCTACAAATTGTTTATCTAGAGAACATGACAATGGAGTGTAATTTTTTTAACTTCTTTTTTGTTGGTAAACGTATTGGTGCAATACCTACAGTCCAAAAAGGTGACATTTTAGTAAATACTAAATTTTAACTCATGTGATGCATGGAGGAATTAATATGTAAATATAATTTAGTTTTGTAATATAATCATTTAAGCACAAAATGAATTCAAATATAAAATAATTTAATGTACATAATTTGAAATGATATATAGATATATTATTGATACAATTACATGATCAATTTTTTTTAAAGGAATTATTTGAGCACAAAATTTATTTTTCAATCACTGTGATCACTATTGACATTATATATGAGAATTTTCAAACCTCGATGATTTTTTACTCTAAAAAAATATATATAATTGGTCATGACTAAAAGTTATGTGTGTCCCCCCCCAAAATAGGCCGATGCTAGTAAGAGATTAACCTTGATTATTATTAATTGTCATCACACATGAAGCAATCAAAGGGAACTATATTCAATTGAATTTGAAAGTAAGTTTTGTATCGGATGGTGTAAGTGACATTCTTGATAACAACACTTTATGCTTAGCATTGTTTCCACATAAGATTTTTGCTTCCAAAACATGAGATCCTAGATTTGTAGTGATCACTCTTGTCCCATTACATAGACCAAGAGAATAATCTATATTCCACAATAACATGACAAGTGTACCGACTAACAAGTTCAACACATGATTAGGCAGGCCGGAACACTTATTCGATTTTAAGAATTTTGAAGTTGAAGGTCTTGAAATATATCATTAATAATCTAATATGTGTGTTGTATCCAAAATCAAATATCTCTTCCCTTCTACTTAGTTGATTGACAACATATTCTCATTTATTGATTCAAAGATGTCTAGAGTTGGGGCTAATATGAATCTTCTTTTGAAAAAAAAAGTATCATAAATAATATTGCTTGAGAATCCCGAATAGGCACTTTCCATAATATTTGTAATTGGATCATATTAATATTTTAATAATATATCACTTAGAATTATAGTTGTTTCATGACCATCATGCATACCTCTAATCACTCTATCTTTAACGCTTGCAGTCTAATTTGAAAATTCTTTCAAGTTAGTAGATTCATCTATTGAGATAATATTTTTGTAACCGTATATTTTTAGTTAATCCTAATACCTTATAATCTCTCCATATGTATCAAGAGTGAATAGTTTCTTGAACAATGCTTTATCTAGTTCACTTCAAAATGACAAGTAATATTTGTTGGAAATATCCACCAAAAAAAACATTTTTCCTCCAAATGACTTTTTAGAGCTTAATTGATTAGTGAAGTATAAAATCTCTCATGGTTTTATCTCAAACCTAAAAAAAAATATGTTCATCATCGAAGCTTCATCCTAGATTATTAGTTTACACCTTATAATCAACTCTACCAACATACTACCTTATTTTATATAGCATGTTGAGTCATCAATGGGATGATAGGAATCTTGAATAGAGAATGATTCGATTATTGAATAGAGAATTAGATTGTGATTCATATACTACACCTTTCTTTAGTTTTGATTCTTAAACTTTATTTTTCTGACCCTTGGATTAGATGTCAGAGTCCTAAAATAATATTATAATTTCTAATAAAAAAATTTTAGTGTAAAAATGTTAGTAAGTTCAATCCAAACTTCTTTAAACACATATGGTTGTCAAACATAATCGATCTATCATGATTGGAAAGTAAGTTTCCATATGTAGTGAGTTTAATGACATTATGATTTGTGAGCTCCAAGGTTTTTCTCTTTAATTTGCACTAAAAAGAGATCTTCCTTATCCATCCTAGTTTCAAGTTCCATAGGACGACCTTTATGTGATGTCTAATGCATTTAATCCTTCAATTCCATTGTTTATTTACTTATCAACCCCTTGAATTCTCTATCCTATATTAATAGCGATGACTTGTTGCTTGCACCTTACATTGCCATTGATTTCAAATTTTTTTCATTTTTTTTACATTTAAAATTATTCACTATAGCTTTTAACTTTTTGAGACACCTTTTGCAAGCTATATAATACTTATCTCTTGATGTTTCAATTACAACCATTATGTCCCTACGATGAACATGTGTTCTTGAATATATTTATGTCCCGACATGTTAATCATATTTTGTTATCTCATATATGCTTTGTTGTGTTCATGCTATGATTTTCATTGTGATACTTTCTATGTGCTTCATGTAATATTTTCATGATTAGTGTTGTGTAGCTAGTTACTCAATACCTTTGTACTGATAGATATCGCTTTATAGACCTCAAATAATTCAATGAGTACATTTAACCTTACAAGTTATATTGACAATGGTAACTGCTTGGGGGGGTTCAAATCATCTGTTTAGGGATATACAATGTCCCTATTCTGGTTGTATTGTTCATGTTCATATTGTTCTTTTCTAGGGCATCCAGTGATTTAACCTCTTTAGCTTGATGAATTTAAAGTCTCTTTTCCACACTTGCTCATTGTTGTCGGTTTTTATCAACCCTGAATTAGGTGCTAACCACGCCTAATCTTCATGTATGAGTCATTTTGGGATTACAACTGGCATGTGTTAGGCAAGGGTCATAACTTCTTTTTCTTTTTCTTTTTCTTTTATGTTGGTTGCACAATCATACCAGATATTTTTTATATTTGTTTTTGCTAAACTGAAATTTTAAGTAATTAATTTGAGAGTGTTACATTTTTTTAAAGTTAAAATTAGGCTATTATTACCAAAAATAGCAAAAGCACATCCAAACCATGACATCACATAAACATGGTGCTAAAAACATCTGGTGAATCTCCTACACCATCTATTCCCCACCCTCAATTACATCAGTTTCCCTATCTATTAATCAAACTTAAATACCTTTGAGCATTGGTATTTTTAACATAGCTAAACCGAACAAACAATTCAGCAATCATATAGTGGATAATTCTAGCTGATACGGCTTGCTTGAACTGAAAGATAACTGCATTATGGTTGCATCATATATGATAGATAATAGTCGCAAAAGAGGCCTTCCAGATTTGATATCCACCTCTACCTGAGCTAGTAACTTTGATCATCCAAGACAACCAACTCAACCATGAAGTAAACCAATGAGGTAGCATAAGCTAGTTGAGTATAGATCTCCATATAGTATAGGAAAAGTGGCATTGAGTGAGGATATGATTCATATCCTCATCACCTTGTAAATATACTAGGAAAAACTACATCTTCAACAATATGCCATTTTTGCAGTTTTGTTTTAACAATCAAACATTCATGACATGTCATCTTGGTTATGATTTTGTGTTTGGGCATACCACGATGCTTCCACACCAGGTCAGATAAAAGAGCTAGAGGGGAATGGTCTCTCAAAGCATCATAAACTTTGCTCACTATCAATTTATCCCTAGTGTAGTAGCAGTTGTAAAAATTAGGCTCATACATTTGAAAAGTGAAAATATTTCTAAGAGTTAAAGAGGAGTCTTATCGTAGATTGAGCTGCCATAGAGGAGTGTTTCTAATATACCTCTCATAAATCCACTTGACCCACAAGCTTTCCTTATGCTTAATGAGCTTCTAAAAAAAACTTAGCAATGTATGCTAAGTTCCAGGTTCCTAAATGCTTTATATCCAATCCCCCTTCATGTTTAGGGAGGTAGATTTTAGACCAAGTAATAGGAGCTTTCCTATTTAAAGAATCCATATTTGACCAAAAAAATTTCCTACAAAAAGCACCTAATTTTTGGATAACTACTTTAGGAAGGAGGAAAACCTGAAGCTAGTAAATTGTAATCCTAAAAATCACTGATGGAAGAAGTTGCACTTGACCAGCAAAACTAAGATATTTGTTTATCCAAGACTAAAGTTTAGCCGTGAGCCAATCAATAAGATGTTGATAGAAAGATATTGAGAGGGAAGAGCAATTTAAAGGAACTCCAAGGTACTTAAAAGGAAATGCACCTTCCTTGAAACCAAGATGTGATGAGATAGAATCCTTGATATAAGTAGAAAGACTACTAAAATAAGTTTCACTTTTCTAAGGATTGGCTACTAAACCTGACGTTTCCTCAAATACTTTTAGCTTTGACAATAGACATTGGGCTAAAAAGATATCAGCTTTACAGAACAAAAGAAGGTCATCAGCAAAACACAAGCTAATGATTTTTGAACCTTAACACTCTGGGTGAGCTTTGAAATCTTGCAATTCCATAAAGTGTGCAGTAAGTGATTGAGGTATTCCATGGTTATAACAAAGATATATGGATATAGCGGATCACCCTACCTGATGCCCCTTTTCCTTGTAAAAGGTTTGTACAAAGAACCTTGAATAGAGATTGAATCACATATAGTAGCAATACATTGCATGATAAGAGTTACAAAATAAGGGGGGAAACCTAATCCAAAGAAGACAGCTTAAATAAAAGGCCACTCAAGGGAATCATATGCCAACTTTGAGCATCATTCCGAGACTTAAAATCTTTCAACCATACTTCCTAAGCAATTCTTGAGCCAGCATGATATTATCGCCAATTCACCTTCCAGGTACAAAAGCTTATTGGTTACATGCTACTATATTCCCAAGAACATCAGTGAGTCTATTGGTAAGAACTTTAGAGAAGATTTTGTAAATTACATTGTAGCATGCAATTGGTTTATACTCACTAATGGTCTTGGCATCTTTCTCCTTTGGGATAAGATGAATTGCAAAGTAGGGTTTAGACCCTACATTGAATAAATAATAAAACTAATAAATAATAATATTAATAATCATACTAATAATAATGATGATGATGATGATATTAATACATGATATTAATAATACTAATACTAAAAATCGAAATAGACATAATAGGGTCTTGGCCTTATATAAAATAAATGATAATAATAATAATAATAATAATAATATATTCAAAATAATGGAAATAAAATAAAATAAAGTTTATATAAATAGTGTTAAAGGGTTGAGAGGGTTTAGGGTTCCATCTTGGGTTGGTGGTGACAATTAGCACTAGCAATTAGGAGATGTCCTAAATTCCAAAAATGCTAAATAGCCATAGTAATATCCCCACCCACCACTGGACAAACTTGTTTGAAAAAATAAGCATTAAAACCATCAGGGCCTGGAGCTTTCAAATCATCCATGCTCAATAAAGCTTGCTTGATTTCCCAAATAGTGACAAGCTGCATCAGCTGAGTTCTACTATTCTAGGAAATAAGAGGGCCTTGTTGCAATACTGGCAGATTAATGGCTCATAATTTAGGGCTAGCAATACCCAATAAGTGATTACATAAGTTTTGGATCTTATAATCAATTTTCCCCAACTCTGTAGCTAAATACCTTTAGCATCTTGGAGCAAAGTGAGATAATTAGGGCTATGTCTTTCCTTAATTTGAGCGTGAAAATAAGAGTTATTACCATCACCTAGCTTGATATAGTTGATTTTAGCTCTCTACTGGAGGAAATGTTCTTCGATTTTACTTTTATCCCACCACTATTTTCGAGCATTCTTTTTCTTGATTTATAAGGTTAGCATTCATAGTGATGGTAAGAAGGAGATGATGAACATCATTCCACTTTACCTTTGCTTTCTCCATAGCTTTTGTGACATTTTTAATATGATTCTTACCGAAAGTCTTGAAAGTAGCTTTTAGCTTTTTTCAACTTCTAGACTACTTGGTATTGCTTGGAACCAAAAATAGGGACTTCCCATACTTCCTTTACTGTTTTAGGAATAGAGGGTGGGAGGCCATGAAATTATAAAACTGGAAAGGTTTTTCCCCTTTCTATCCAACCCCATAGTGCAAACTTTTAGGCATCCATGGTCAGATAAGCAATGAAGAACAACCCTGATGTTTCCACCAGCATAATCAACAAACCAATACTTATTGCCAAAACCTCTGTTGAGAAAGCAATGAACTCTATGAAGGGGGTCTTGGTTATTAGACCACTAAATGGAGAACCAATAACGGAAATAGAGCCTAGGCCACTAGTAAGCACGTACTCTTGAAAATCCTCCATCTTCTCCTGGCGAAGAATTCCTCCTATCTTATACACAGCATGTAGAATAGTGTTAAAATTTCCAATAACAAGCTAGGATATCTAGGTAGACTTACTGATTTTATTCATATTCTTCCATAGAGGATATCTAGCTTTCCTTTAGTTGGTCTAGGGGTGTTTGTGAATTGTATTTTTAATTTTTTCGAACATAAGATTATTAGATGCCTGAAATGTTTTTTTATATATAGTGTTAAAATATTTAATGCTAACAAAAATAATAAATATCAAATAAAAAATAATTAAAAGATAATAATCGATTTAGTTTAAACCAATATGATATAATGATTTGATTCGAGTATTCAATCACATTATATTCAACAATTAATGTCACATTTTTAATAATCTTTTAATATTTAATAATAAAATAAAATAAAAAAGTATAAAAGTTACTAACAATAACTAAGTTGTAGAATATATATAATTTATTAGATTGAATATTATTTATATTTATCATGTTAAATGTCTAATTTTTTTAAAAAAAATTTTATTAACTACATTAGTTATTTAATTTAAAAAAAAAATTCATGTCAGCCTTTATCAGACATCGGATTACTATCAAATCTCTCAATTTAACACACAACAGACGTTATTGGATTTATGTCTTCATCACTAATCATAAAGTCGAAGGGTATAAGCAAATAAGAAAAGCGAGGCGTCCGTTACTTTCAATTGATGACTTAAGAGATTAGTCATCTTAATTAGATACCGAGAGGTGGAAACAACTGTCAATTGTATGACACCAAATAGGGGTCTTATGTTGCAGTCTTATTCCGCCGTCGATCTCTATCCGATGATTGGCGGCTGTTAGCCGGGTCAACCATAATCGTCCGACCGGTGCAACACACGAAGATAGATAGACCCCGCCGCATTTACTAGGGAATTCAACCGATCAGACATCTACGCGCTACGCCAACTATTTTATGGGTCCCACGGAATTCGCCAGACTACCAAAGGTATAGTAGGGTTGATATCTAGCGATCAGCTGGCTGAAGGTTAAGATTTTCAGCGCTGACCGGAATTTGTTGGATGGATAAAAAAGTTTTGAATAGAATTCTACACAGGCAATTGTATGTTTTTTTTTTTTCTTTCTTTCTTTTGTTTTGAGATCTCGGCATGTGACTCTGTCTCATTTTATCTGTCACCATTTTTACATCTACATTATATCATCTACAATCTTATCAATACATCTACTACCAACATTATCTAATAATATACTTTTTTCTAAAACAAATAAAAAAAATTCAACCCCCCAATTCTGAGAACAACCCCCGATCCTCATATTTTTCTGTCTTTTTGGCGTCAACCATCTCCTTAGCTACACCGACCCTTCTCTGATGTTTCCTTCGGTTTGCCGTGATGTCCACCGGACTACCATCTGCCTATTTACTTTTACTGTTTCCGACTTTTGAACTAGACGTAGCTCTATCAACGAGGTGAGGTCCAAGGCATGGATAATTGAGCATGTATTAACTACAGGATTGTTATTAATATTATTGTAGTAGTTTTTTTTATGCAATTATATAGTATCATTATATTAGTTCCTAAGGCTCCGTTTGGATTGCG
This sequence comes from Tamarix chinensis, assembly GCA_030549775.1. NCBI lineage: Eukaryota > Viridiplantae > Streptophyta > Magnoliopsida > Caryophyllales > Tamaricaceae > Tamarix > Tamarix chinensis. Next base: position 75,049,334 of record CM060182.1, read on the forward strand.
GTGAATCGAGGCGAGGGTAAACATTAAAAATTAACCTAGGTAAAGGGAACAGAGGTGAATCGGGATGAATATTTTAAAATATTGTTTCGATGATATTAACCTAACTTGGGTGAATGTTTTAAAAATTCCGTTTAAATTAAGGTAAACAAAGATTAAAAAAATAAAATAAATGACATTTATATCCTTGTATTAAACAAATAAGTCCTATTGAGGGATATTTTGATCCTATTAAATTAAAAATTTACTTATTCTTTCACCTTCACCTCGGTTACCCCCGAAATCGGAGGTTAATAAAAACGAGGTTAATCGAGGTGAATGGAGGTAAAACTTTAGCCTCGATTCACCTAGGTAAAATTATTAACCTCCATTCACCCCAATCCAAACACTGCATAAGTTTCTAGCTATCTATCCCTTGTGACAAGCTTTGGGTATTTGAGGCAGTGTAAGAATTGGTAAAACAAGCATCTGTGTACCGGTCTAATACATGGTGTTTTTATTTATTTATTTATATTATAGTCATATACTCTTATTTTTTAGGTAAAAAAATTAATCATTAAATATGCATCTCAAAAGATAAAAAATTAAAGTAAATAAATATTTTATTTTCTAATATATGTTCATAAATTTTACATAAATATCTAATTTAAAATTTTATCTAGGATCTCAATTTATGTAGGATTGACTTCGAAATAAGAGTTGCCATTATACTTTATTTGGTTTGGGGTGAATATGGAATAATGAAGGTAAATCAATCAATTTACCCCATTTGGAGACGAACCTTAACTAGGTAATTAAATAGAGTTCAGGTTTAACTTCTGATGACTTCTAACCATAAGTGCACGATATTGAAATAGCATGCAAGGTAGATCTCACATAGACTAGAAAGTAAGCAATCGAATGGTGAAAAAAATCTCCTATGTCTATACTAAGAATAAAGGGTAAATGATGTCTAATTATAAATATAAAAATATGCAAACAAAACTCGACAATAATATAAGAACAAGTGAAATCCAGTAAAAAAAAGGTTAAGGTTTTAGTTAATCCCCAATGTGAACGAATATTAACCCCAAATCCCAAATCAAAATATATTATCATGAATGCCAACCAAAGTATGTACTCTAATACTCTCTCAATCCACTATACCCTATTGTCTATTAAGACTCATCCATCTTCAGTATAAATGCAAAAAGTAGGCAATGCATTATTATGTATCATATTCTCTTTTTTTTAGTTGTAAAGGCTAACTAACATCTCTCGAATTTGTGGTTTGATCTCTATTCATGTTAATAGATCCCACTCTGACTCATCTCTCGATTCTTATTAGATTTCTCTAAATAATAATAGAAAGGTGATTGGTTTCTCTATTATATCAATTAAATTATTAACACATCACATATGACAATGAATTAGATTGAGTAGGGTTCAGATTTTTAACACATCCAAATCAAAGGATTTCCCTTCACCTCAGCACAAATCAATTAGCCAATCATGGCTTTTATTAAGCACAACAACTTAAAAAAAGAGAATTGTATTATTTGGAAAGAATTAAAATCTATAAAAAAAAAATACAATACCCTTTTTATATAAGATGAGAAAATAACTGTTCAATCCATCCAATCGAGAATAAGAAATAGAGATCAAGAGATGGGAGACTATGGATGAATTAATGGTGGGATTGGATTGAATGATGCCAAGTAAAGAACCTTAGATCTTTCTTTAGTTCTCCCAAAATTGTCATCTTTTTGTCCCATTGGTTTTCTTCTCTTAAGACGGCTGAGAAAGAACCCTTCTGCCTCATCCAACCCTAACTCTCTATCAAAAGTGTGCTTAAATAAACATTGACTATGTGCAGCCATAGATCAATACGGGCTCAGTCATTCTCAAACTCGATGACTCTTTATAGCTTTGTTAGTTTTCAATGTTTTTGCCATAACGTCTTCGTTAGACCTTCATTTGGGTTGATTTTGGATATGTTGGAAAGCTGACAAAAATATATACAACTTTTATGTTTGGTATGTTTCTAAATTCGGATTTAATAAGGGTCGAATATTTTCACCCTTGCACACTTTGAGCACCCTTTTTTGCTTCTCATTTGTTTTAATTATTGTGTTTTAACTTCTTTTGATCCTAATCTCTCTAAATACTTATAAAATATAATCAAGAGTAGTAAACAAGAACAATTGGATTCAAGTATGCTAAATTTATCACATAATTACATTAAATATTTTCATTAAAGGTCCACTTGAGCAATAAAAATCATATCCATCAACCTCTATTCACCCCAATTAATCTCTTTTTTTTTCTTTTTTATTAACCTTTAATTTTAGAGGTAACGGATATGAATGTAAAAATATAAGTAAAATTATCCCTGTTAACATTAATTCAAACAAAAATTTTAAAATATTTACTTTGATTTACTAATATTAGGTTAATATCATTCAAATAGTATATTAAAATATTTTTTCTAATTTACTTCTATTTTTTTAATCTAGATTAATTTTTAATATTTTTTATTATTTTGATTTATTCTAATTTAAATGGATTATTAGGAGTTGACGAGTAGGCAGAGAGTACAAACCACCATTTGTTATGTCCGAGGCATGAGCCATACTTACCAAACATGTTTTTTTTATCAATTAGTAATTAGAAAATATTAGGTAACTCTCGATTTGATCTTTAACTGGTAGTAGAAGTAGAACGATCGGGTATGCGTCGTGATCAGCCAAGTTTATCAACAACGTTATCTATGCTCTTTTTCTTTTTCTTTTTTTTTTTCCTTCTAATTTTTCTTACTGGAAGACAGCTCACAAAATTTGGATCCTAATCTTTCATAAAAGACCCATGCTGTAACCACGAATCTAACACATAATCTAATTTTATTATTCATTTTTAAGGTTTTGATTTATGTCAACTAGTGAAGCAATATAAAATGGTTTGCCAAAAAAAATAAAATCATCAGAGAGATGGTTGGGATTGAATGATTGGGGCGGAGGGGGGGGAAGGAGGTTCATCTTCATCATTTTCGTTATTATTATTATTATTATTAACACTTTTCCGTTTTTGGTACGTGATGTGATGAAATGATCGAGGTAGGTTACGCGTCCGTTGGCCAGTTTCACCGCATTGATCTGCGCCTTGAATTATGTAGGCCAAAGGCATCGTCAGTCACCATTCACCATCTCACTCGTCTGTCATCCTAGAATAACCCGTGTTCTGAGCGCACACAATTCTTCCGGTTCATTAACACACGCCATCCTCCCCTCCTCTACTCTACCCAACATAACATAAGTGGCAATTACCCCTAACCCGACCACACCACCTTCCGCGTCTACCTCTTCCTCCTCCACCCCGCATCCCCACTGCCTCCATTCTTACTCTGATTTGAGGGATTGAACAGAGAGGCTTCCGACAATGGCAGTGCCGTACTATCACACTTTCCTCCTCCTACCATTTATCTCCCTACTCGCTCTGTCATCTGCTGATGACTCTGCCGTCATGTCCAAACTCGCCGCTGCCATTACCCCAGCTCCATCTAGCTGGTCCTCTGACACCGACTTCTGCAACTGGTCCGGCATCGTTTGTGACAATTCCGGCAAAGTTTCATCCATCAACTTGGCTTCACAATCTCTCTCCGGCACTCTCCCTTCCGATCTCAACTCTCTCTCTTCCCTCACCAGGCTCTCTCTCCAAAACAACCGGTTCTCCGGACCCGTTCCTTCACTTGCCAACCTAACCAATCTTCAGGAGGTTTATCTAGATTCGAATAACTTCACCTCCGTCCCCGACGGCGCGTTTGCTGGGCTGGACAGTCTTCAGACGCTGTCCATTACCTCCAACCTCTATTTGAGTCCCTGGCCTTTTCCTTCCGAGCTGACTCAGTCCTCCAGCCTGGTTACCGTTTATGCTAGCAGTGCTAATATGATGGGTACGATCCCTGACATTTTTGGTTCGTTTCCTAGTTTACAGAACCTGAGGCTGTCTTATAATAATTTGACCGGGTCGATTCCGGTTTCATTCGGTGGGTCTGAGATTCAGAACTTGTGGTTGAATAATCAGAATAATGGCTTGTCTGGCCAGATTGATGTGTTGGGGACGATGGCCCAGTTGCAGCAAGTTTGGTTGCATGCCAACAAGTTCACCGGGCCAATTCCCGACCTCTCTAACTGTACTCAAATCTTCGATCTGCAGCTCAGGGACAATCAACTTACTGGCGTCGTGCCCAGCTCGGTAATTAAATTGCCTCATTTGCTAAACATTACTTTGCAGAACAACAGGCTTCAAGGTCCATTTCCAGATTTCCCTGACACCGTCAATGTCGAGCGTGGAACGATGAATCGCTTCTGTCTGGATAAACCCGGGCCGTGTGATGCTCAGGTCACGACTCTGCTGCAAGTGGCAGCGGCCTTGGGGTATCCTATGACTCTGGCGGAGTCATGGCAAGGTAACGATGCTTGCGATCAATGGCAATTTATTACTTGTGATTCTGATGGAAAAATCATCACCGTTAATTTTGCCAAGCGGTATTTTACTGGTACAATTTCTCCTGCTTTTGCAAATTTAACCTCCCTACGAACTTTGAATTTGAACGAGAATAATCTGACTGGAGAGATACCGAAGGTTTTGACTACATTGCCGAAACTTACAAGTATTGATGTCTCTCATAACAATCTATCTGGGAATGTTCCGGATTTCCCGTCCTCCGTCAAGGTTACTGTCACTGGGAATGTGTTTATTGGGACTAATACGACTACTGGAAATGCTGGAAGCCCTGCCTCTGGGTCTAGTTCCACCTCTGATGGTGGTAGCAGTGAAGGGATATCCAACAAATCTTCAGTGTCCTCTGGAATGATTGCTGGTTTGATCGTTGCTGTTGTTGCTTTTGTTGCAGTTGTCTTGTTTGTGTCCTATAAATGTTATATGAGGAGAAAGCACAGAAAATTTGGTAAGGTCGAAAATCCTGAAGCTGGGAATGGGATTGTGAAGACCAATATGATGGTTGGAGGCGGCGGCAGCGGCTGCGGTTTGAATGGTTACATTGGCGTTCCTAGTGAAGTACAGAGCCAAAGCAGTGCTGATCCTGCTGATTTTACCATATTTGAAGGGGGAAATGTGGCCATATCGATCCAGGTCCTCAGGCAAGTTACTGACGATTTCAACGAGGACAATATTCTAGGGAGAGGAGGATTCGGAGTTGTTTATAAAGGAGAGCTGCATGATGGGACAAAGATTGCTGTGAAGAGGATGGAAGCTACTGCAATGGGTACGAAAGGAATGAATGAGTTCCAGGCCGAGATTGCTGTCCTCACAAAAGTCAGGCATAGGCATCTGGTAGCTCTTCTAGGGTATTGCATCAATGGACATGAGAGGCTGTTAGTATACGAGTACATGCCGCAAGGGACACTAACCCAGCATTTGTTTGAATGGCGTGAACATGGGTATTCTCCTCTTACATGGAAGCAAAGAGTGACTATAGCATTGGATGTGGCGAGAGGGGTTGAGTACTTGCACAGCTTAGCACAGTCCAGTTTCATCCACAGGGATTTGAAGCCATCCAACATATTACTTGGAGATGACATAAGGGCCAAGGTTGCCGACTTTGGATTGGTGAAAAATGCTCCTGATGGCAAGTATTCAATGGAGACTAGATTAGCCGGGACTTTTGGTTATCTTGCTCCTGAATATGCTGGTAAGTTTTTCCTTCAAATTATTGCCTTTATTTTATTTATCACCGTCAACATCCGTGCATAAATTAAAAATTAAGGCCATAAGATCCCTGTATGGTATGTTAAATGATGTTTGCTGACGTGACTGCCTCTGAGATGTTAACATCTAAGAGTAATTTGGCTCCTATTTCTCAAAGTATAACACAAGGTGCCAATTGCGGCTTCAGATCTGTACAAACAGTAAAATTCCGTGCTTAACCAGCATATAATGTTAGATGTTTCATGGATGGTAATTATGGATTCGGTAAAGAACAAGTGCACATTCAAAAAAATCAAAACTTGCAGATTTGCTACGTTTTTTTCTTCATGACAGCTGTCAGCATTCTGCCAGTTGTGTGAATTGTCAGTAGGGTAAAAGATACATTACCCGCCTGGGTTGGGTTTTCCTTCTCCCTTATGTCTAAAAGATAGCTGGCGGTACCTTTCCTAGAAGAGTAGTTTGAATTTGAGTCGGTCAATTGTCTTCTTTTTATATCGTCTGTGTCACTTATTGCACAATATGACGATGCTATATAAGCTTAAGGGGAGTACACGAACTAGCACGAGATTTTCCATGATTATATGAAGTTGTTTCTATATTTATATATATATATATATTTCCTTTCTGCCTTGAGACAAGGGTTTCTGACACTCAATTATGATTTGTCATCAACAGCGACCGGCAGAGTAACAACAAAAGTGGATGTATATGCATTTGGAGTAATATTGATGGAACTGATAACAGGCAGAAAAGCCCTAGACGAGACCATGCCAGATGATAGAACACATCTGGTCACTTGGTTCCGTAGGATGCTAATCAACAAAGACATCACGAAGGCTATTGATGAAATTCTTGACCCTGACCAAGAAACATACGAGAGCATATGCAAGGTAGCAGAGTTAGCAGGACATTGCACGGCTCGCGAGCCATATCAGAGACCAGACATGGGGCACGCTGTCAATGTGTTAGGCCCACTTGTCGAGCAATGGAAGCCTGCCTGTCAAGAAGAAGAGGATAGTTCTGGTATTGACCTTCACATGAGCCTTCCACAAGCTCTTCAACGATGGCAGGCTGATGAAGGTACATCAAGAATGTTTGATGATCTGTCATTCAGCAGGACACAAGGTAGCATTCCTTCTAAGCCTTCAGGATTTGCAGACACATTTAGCTCAACAGATTGTCGATAGAGAGAGAGAGGGAGGGAGGGAAGGAGAAAGGGGAAAAAAAATGAGGCTCAGTAATTCAAGGTCAAAAGCGGTCGCTTTGAATGTTCTATCTGAAAATGAGCCTTACGGATTTGGGGGAGATTTCCGGCCTCAATTAACTTTCCATGATGCTCAAAACCTGGCAGTGCAGGTCAGCAAGTGTGATATTAGGATCGAAATTATATTTATTTGTTTTCTTCATTGATGTCCACAAGTTAACCAACTGGCATTTTCTTCATTTGACATCTTCCCCCTTTTTCTTTTCTTTATTTTTTTACTGGTTTCCTTCTTTTGGTGTTGACTTGAACAATCTATAGAGGTGGTTGTCAGTTGAAGTTGGATCCCCCCCTACTTAATTATTATTTTGGGCAAGTGTTGTAACACATGGGTTTGGTAAAGGAAGTTAGATCATGTAACATGGGTCGGTCGTGAGGTGTGATAATAGAGGGGAGCGATAGACATTAGCTCAGCAAAGGAAAAAAAAAGGGAGGAAAATTTTGTGCAATATTCTTTTATTCATCTTCATCATCATTTTCAGAATTTTATTCGATGCTTAAATCACGGCCTTTATTTTTATGAATGCCCATGCATGCATGGGAAGCCTTTTTGTTTTGTGAAAAGTAGAAGACATATTTATCCTTTTGCTATGTGTTTTATTATGCTTTTGGGTTGATTCTCCGGAGTCCAGGGTGTTTCTTCGAGGTACTATCTGGGCATAGAAAGAAATAGAGTATTTGTGAGTTGGATATAAGCTGGAATTTTGTCAGGAAGCCTTCCTTTTGCGGTCTCTAATGGTAGCATTGTTTAGAAAGTTTTAGTTACTTAACGCGTCTTAGAAATTATAGGAGAGAGAAAATGTCTTTTCCTCTGCAGCACATGCTCTAATAGAATTTTTTCGCCTCAGTCTAGCTTTCAAGTTGTCTTTTATCGTTTTTATCGTTTTCTTTTCCATTATATTATGATTGTTTGTATGGTAGTAAGATACGTACGTAGTAAGATACTACGTAGTTACTGCTAGGGGTGACCATGGTTTGATGTCTCCATTTTTCTTTGATTATGCCTATTTGGAGTTTGGGCACAATGGGTTAAGGTTGACTTCCATTTGTCATCAATAGAAATTTCATGCATTTGTTCCCATAGTTTAGGGGTCACTGGAATTCTGTTGAATTTCAATCTCTTTTTTTTCCTTCTTATTTTTCTCCTTTTATAGTCATGAAAGGTATTTTAAGTAGGAGACGGAACATAGGATGAGGGGGGATTTTGTGTTTGGGATGGAGTTTTAACATGAGGCCACCAACATAGCACAGGGGAATACTTTCTCTAGCGGCGGGTGCATAGAGAAAGAGTTCTATCGGTAGGGTCATAGAGGCCCTAGAGGCGAGGGTTTCGCTTTTTTGGAACACTTTCTCTCTCAATCATGGGTAAAATTTCAGTTTTGAAATTTATTTCATATTACAAAAATTGAAAACATAATCTGTAGTGATTTTGTGCTCTTTCAAAGTTTTAAAGGATGTGGCATCATTATTTCTTTTTGGAAAAATGGGTATAGACTTACCTATATTCAAATATGTCAGTTTTTTTCTTTATCTATATTTACTTATCTATATATACAACCCCCCTCGTTTTACAACAAATATTTTTTTGTTTTGAAATATAATGAGGGAGCTAAAATAAGGTATGAGAGATGTTCCTGTCACGTCTATCTTTTATGAAAAGATGTACATAAATTTACTAGTCTGTGATAGATGTAAAGTTGATATGAAAATCAAACAACACTAGAGTACAACTGCATAAGGCAAAACTTTTTATATTATAAAATCTCAAACTGGGATTATAAAAGCGGAAATAAAGTTGACAAGGATAAGATCTACAAATTTTAAATTCGATTAAAACATTGCCTTCTTACTAAACCATGAGGTCGTAGAAGTAATCCAAAAATATATATGGAAACTATTGAAATATAATATGTTCAGTATAAAAGTACTGTGAAAATATACTTAATATAGAGTAAATAATATAGTCACATAACATACATCACACAAGGGTAAAATCATGCATTGATATCATTCACATGTGGTAACGTTAAATTATGTATAAACTCATGTATCAACATACAATAATATCAATCCATCTCAACCATCAACAAACGATAACAATTCCCAAAGCACAAGACAAGTTCGATACAAACTAGTCTCAACAAGCGAAGGGAATGATCGGTAAGGAAACCACAATCTAATATAAGTCTCAAATTATCTAGGGCCATAATTGCTAAGGATGAACCAAGAAATAATTTAACATGGTGTTTATTGTTTACGCCAAATAATTCCACATAAATCCAATTACCTATTAAAATGAGGTGACCAACTAAGACAAACAAGAAATCAACACACATCAATCTCAACCCAAGCTTGATTATGAAACCTTTATTAAGGTGATCAAACAAATAAATTTAACTTGATTTTAAGAAGAATATAATTTTATAATCTAAGCCAATGATCGTCAAGGATGAATTGAATATCTAACTTCTAAGGCAGCAAATTAAGGAATTCACTTGACATAAAGCCATGTATACACAAATTTGAGCACCTATTTATTTTTTTAAGTACACATACCCCTTATAGGGTTATAAATCCCTATAAGTAGAAGCGGACCCTTTTAACCTTGAGGTTCCACTATGCACTTACGAGTCTAAGTTTGAGGTATGAGATTCCTTTTTCAATTTAAACTGTCTTTTATTTTTAAATGATTAGTACTTTACTCAATATCAAATTACTATTCAACAAGGGATACTAAGATCCACACACAATAATCAATCAAATACTGTACCACCTTAACCATTTAAGGTCACAAATAATAAGTAGTCAGAAAAAGGCTTTAACTCTTCATGATCAAATCAACAACTAACCATGAAAGGCTTTGACCACTTAGGGTCAAATCAACAATTAGCCATAAAAGACTAAGGTTATTCAATGTACCATCACCACACAACAAACAATATACAACCATAAAAGGCTAAGGTTATGCATTAAGCCATAACCTCTCACCACATAACCAAATCATTCCAATTCTAATATTTTAGTTTCAATTATTCAAAAGTAAACATTTAGTTAACTACCAATGACATAGTGAATGGTCAATCACAAAGTTAATTAAGGTTAACCTATTCTTTTATGTTCAACACATAGACAAATTAACTATTCAAGGCTATACAACAACCTAACGACATCCTAGCTAAATAAACCAAAGCAATAAATCTAAAATAAGATCAACCACACTTGACCACAAAGAATTTCTTTCAACCAAAATCTCAAAGTGCCTTAAAAGACTAAAGATTATGTTTTGAGACCATAAAAGACTAAATTGAAAGCAAAAAAATCACTAAAAATGCTAAAACAAATAAAAAATGAACTTTTTCCCAAAAAATACTATTCACTAAATAAAAGGTCAAAAGTTACTCGAAATTTCTCAAAATAACCACTTTTAAATATCAAAAGAATGGGAAAAATTATCTAATATATTTGAATTAGAAATTGCAAAAGATGACAATATGCATTTAAAAAAAACATATTCATTTTCAACAGTCAAAATTAGTGATCAAAGTCTATAATCAAAGTCAATAACCAAATTCAATGGCAATGGTCCAAACTATGGCTTCTACTATCCGCACATTCAAAATTTTACCATAATAAAGATAATATAATAATTATATATCTAATCATCATTAATCCTTAGTTAACCCTAAATAAACATGATTAATTATTATTTAATACTGCTTATGGTGATCAACGGATAATTAGGGAAGAAAACATTGAATATTCATGAAGAACATTAAGAATATTTAAACTCAATTTGATTAAACTCTCAAATTTTAATCAATCATAATTTAAGTTATTCTTTTTCAAAGGATAACATCTTATATACCAAGTTGCATCTAAAAATTCCAATGAACATCATGGAATCATTAGAAAAAAAAAACACACACACACACACACACAAAAATATCATCCAAAATCACCCAAAATCCAATCTTAAATGAAACATGATAGAATTTGATTAGATTTGTGTGCTTGCGGGATTTTGGCTATAGCTTTTTGCATACATAATAAAATCACAAATATTAAAAAGCATATTAAACTATACATATTCATATTTAATTTGGCATATTAAAATTGCACAAACATGAACCACACACATCAGATTGTTCATGAAATAAAGGTGAAAATCCATAAATCTATATTGGTATGATAATCCCTTTCTAATGAGTTTAGGAGGTTTACCAATAAGAATAAAAGATTAAGAACCAATCATAAATTCATTAATGACCTTCTTGTATCCTAGAAAATTAAGAAAAAGATATTAGGAAATTCAAACCCTTTAAAGCATAACAAAGGATAGAGAGTTGAAGAGGAGAAGATAACAATTATAATCTTGATCTTGTGGAAAGTTTCTAAGCTTCAACTATGGTCGTATGGTTATGGAATAACCATGAAATGGACAATGGGGATGATGATGATGAACTCGTGTGAGATAATTTAGAAGCGTTGTGTTGGTGCATGGTTTGCAGAAGTGGAAAGACAAGGTGTACACAATCTTATAATGATTAAAGAATATTCTCATAATACTTCTCATAATTATGTTATCAAAGGGGGATGTATGTTGTAACACTCCAAAATTTTTTAACAGATATTTTTAGATATTTAACATTTGTATTCAAAATTAACCCTTAAACCTTAGCCTAATTATTTTATTAATTACCTTTATCACATGGCCTAGATAATTTCTTAAATATTTTTTTCCCAATTATTTTACATTTTTTCTTCCTATTAAACTTATCCTAAATCGGATTAATTTTTTTTCTGATTATTTTCCTACCCAATATTCTGACCTAATTGAACTAAACCTGAAATAAAATATTCCTACTCTACTTTACCATTTTACCTCCTGAGGTACGCCGTGCATACCCCCATTTTCCTCCCCTAATCACTCTCACAATCTCCCCCCTTACCATACTCAGCTGCTAATACCTCTCTCCGTCGAACTCATTACTCCATCACCTCACCACTCCATTCCCTATCTACATATGTACCTATACACACACACAACCCCTTGTCCAATCCCCTTTTTGGCCTGTTTGTTTTTCCCTAGCTCCTTTCTTTTCCCCAACCTCACATCTCCTCAACCAAATTGATCACACAGCCCCATACTCCCCACTCGGCTGTTTGGTTTGTCTTGCTAATCACCACTAAACCTACTTCCCTCTCTCTTTTGTTTGATCGAAAACCTATCCCCCTACACCTTCTCACTCGATGCCTTACTTCCTCAACCAAACACAACCCTAAGACTATGTGTCACCCCTGCACCATCCCAACCCACACATGCACTAAAATGCCCCAAAACCTAATTTTAAGAATTTAAATTAAATAAAAATTTATTATGAAAATTAATTAAATAAATTATTTTTATGAAAATAAAAGGGGATTTTATTAGGGCAAATAAAGAAGAAAATAATAAATATTTTTATTAGAAAATTTTGGGTATTTTAGCTAATTAAGGATTTTATTTTAAAAATTAATTAAATAAATTATTTTATTTAAATAGGAGGGAATAAATAGGTCCAAATTAATAGGAATGTTATAAATAATTTAATTGGAGAAAATTAGAGTGATTTGCTAATTAAAATAGAATTTATGAAAAACATTTTAAAAATCCTAAATTAGCCTAAAAAGGATTTAAATATTAATTTATTAAAATATTATTATTTTTAAATACCCCAAATATCCTAATTAATTTAATTAACCTAACCCACTATTTTTCTTTTTCCTTTTTTCCTTTTTTCCTTTTTCCTTTTCTTTCTTCCTTTTTCTTTCTTTTTCTTCTTTTTCTTCTTTTTCTTACCTTTTCCCCTGACCTGGGTCAGCCCAACGGCCTATACCCCATCTCCCCTTTCTTCCTTCGTCCGCAAGCTAATCCTTCTTTTCCTTCTTTCTTTTTTCTTCTTCGATAACCTGGGCCTATCTTCCCGCGGCCCAAACGTTTCCCTCCATTTCTCCTTCGACGAGGCCCGTCTCCTAAACATCGTGTTTCAATTAATTGTCCCCTATAAGCTTACCGGTTCTTCTCCTTTCTTTTCTTTCTTTTCCTTTCTCCTGGACCGTCGATCTACGGGTCTTCTTCCTCCTTCCTTCTTCTTCCCCCGTCGGCTTGCGACACCGCCCCAACGCCCCTGGTTTGTCCCCACTGACCACGCTCCTTTAACTAATCATTACTCTCTTTTCTCTTCCCCCTGAGTCACCAGTCAGCATGACCCAATCCACCTCCCTTCCTTCTCGTGAACAACCCTCCTTTTCCTACACAAATGCCTTGCCACGATCTAAATTTTCGCTGGCCAAATGACGTCGCTGGCCAACCCTAAATCTACTTGTCTTACTCCCTCGTCATCCCACAGACCTTACCCTCTCCTCTAAGCTCTATAAATACCCCCATAATGAGCCCTGTATCGAGCTTTTGATTCCTACACAGAAAAACCCCCTTGTGCGCTGCCGCCACTTCAGACGCCGTTTTTGCCGCCTTTGGCCAACTCCGCCGCCAACTCTGTTCACCTAACTAATCCTTGCACCGCCTTCTAACCAACTACACCTCTCTTACCCCTCGATTTGCCCTGCACGAGCCACCCCGGCTGTGCAAAGTAGCCCCATGACCAACCACTTCTTCCTCATCTGTCGCCCTTTGCGCCGCCTTTAACCACCAATCCCGCCGCTACCACTACCTCCTACACCTCCCAAAACCACCTACAGACCCTCCTCTATCTCCACCTACTCTCCTTTTCCTCTTCCTCCCTCTCCTCCTCTCTTTCTCTTCTTCTTCCCCATTCGGCCACCGCCGCCGCCGGGCCACTCCCTTCCCTCCTCTCCTTCTAGACAACCATAACCACCCTTACTTCCACCCTCATTCTCCCTATCTTTTTCCCAGCCCTCAACTTTTCCCCATTTCTTCTCTTTTTACTGCCAACGTTGTGCATCCCCATTGGTGCCACCTGTCACCACTAGGCTAAGGTGGAATCCTAAACCCTCTCAACCCTTTTACCTATTTATACAAGCTTTATTTTATTTTATTTTATTTTATTTCCATTAATTTGAGTATAATAATAATAATATTATTATTACTACTACTACTACTACTACTACTACTACTACTACTAATGTTACTACTGTTATTGTTATTGAGGGCCAAAGCCCTATTCAGTTTATTTTGATTTTATTATTATTATTATTATTATTATTATTATTATTATTATTATTAGGCTAAAGTATTCAAACCGCATATTATCAACTTTTACAATATTACTATTATTTCTTATATCTTTAGCAAATTTGTAATTAGTTAATGCCCTTATTATTAATATGTTATTATTTTATCAAAAACCTAGTCTTAGAATAAATAATAAATAATAGTATTTTTGGTAGGAGGGAATCTAATCTTTAGCTTTTCCCTCATATAGGTGAGACTAGTCAAAGCCCTAAGGAGGCGTAGGAGCGTGCTGTAAGACCAGTATCATTTTAGGTAAGCGTGTAACTAAGGCCTTATTTGTGTTGTGTGTATTATATGCCTTGTATAATGTTGTGATGTGTATGATGTGCTATTAGTTGACTATTTGACGTATGGAGCAGCTTGGAGTCATGGTATGCTTATATGCCTTCTCATTGTGTATGATGATACGTATATGTGGTAAAATGATATGGAATGTGATATAATGTGTTGTAACCCTTTAAGACATGCATGTGAGGATGTTTAATATGATATTGTGTGGGGGAAAGGATGAAAAAGGAGAATGGGGAAGGAAGTTGACCAAGGGGAGTAAGTTGACCAAAGGGGAATAAGTTGACCAAGGGATATGAGTTGACTTAAGTATTTTAATGATCCATGAGTGGAAGAATAAAATGGGGATTTTAAATAAAATAAAAGAGTGGCAGAATCTATGGTTTCGTATGGGAGAATCTATGGTTGTGCATGGGAGAGTCTATGGTTTGCATAAAAGAATCTAGGGTTTTGTATGGATGGAGTTAGGGTTTTACATGGCAGATTCTATGGTGTTGCATGGGAGGATCTAATTTAGGGTTTTGTATGGATTGAATCTAGGGTTTGATATGGATGAATCTTGGGTTTTGCATGGAAGAATCTAGGATTTTGCATGGAGGAATCTAGGGTGTTGTATGGAGGAATCTAGGGTTTTGTATGGATGAATCTAAGATTTTGCATGGAGGAATCTAGGATTTGCATGGGTGAATCTAGGGTTTCACGGGGGAGTTTTAGAGTTTTGCATGAAAAGTTTGAAAGGTTGTATGGGATGTATAAAGTCTGCATAGGAGTGAATTTTACGTATGGAAAGTTGATATGAGGTGTGAGGAAGGTGATTGAAGTGTTGTTTGGGTGTTTGAACACTTAGGATGAAAAATAGTACGTGAAACAATATAAGGGTATGTAGGAGACCGAGCTAGGGTTTGATATAGACAATTAGGGTTTGGTATGGCTACTTAGGATTTTCGTGGTAGTACATGTACTTGGTGATTAAAGTATGATGATGAGGATGGAATCTATGGGTTGTGATGTGTGGAGTATGAAAATGATTTGGGATTGTGTGAGGTGGAGTAGGATGGGCCACTTAGGCCTAAACTAGGGTTTTTGGGGAAAAACCCTAAGGCACTATTTGGTTCTAAGAAAGTTTAAGGAAAAGAAAATTAAAATCAAAATACTTTCCTTTAAATTTTCCTCAAAGAAAATTATGTAGTTAATTTTTAGTAATTTTATACCATCTTCTTTTTCTATTTTATTATCTCATATAAACCAAACAAAAAAAAATATTTTATTTATTATTTTCTTTCTTTTCTTTAAAATTTTCCATGAACCAAATGAAACATAAGAGTAAAGTAATGAGTGGACATGGAGGTGTATAGTAGTGGGCCTTGACCCACATATATTGGAAATAGAATTCTAATGTGAGTTAGAGTATATAGGAAAGGTTGTTGGGGCAAGTTAGGAGGTGCAAGGTTCTCATGATATGGTACGGGTCATTTGGAGGATAAGCGTAGAGGGAGTGAGTCATGCCTGTCTAGGGTAAAGCTTCTGTTTAAAGTGGAAGATTGTTGAGTTGGGCCAAGACCAGTCTACCGGCGAATACTAGTGGTTAGGGCAGGATGCCCTATATGTGACCGGTCTACCGACGAATAATAGTGGGAGATTCCTTATTCAACAAACTGAATATAATTGTGCTAAGATATAGGAAAGACACTAAATACTTACAGTGAAACACCATGAGAGTCGGGGCCAAACCAGTCCACCAGTGAATAATAGTGGTTAGGAGCTTTGTGCCCCGTATGTATCCGATCCACCAGCAATAATAGTGGTCAGGAGCTTTATGCCTTGTATGTTTCCGGTCCACCAGCAATAATAGTGGTCAGGAGCTATGTGCCCTGTATGTATCTAGTCCACCGGCTATAATAGTAGGGTTCCCGTATTCATATGGATTTGATAAAGAGTATGGTGTGAAATGAGTTCTGATCAGAGATTAATTAATTAATAAATTCGGACTATAAATAGGCCTTTATGTATCTACCCGAATAATTGTACGATATTATGTTATCATGATGGACTATATGCTCTTTTTATTTTTCTGCATGGTTTATTTGATTTTATGTGTTAGCCTTGGTGCATCGATTACCTTGCTCAGTACATAGCGTACTGATCACTCTTTTCATGGGTGCTACTCATTCCTATGAGTAGTAGGCCCTTCTGACTTTGTACAGGTAGGAAAAACATCAAGCGGGACTAAGTGTTGAGCATGCTTTAGCTCTAAGTTCGAGAATAGTATCGCCGGATTCACTCTTCATGTGATTTTATTTCCTTCTGTTACTTCTTTTGTATCGGATTTACCCTTTTATGATTAATTACTTGTATTGAGTATTTTAAATGAATATTTTATCTGTTGTAAGCTTATTTCTCTTTTTGATATGAATTATAATTCTTTACGCGTACTTTTATTTTTGATGTTACGATCTTTCTAGTTTTTTTATGAACTCTTGGTTTGAGTTTAATGTCAATCTTTTTTTAGCCTTAGCACTTGGTACTAAAACGGTCGGAGAGAGCCGGTTTGGTACTAAGTGTGGCGGTAACATCTCCAAAATTTATAGGTTTTTAATTTTAAATTCTTCCACTTTAAAAAAATAGTGAATTTTGGGGTGTTACATGCACCTCCACTATGTAGCCCTATTCATGCACCCTTCCTATCCAAATCACCAAAAACATCACCCTCCCTTGCGTACACAACCCTCTAGCCAACAACCAAAGCACATCGCCACTTCCAGCTATGTGTCACCCCTCCGCTTCACGCACCACCTACCCTCCATCACTGCCAAACCACCTTACTTATATATTGCGATTGCCGACCCTTTTCTTCTCCTCCGTTCTAGCTATTATTGTCATTCCATACCCTCCTACCTTTAGCCAAAATCATCGCACCACCACCACCACCTTTGTCTACCTTACCCACTGCACCACAACTCCCCTCCTGCACCATCACCTCCATTTCCACCCTACCTTCCCTCCTCTTCTTCCTACGCTACCCCATTGAGCCAACATCTCCACCGCCTCATCACCGCTAGCCTCTCAACAACCACCACCCACAGCTACCAACCTCCAACCGAGCCACCCAACACAACCCTTCCACTAGCTACCACTAGCTGTGTCCCCCTTCCAACTCCACCAGCATTACCCTCACTATGTATGCAACCTAACCCTTCCTCCTCCAACATTTCCCTGCCATCCAACCTTTTCATCATGCACAGCTCACCCTGCATGTGCAGCGTGACACAATATTTGATTTTAAAAGTTTTTTTTATCTATCTATAATAGTAAGGGAACTTTAGTAAATTTTGGATAATATATACTATAATGTAATAATTATTATTTTATTTATTAAATATTAATTTGGTAAATGTGGTATTATTTTTAGGTACGAAAGTTTTATTAGCGAGGTATTATAATTTCTAGTAGGATACTAATAATTTACATTTTTGCAGGAAAAAAGATAAATTGTATACTCTCCTAAAATGTCAAAATATCGCATGATAGTACATTAAAATTTTTGTATACGAAATATGTTAATCATAATTATTTATCTTATAACTATGTGCTTATTATTTTTATCATAAAAACTGGTAAAAAAGAACATGTTATCTTATGTAAACTAATTCATATTTGAAATTATGATACAAATAATGTTTATAATTGTGTATGATATGTACTTGTAAAATAATAGGTTGGGCATACTTAGATAAATTTATGGAATAAGTATTATTGATGTGTGTCCTAGGGACCATTTGGTCATTTTGATCGTGATATGATATTTATTCCGAAGATCATGTTAAATGTGCATTATTCATTGTTGAGCATGAGATTACATGTTTTTGGATGTATTAGATATGCATGCTAGGGTGTATGTGCCTAATAACGATTAAGGACAAAGTGATAATTTGGCTTATCTAATAACTTAATTTCATGATAAATAACTTAATTATTATGTTTTAACCTTTTAATAACAAATGTATAAATAAAATGGATATAGTAATTAAAAAGGATGTTAATGTGGTAATTTTAATTTCAAAGACATTTTGGTTATTTTTGACCTTATGTGCCCATGTGTGAATATTTGAGCCTAGGATAGCCTTAATATATTTTTATGATTGAACTTGGTAATGATCTTACTTATTGATATATTGAATAAGTGCAAAATGAGTAAAATAATTAAATATGGAAACAAGATAGGTGTGATGATTGTGATTTTATGGTTACCTTAATAAAATATTAATATTTAAAGTAAAAGACCTCGAGATCAGGAATGGTAGGTCTTTAAGAGTTGCTATCCTAAAAATATGGTTTAGCCCACGACTGATTATGGATTTTTACTAGCGTGCCTTAGTGCCCCAGCTAAACCTTATATCTTACTTTATTTAGCTCTACCGACTTATAGAGAGTATGTATACTTATGGATTAAGTGTCCTTGTTGGTAGGGTACTATATTACCTTCATGTACTCATATGACCAGGGTACTTTTGTGTCATTAGGTTGATAGTTGATAGAATATTGTGTTACATTGGGTATTGGTATGATTGAAGTACCTTATTATTTTTGGGTTGATTTGATCTCCCCTCTAGTAAATATATAAAAATAAAAATAATTATTGTTGGTTTATTATTAAGGGTTATGGTGCTATGATGACCGATAAGGTGTTAATAAATTAAAGTGAAAAATTACGTAAGTTAGGACCGATTGTATCTATTTGTTTCATTGGATGAAAATAGTGGTCAAAAGCCTTTAGTATAGAGGTTGTGTAGTGATAAACTGTTTCATTGGATAAGAATAGCGGCTAAGAGTATTTTTTACCTCAAAGGTTTATATTGATGAATCATCCCACCAGTAGACAATAGTAACCGGGAGCATTTTTCCCTAAGGTTGTATATTGATAAAATATTCCACAAGTTAAAAATAGTAGGGTCCCTAAACTCAATGTGAATTATCATAATTGAGATATGTGATCGTAATTAATGATTGGCTTTTTCTACAGTTAAGAATAATGTTGTGGTTTTTATTGGTCTTGTGCCTATGAGCCTACCAATAAAGTTATGGATTTTCATTAGAGTTGACTTGAGATATGTGATCATTGCTATCATTATTATTTAGATTGTTGTTGTTTCTAATTATACTTCAAATAGCATCCCTTGAATGTTCTATTGGTAATTTTTAGTTTATTCTAGATAAATGAGTAGGAGCAATGTATGTCCTTGGTGGTGTTTGGTTATATGAATGATTATCATCTTTCAATTAACTCATGTAAATTTTGATGCTTTATACCATATTTTATTATGATGCCTTGTATGTGTTCTATGTTAGTTTTGCATATTGCTTCAGTATAATGAGTTGCTTAGTACCATTATACTAAAGGATTCCTTTCTTGGACATTGCCTAATCAATAGGCAATGGTCTTTGTGTGTTAGTTTGCGAGATTAAATGAAGGCTTGTAAAATAGGCTTAGAGTTTAGGACTAACTAGAGTCAATTTTGTAATTTTTTTTCTGGTTGTTTTTGGACTATTGTACCCTCTTGTTTATCTCTCTCTAAGTGTTGTAATGTCTAGTGTTGTTTTTATTTAGAACAACATGAATCTATTTTTTCTCTCTAATCTAATTCTTGTAATCATGTCATTAATTTAAGTGAAGTAATGATTTTAGCCTTAGCACTTGATATGGGAATGATAGAGGAAATCAGACTTGTACCTTGTGTGGCGGTAACACCAATCGTTTTTATTATTTTAGCTTACACGCCTAATTCTCCAGATAAAATGTTTTGGTCAAAAAAAAATTGGGGCATTACACATGTAGGGAGGGGATAGGTAATATGGTTCTTAATAGGCCGAATTGAGCCTAATAGCCTCTGACTTGAGCTCAACTCGTTTAATTTTTTTAGCCTCCAATTCGACTTGAGTTTGAAATGAGTTAAATGAGCACAGTTAGAGCTTAGCTCAATAAGGTTTGTGAGCTAACTCAACTTAGCTTGTTTAACTTTAAGAAAAAAATAATGAACTAAACTGACTCGTTTATCATGATTTCATTCGTGACTTAAATTTTTTAAAAGATAAATAAACCAAATCAACTCATTTAATTATTCAACTTGTTTAAAGGTTCATTTAACTATTTGGCTTGTTTATTATGTAAATTCTATACAAGCTCAGTTTATTAACGAATGAACCAAGCTTAAATGAGTCGAATCGAGCTAGAGCTAAATTCGAGCAGGCTTGCTAACAAATGAGCCAAACCTCCCTTGGCTCAAGCTTGGATTATTTAATAAACGAGCTTGAAAATAAAGCTTAGATTTTATTCATTTTGCTAAACATACGAGCTAAACTGAGCTAGCTTGGTTTGTCAACAACCTTAATAAGGATAGCACTACAAGAAAAGCTATTTTTGGCAACGGAATATGTCGTTGCCAAATATATATTTGGCAACAATATAATATTTTTGGTAACGACAAATTGTCGTTGCATATGATAGCGTAACTAAAGGTTTTTGCAATGACTTTTTTCCGTTGCCAAAAAAGGTTATTTTCGCAACGATAAACTTGTGGCTAAAAATAGTATTTTGTTGTCTTAAATAATTGACAAATGTTGGAGCATAATTATATTTCGTAACGATTTCCTTGTTGCGAATAAGATATATTTTTTGCAACGAAATTGTTGTTGCGAATAATATGTTATATTTTTCAACAGATTGATCGTTGCCAATAATGTACAATATTTTTAGCAACAATGTTCCTGTTGCGAATAATATGCTATTTTTTGCAACGCTTGTTTTGTTGCCAATAATCTAAGATATTTTTGTAACAACATTTCTGTTGCAAATAATGTGCTATATTTTTGCGGTTGCTTTTTTTCCAATAATGTAAGATATCTTTTGCAACGGTTATTTTGTTGCCAATAATATAAGACATTTTTTGCAACGGTTGTTTTGTTGCCAATAATGTATGATATATTTTTTGCAATAACATTTCTGTTGCGAATAATATGCTATATTTGTGCGGTTATTTTTTTTTCAATAATGTAAGATATTTTTCGCAACAACATTTCTGTTGCCAATAATGTACTTTAATTTTTATAACAACATTTCTGTTGCTAATGAAATAATTTCATCCACTATTATTTTTGGCAACAATTTCTTTGTTTCCAAATAAAGAAATTCCTGCGATGCTATAAATTAAATAAATTATCACTTTCTAGCATGTCACATTCACATACATATATTAATCAAATATAATTGTCAATATATAGTAAATTCATTTCATCATTAATATGAAATGCATCATACATTAATTGTATAATTATTTGATACAATTGTCAAAAACAGAAACAAAACATCCAACATGACATCACCATAATAACACCAAGAGTTTTCGGCAAAACACTCTTGTAAAGTGTTTTTTGGTAAAAAGGACAACAAAAAATACAAACAAAAGTCATCTATCCACAAATAAATCAATAATCATCGTCAACACCACCATGAAAAGCATCACCATCATCCTCAAGTGTATTCCTGGACCTGAATAAATAACAAGATTAATACATGTCTCGTGCGTACATACATACATATATATAGACGTAAATATGTGTACGTCTATATATGTAGACGTAAATATGTGTACGTCTATATATGTAGACGTATATATGGGTCCGTCTATATATGTATATGTATATCTACACACGTCTATTTATGTATACTTATATATATACGTATGTATATGTGTGTGTGCGTGTGTGTATATATATATATCACTATAAGAGACAAAAATATAGATAGATAGTCATGTTTGATAATCATTTTTTCCGATTGATTTTGGTGATTACATATGCCAACTATATGTGGATAAGTGAAAGGGTTTTTCGAAAGTATACCGGTATATGTGTTGCATTGATATAAGTAATACTATAATGCAAAGTAGCTCATATCATGAAATAAATACAAAGTTGGATTACTCTAGAAATTATAATTTACCTGATAATATTGGTAGCCATCATTTGACTCATTTCTAACATCCTCTTCTCAAAAGTGGCCATAGATTGATCTTGTTTCTCTTTAAGCTCGTCTATTTGACTTTGTAGACTACATATCTTATTTTGTTGTTCATCTATCTTGACTTGTTGCTCATCTATCTTACTTTGTTGTTGTATGATTTTCTGTTGTTGTTCTTCTTGAATCCTTGATTTGAGGGAGCCGCCATAGCCACTACCTTTCCTCCTTGTGTATCCAGACTTTGGGCCCAAAACTTGAAGTAACATCTCTTCCTGTGTTTGAGGGGCTCCTTCTTTATCCTTGTTAGTCACAAGATGGTGAAGGTCTCCCTACAATAAACACAACAAAATTTTACATATGCATAGATTCATAGTTGTTATAATCAATTCTTTGTACGAACTAACATATACTAATATATATACTAATACAAATATAAGAATAATTTACATGAATTTTCTTAGAGCGTCCATCATTAACCCACTCTAATACTCCTTGATCATTTGTTCGCGTGTGTTCAGCAAGCCAAATCACATCAGCACTCGGCTTGACATCACCATTCTTCTTTGTCTGTGAGGACACATTACTTAGTCATTTTATCCATGAAGATGAATAAATATACCGAATATAACTATTTGATATTCTTACCATGATAGTTTCCACTTCTGAAAAAGATAAGTTTCATGTGGTGTGTTGGCACCATTTATCTGACTTTCGATTATTGCTGTTTTGTTCACTCATTTTCTACAATTTAAGAATAAAAGAAATGAAGATAAATAATTCATACCTACAATTTAAGGCAGAAAACTTATCAATAAAGAAAAGAATTACCTTAAATTTATCAGAATTAAAAGTTTCACAACATTTTATCCAATTTTTTGGATCGAAATCAGTAGGTGGATTTTCCAAACGTTCCTCATGTGTATCTCCACATTCTTTGTAGTAAGAATGCAAGCGAGCTTTCCAATACCGATATAAGCGTTGCATTGCAAACAACACAAACGCTTTTAATCTGGGTAGTTGATTATTATCCATTATGCTGAACTTGTTCTATAATGTCACAACAAAATAATTAGTTGGTTAAGGATCATAGATTAGGATTTATAAAAGGAAAATAATGCATATCTATATATATATACCTTGACAAGCAACCACATTGCATCACCGTGTTTAGCTGCTACCTGAATCCAAGGTGATGCATCCATGAGGACTTTGGTCCGCACAATATGGCCACAAAAATTTACTAAATTTCTGGCATTTTCTCCAACGGCTTGGAGAACATAGTCAGGTATGTCAACGACAAGCTTTGCAGTACCACCTAATGTCTTCTTCTCAATCACATAAGATTTATATTTGCCTCTCTGCCCCCTTTTCCTTTTAGCATTAGAAGTAGATGCTATTACAAAAATAAAAATAAGATAATAAAATCAAGGCTTAGCAAATCTATACATCATAGGAGTTTAAAAGAATAAACAAGGCTTAGCAAAAATATATATACAAACATGATTAATAAAAATTACTGTACCTTGACTACTATTGCCATCATTTTCTGGGGTCACATTTCTTGTAGATATATTTTCATGCATATATTGAGTTCTAATTCGAGGTAGAGTATTGTTAGATTCATTTGTTTCTCTTGGAATTGGATCAGCAACCTCATGCACAGTCAACGTCATCTCAACTCTATCAACAAACTTCCTTGTTGCATTCCTTTTGCTTCCACCTTATTAGTCATGTAAACATATCATAGAACCAAGAAAATAGAGTTACAAGCAAATTGATAGGCCATAACAAGATTGATGTTTAAATTTCAAATATTCTCAAATAAACACAAACATTTGTGATTTTAAGTATGTATTGAGAATTTACCTAGCTCATTCGAAGGCATAATAGTTAAATCAATATTTTGATTTTCTTCTTGACCAGGACTATGATTATTAGAACCAACAGCGTCCACAAAATCCATATTAAGTTCACCTTCAAGACAATTAACTTCTTCCACTTCATTGCGTTGAGGTCTACTCTGTTGGGATCCATTGGAAACAAAGTTTAACTTCTGCTTACTTCTCACGCTGCCATTTTTTCCAGCTCCCATGCACTTACCTTCATTATGAACAAAGTCATTGATAAAAAAAAAGGTACATTTAAATTCACCATAGGTAGTAGAGTTAAAAAATAATCAAATGGGTAGAAATATCTACATATTTGTTATTGCAGCTTGTTGGTTGAAAAAATCTACATATTTGTAAAATATCTTGGTTGCATTTTAGTAAAATATCCTGGTAAAAATGATCTTCAACCATTGAATCTAGTAAAATATCATGTTAGTAAGGTGAAGGCAGGAGATAAAGGTCTTGGTTGCATTTTAGCTCATACAATGGGTCTGGGGAAAATGCTGCAGGTATATTGTGTAAAATCAATAATTATGAGCTTATTACAGCCAACCCAAACACTCTTAAACTTCTTATTCTAATACTTCTGTGGTAATATAAGTATAGGTTACAATAATTTTGATTGCCTTTTCTCCAATTGGCTTATCTCTGCACCCTGCAGTTTTGTTGATATCTTTACTGTCTGCAGGTCATAGCTTTCTTCTACACTGCTATGAATTTAGTATACTTTCTCTTCTATACACTTCTGCCTGTTCACTTCTTGACCTGGGGAAGAATTTTAGGAGGTCTTTTTGTTTTCCTCAACATTATAGATGTTATGACTTTCAGGTCTCTGTTCTTTTGCTGGTTCTATTTCTATTGATGTTTCTAATAGCATTTTTTTAAAAAAGTGCCCAAATTTTGAACCTTCTCATGTTAGGGATCCTGGTCACTTATCATTTGTTAAACCAAAAGACAAGAACTGTGAGTTCGTTGTCAAAAGTGAGAAGCCAGAAAGCATGTATGTTATTTCTTCCTATGCTTAATGATGAGTTTGGTTGTTATTAACTTACTGTAAAAGTTTCTCTTGATTGAGATTCAGTGCTCTAACACCCCCCCAAAAAAAAGGGGACCTTCTTGGTTCTTGAAAGCAGGCATATGTGACCTGGTTTGTAAATGTTGGAGCTTGGTGTTGCAAACTGCTATAAGTGTTATCTTTTACTTCCCCTGTAATTGAAATGGTCTATCTTATAATAGTTTGTTTGTGTATGGCTTTTGATGAAAATAGTCATTTGCTATCGAATCTTTGGTTATGATATCTTAGTTGACTTGGCTAGATGTTATGCATGATCGGCCAACTTCAGCTTTGGAGTATTCAGACCCCCACTGGTAATTGGTTGAATGAGCTCAGTTGAATGAGCTCAGTTGACTTGGCTATATGTTTTCTACTCTCTATGGATATTTGACCCCAATTAAGTAGTAGAAGTCCTTTGTGTGTTCACTTCCTCGTTTTTGGTGGAGCTGTGCAAATTGCTCCATATATATTATTACTCATGATCTTGCTTTGATGTTTAATTTTGCCTCTTCATTCCACATTTGGCTTCTGGTTGTGACTAATTTAAATGACTTTAAATGACTAATTGACTAGGTGTCAAGGAATCTCTTGAAGAAGTCTCGTTGTTTGCCAAGAAGAAATAAAAAAAGGAAAGTGATTTAGGTGGAACTGTTTGATCTACTAGAGAACTTATTGAGCATGAATCATTTTTGGTTATGGCGATTTCCATTCATAGCATGCCTGAAATGCCTATACTTTATAGAAATGGATCTATTTCTTACTGTTTACACTTTTTCCGACACAATGACATTAGAGATAGCATTTAATTTTCAGCAGATGATAAATTAAAATCCATTTCAATTTCTAATGGATTTTATTTTAAACAAATGGCCAGTTGCCAATTCACCCTGCCTACCTATCTGCTGAAGGTTGGCATTTGTTTCAATGTGTTTTCAGAAGTTCCTTTTCCATCAATGAATATATTGGTAGCATGTAGACACCAGAGCTAGAATTGAACTTCGACATCTGGGTACCCTCAGTCAAAAATAAAAAGGATCCTTAGACCTGCCACATCTGCAGAGTTGAATCAGCATAGTCTAACAGAAATAGAGGGAAGCAGAAACTAAGTCAGAGTGGAAGCGATTTTTATAACCATTTGTAGGCTGATTGAACTTCTACTCCATTTTCAAGCTTTTTACTTGAATATATGGGTTTCCATTTTCTGTCATTCAAATTTGTGGATTCCAAAGGTTTTTCTTTTTATATATAAGAAAAACTTTTATCTTGTGGATCTATTAGGTCAGGTTCATCAGCTTTGCCAAGAGCATGTTGATTCCTTGGTGTTTTTATACAAATCAAATTTCATTTTGGAGAATGAACCGCAGAAAGATCTCAAAGAAGCCCTGTTATCTGAGTAGTGGTAGTTAGTAAAATTCTGTTAAGATGGATCTTTAATAAATAAGTTCTTAAATAGATATATCTTCTTTTTTCTTTCTGTCGTTCTGGATTTGATCATAAGTCTGTTGCCCACTCCCACCCAGTGATTAAAAGTAGTCGAAAAAGCTGAAAGTTTTAAAACTGTAATTGATTAATTATTAAAGAAGTGTTAAAATTAATATTGTCTTAGTTTAGGAGCGTGCAACTAGGTAGCACGGGGGTAGGGTTGAGAAAATAGGAAATGAACAATGCTTAAAAAGGGACAGGGGGAACTTGTTTAGAAATCCATTCACTCAAAAGAGCACAAAGCTTCAAAAATGTCATTTCAAAATTAAATAAATTAGTCACAAAAAGTCATTTAAAGTTTATTTGTACAGCTCCACATCTGGCTTCACAAAAAGACACTTAATATTAGTCATCAAAGGTAATATTTTTCCTCTTCATTCCACATTTGGCTTCTGGTTGTTTTGCTAGATCTATCAGTCAAAAGGAAAATTGATGTGCCACTAAATGAGGAGCAGAAGACTGAGAATGGACTATTTATGGAGAAGCATTCAGCTAATTACTATCCTGCTAATCTATCTAAGCAGAAGATCATTTAGATTTTCTTCACCAAAGATCCTTACGAGGAATGATTCCTCTTTTCTGTTTGGAGCAAAGGATACTTTTGAGAAGAAGAAAAAGACCAAAACTAGCCACGCAGAGATACTTAAGAAGAATTCAGGAATTTCCACTAATTTGCCTAACGTGCATCAAAACCTCAAATTTTAGCTCAGAATCAGGTAAATCAAGGGGTAACAAAAATCGGCTAGTAGTTTCATTCAACAGTTCATAGAAGAAGCTAAATAATAGTGATGCTATTGATGTTTCTTTGCCAAGGTGCAGTTCTCCATCGCAATCAGTGGTGAGCATTAAAAGTTCCTTTATGATTATCAGCATATGCAGCGCCCTTCATAAGACTTTCACCATATCTCATCCATTTCCTTAGGTGGCATGTTGCCCACTCAATGATGTGTTGATGGTTAGATGTTGCCTATCCATATCTCTTGCTCATTTTTATTTTTCTTTCCTTCTGGTCTAGTTTCTTGTATCCTTTTTTTGGCCAACTTCAGTTATTTTCCTAATATTTTTATTTACTAATATATAATGGTAAAGTTTAGCCTTGAAGACCAAAGAAAGTTAAGGAGTATTTTTTTTAGTTTGAACACATACTTTGATGTTAATTTGCATGATCTGCATTTTTTATTTTATTACTCAAATATTTTGTTAATTTTGCAGACAAGGACTGCATTTGCTTGTAAGATGGCATCAGCTATCAAGCCTAATAGAACCATGCTAGAAAATTTCTGCTCAAAGTCCAGTCTGAAATTTAGTTCAAGTGTACAGGATCAATTTGTATCAGGATCAATTTGTATCAGGATCAAGTGTACAGGATCAATTTGTATCAGGATCAAGTGTACAGGTCACTGTTTATCAGGATCAATTTGTATCAGGATCAATTTGTATCAAGATCAATTTGTATCAAGATCAAGTGTACAGGTCACTATTTATCAGGATCAATTTGTATTACAATAGTTATTTGGTTTATGGTTAAGTTGGGTTGATTAGGTTTCAAGTTTCAGGTAATTGTGGCCTTGTAATAACCATTTTTGGAAACAAATTATATACACCATTCAGCAGATTAGTAAGTAATAAACAAAAGAGAAGATATTATTACTTTAAACTTTGGAGGGTCATAACTTTTTCATGGGACCTCGGATTTAGGTGATCTAGGAGGCTATTTTGGGTATTTTTTCAAGATCTACGACGTGGCAATCGGCGAAGCCGGTTTGGGCAATTTCAGAGCCCAGAAAAGGCCATTTTGGCCTCTAAATTGAGGTTTTTGTTACATACAACCTTTTTAGGGCCTTTTTTTACTAAGCATTCCAAATCTCAAATTGAACCATGTTTTTATACATGCAGGAATGGTTCACTGTCTTTATCAACCAATTGGGTTTTCTGAAAGGAATTGACATGGGCAGTGGCAGACATGGAGCTTATGATTGGTTGGGACTTGATGACATTATTTGGTAGAATTAATTTTTCCATAAGACCAGGAAAGGAGATGGGATCATCTCTTGCATTGACAACTTCAATTATTTCCTGATAATAAACTTTAACTCCATATAGATGACAGAGGAAGGTAGCAGGAAGCTGAAAAAAATATATAATTGGATCAAGAACTGAGCTATTGACACCATATAGATAAATATACAATTTGTGGGTAATAATAGGAACTACTTTGATGATAATCTACAGTTAGCAGTCTGCCCTCACTCTCCTCCTTGCCATTTTCTACTATACCTCTTTCGGACCTCAATTAGATTCCTCAAATTGCCAATACTTTCTTAATGGAGGATTACTAAAAATATCATGAAAGTGCCCTATGGTACAAGAGATATGGACACCTAAATTACAGAAGTTTAGGTCACTTAAGGTCTGAAAATATTGTGCTAGGGATTCATATAGTTGCTGCTAGTGATAAGGTCACTTGAGGTCTGAAGTGTGCATGAGAAGCAAACAAGCCAGATTACTGAGTTCAAGAAAATGCAAGAATTATGCAGAGAATTAATGGTAGAGTATAACTCTACTGAGTTCAAGAAATACTGTGAAGAACAGGGCAATGAACATGAAGTGAATGCTCCATACACTACTGAGCACAATGATATGGCTGAAAGAAGAAATATGATGATTTTGGATATGGCTACATGCATGTTGAAGCAAATGTCCCTACCAAATAAGCTATATGGAGGATGCAGCCTACATCTTAAATAAATGTCCAACAAATTTAAATGATCTTAAATTCAATCCAAACTTAACCATATATGTCCAGAACTTTTTTTCACAACCAATAATGTTTCAACCTTCATATCATGCAAAAAAGTGACATAAAAGAAGGTATTCTAAGTGTACAGGTATTCAACCTTTTTTTCAGACCTTTTTTTCAGATCTTTTTTTAGATCAGCTTAATTTTACTAACATTTTTTTTTACTTATTCTAAGTCTACAGGGAAAAAAATCAAGTCTAACAAGCAGGAAAAAAAAAACTAGATTATATGTGCACTGTCCATAGCTATATAGTTAACTATAAAATGATTCAACTTTTAGCTTCATATCCTAACTCAAGGATGATTAAACATGATTTTGATACCCAATTGTCATCCTTAAATTCACCATTCATGACTCAAATTGTAGCAGGTCATACGTAATTACCAATTTATCAAACACAATACTGAAAAACATATAAATGTTATCTAATATATCAAGAATAGAATTTTTCCTATATTTTAACCCTACACTATATCCACAAAACCATAAATAACATGAATAACATGAATAACTTACCTTTGAAAGTGCTCAAAAACTTTTCTAAACTTATGTCACTTGATAGTGTTCTTTATATACTGGATTCCTTAGTGTACTTAAGGTCTACTCATTTTTAAAATTAAAAATAATCTCATTTCACATCTGAAAATTCAGACATGTAGGATATCACCCTACTGGATCCTATAAACTGTATAATCTACAATCTAATAAGATTGAATTCAGCAGAGATGTGATTGTGAAAGAATCAGAAATGTGGGACTGGGACAGTAGCAGTGTTAGCACTACTAGATCAGAACTATAATTGACAGTGTTATTGATGATACACCAGGAGAAGTGAATGAGCCAGAGGTAGCTAATGATGAAGAGCAACATCCACAGAGAACACTACATATGTTTATAGAAAAAATAGAAAGAACACTCGAGCCCTGTCTGGTTCTTGGAAAATTCCATAGGAAGAAAATAAATTACCAAAGATATTCTTTCCAACTTCTCATATTGTTGTGTGGAAAACCAAATGGCCAATAATCAACAATTCCATTCCCCAAGAATAAAACTCAAATTTGACTAAGTTCTTAAATAGGGCCTCTACAATAATAAAAAAATAAGGGTATACTGTCACCAAGAATAAAACTCTTAAATAGCTAAGTTTAAAACTCTACTACAAATGGAGAAAGAAGCAGATTATGAAAATAATAGGATCCCATATTACAAATTTAAGTATAACTAAAAATTGGGTAGCATTTTAATTACCTGGTGGTGGCAAGTGTTTGCAATTATGTTGATGTGCTAGTTTAGAGACACTCCTCGTGATGGCGGGTGTTTGTATGTCAGCTGAGTTTTATCATGGAAGAAAGAAAAAATATTGTTAATTAATTAGAATACATTATAATAACATCCAAACTAGGTAAAAGAATAATACCTTTCCCTATACGACCACCAACACCTCCATTTACAATGTTCTTACCCATATTCTTTGGTAGATCTTGCTCTGACATATATGCAAGCTAAAACAAAGTAATTAGATTTCATAAATTACATAAAATTTCATACAATAACTAAAAAAGGAATAAAAGATTTTATATATTCAATGTCTACACACAAATAAATACTTAGAAAAAAGTTACAAAATAGTCACATCTTAGTCCTCAACATCATTAGCAACAATAAAATCATCCAAATCTGAGTTTTTCTTCTTTCTCTTCTTTCGCTTCCCCTGACATCCTTCCCTTCGTTGACTTATGCTCTTCATTTTACTTGTTACCCATTTGACGACTTTTTCTCCTCGTTCTACTTTGAAATGATTAGTTGCTAAAGAAACATTTTCCATATTTCTTATGGATTGCAAAACATAATTAAAACCCTGAATCTCTCCTTCTTGCACAACTTCATCATGACTTTGATCTAGTACTCGCTCTTCTTCCGGCATGCTATACAAGTCTCGAGGCTCTATCTTAATCACAACATTCCAATCATCATGTCTTGGATCTTGAACATAAAAGACCTGCTCCACTTGAGATTCTAATACAAAAGGCTCATCTGTTTTTAATGAAA
Organism: Tamarix chinensis; assembly: GCA_030549775.1. NCBI lineage: Eukaryota > Viridiplantae > Streptophyta > Magnoliopsida > Caryophyllales > Tamaricaceae > Tamarix > Tamarix chinensis. The sequence continues at coordinate 75,081,127 of CM060182.1, forward strand.
AGCCTCTATGTATGCTAGTTATGCCATATTCATCTACTTTATATCCTCTACCTTCATGTTGCATGTCATACCAATTACACTTTAAAACAACAACATGATTTTCACCGGGATATTGCAACTCATAAACATCTTTTATTACACCATAATATAAGTCATTTGAATGACCATCTCCTTGCACCATAACACCGCTATTTTGGCATTTCTTATCTACTTCTCGATCAAGTGTATGAAATCTAAACCCATTAGCGATAAGCCCACTATAGCTCCTTGCGGTGCGTAACGGATGACACACCAAGTGATACAAACTTTCATCAATTGATCCTTCATTATATAGTTTCTCCACCTATTAATCAATGAAGAAAATATGAATACATTTACACATCATAGGTAAGATTTTATCACATCATAGAAATTAAGGAGAGATGACATACACGATTATAAACCCAATCTGCAAATTGAGTCTTATGTCTCCTCTCTACATTCCTAGGATTTGGATTTTCAATCACTAGTTCTTCTTTGTGCATCCTAGCATGGAAGATAAAATTGAAAGTTTTATGAATTTACATATATAACCTTAATCTACATATATGATAAATACACTTATGAATTTTAGAATAACAATTGACTTACTTTACAAATTCTTGAAGCTCATCACAATTATGGAGGACATATAAGTGAGCTTGATCAAACTCCTCGAACCCAAGTTCTTGAAGGACAGGCTTTCCCAATGGACGCCCAATACGTTTAAAAATGTCTATTTGATTTCTTTTGTCATCATTCCCAACTTCATCATTTCGACTTCTACGATTAAACATAGTAGTCATGTCATCTATATACCTAGAACAAAATGTAAGGCATTCATTTGCTAAATAACCCATTGCAATTGATCCTTCGGGGCATGCCTTGTTTCGAACATTGGATTTCAAGGTACGCATATACCTAATAACATAAATTTTGATACAAAGTTAAATGCAGAACTAGGTTATTTAAATATAAAAGTAAATGAATGTAAAACTTGTAATTTAAAAAGTACCTCTCTATTGGATACATCCAACGATATCTCACTGGCCCAGCAATCTTCGCCTCTTCTACCAAATGAATGACTAAGTGCACCATACAAGTGAAGAAGGATGGTGAAAAGACCATTTCTAATTTACACAATATGTAAGGGATTTGACATTCAAGAGAATCCAAATCCTTCATGCTCAAGTTCTTTGAGCACAATTTCCTAAAGAAGGAACTCAATTCAATTAATGGTTCGTAAACATGTTTTGGAAGGAGCCCACGAATAGCAATAGGAAGAAGTTGCTCAATAAAGATGTGGTGATCATGACTCTTCATACAGGAGATCTTCCGGCCATTATCTTTCACACAACGGGAGAGATTTGAACAATAGCCATCAGGAGTCTTCAACTTTTGAAACATCTCGCAAAATGCTGTTTTTTCATCACCCCTCAATGTATAGCATGCTATAGGCACTCTTACTCTATCCTCTTCACCATTTGGATGAAGATCTTCCCTTATACCGATGGACACTAAATCTAATCGAGCCTTCAAGTTATCCTTAGTCTTATCTTTGATATCCATCAATGTCCCTATAATATTCTCAGAAATATTTTTTTCAATGTGCATCACATCTAAGTTATGACGTAATTTTAGCTTGTGCCAATAAGGTAGCTCAAAAAATATGCTCTTATTCCTCCAACCATATAAGCTATTTGTATCATCCCACTTCCTCTTTGTATCTGTCTTTCCAAATGGTACTTGGATAAACTGACTACACTGCCTCAAAACATCATCACCAGATAATGGGATAGGAACTGTACCCTTTTCCTTTGTTTTGTCAAAGGCATTAGGTAATTGTCTCCATCTATGATACATTGGCAACCAACGTCTATGCCTCATGTAACATATCTTATCTGTTATTGAACGTGATCCAGCTTCCATATGACAACATGGACAAGCATAAAATCCACTAGTACTCCAACCAGACAGGTCTGCATAAGCCGGAAAATCACTAATAGTCCATAGTACTGATGCACGCATAACAAAGTTTGTTTAGCATGGGCATCATATGTGTCAGCACCAACTTCCCATAATTCTTTCAACTCTTCTACCAAGGGTTGCAAATAGACATCAAGATCCATTCCCGGTGAATTAGGACCATCAATCAACAAAGATAACATAAGATAAGGAGATTTCATACACATCCATGGTGGTAAATTATAAGGAACCAAAATGACTGGCCAAATGCTATGAGACGATCCCCCAAAATTATTAAATGGTTGGAAACCATCTGTAGCTAACCCAAGTCTCACACTACGAGGATCTTTTGCAAATGATGGAAACTCCTCATCAAAAGACTTCCATGCTTGAGAGTCCGCTGGATGATGTCGCATTATCCCATCATCAACCCTATCTTCTTTATGCCAACGCATATCCTTTGCTGTCACAGCTGCCATAAATAACCTTTGCAATCTACGCTTTATAGGAAAATAACGTAAAATTTTATGGGGAACCCTTTTGCCATCTATCTTCCACTTTGAGGTATGGCATTGCGGACATTCTTGTGCATCGACATGTTCACGCCAATAGATGATGCAATAATTTGGACATGCATGAATTTTTATACAATCTAGGCCTAAATCACGGATGATCCTACGACACTCGTCATAGGAATTCGGAAGATTACAGCCTAATGTCCCATTTTGAAGCTTCAACATTTCAGTAAAGGAGGTATCACTCCAATGGTTCATACATTTAAGATGTAGCAACTTCATAAGATACCCTAACTTTGAAACACTAGAGCCATCCAAAGTCAAATGCTCTTTATACTCCTTCAAGAGGCGATAGAATCGAGCTGCTTCGCCAGTAGGTTCTTCCGAGGTGAAGTTATGTTCATTTCTACCATCATTCTCTAAAAAATCCATCCCAGTCACACCACAACCAACTTCTAACATCTCTAGCATGTCATCATGATCAATAGAAGTCTCATGGTCTGATGAAGAGACATTAAACACCTCACCATGGTTATCCCACACTACATAGCTTTGTAGAATTCCATTCTTCAACAAATGAAAGCGAACTTCAGTTATATTTTTGAAATGCACGTTTGCACACTTATTACATGGACAACTAATCATTCTTTCAGATTCTAACTGTTCATCTGAATGTGACATGCTAAAAGCAAAGTCTAGAAAACGATCAATCCCTTCCAAATATTGAGGCGATGCTCGATTCAATTTCATCCATTCTTTATCCATTTGCATTACCTAATTTTTATTTCCATAAAAAGTTAAACAATTTTGGATGATACAAAGAATAGCAATTAATAGAAAAATTATCATAACTTAAAAAATTTCCATATATACTTTCTTCATGTAAACTATACAAAACCAAATGGAAAACTATAGAGTAATCATATGAGTGAAAAAGAAGATGGACTAAAAGAAAAAAATACATGTAGTTGTTAAAATAGATATATCTACTTCCACATGTTTATATATTTGGGTTTCTAAAATTATTTCAATTATTTCCACAAACTTTCAAAATCTTCGGTGTCTAGTTGTAACTAAATTTCTAAATATATCATTTTATCTAAACCAAACCCTTGAATATACCCGACTTTGATTACCCTCATATTTGATTTTTTTAACCCTCATATTTTATTTCTAAATATAATTTTTTAAGAGACGCCTATAAGAATGCTGAAAATTAAAAACATCATCAGTATTATAATGCTAATATTATTGTATGAAAATAGTATACTACTGAACTCCACAGCCACAAAAAGAAATTATAAATTCAATCACCAAGAGTACAATAACTGAAAATAATAAACTAACCTCACAGCCACAAGGATAATTTTAGGTAGTTACTGATTGTTCGGACCCAATATTTCTCTCTCAGACCTACATATTCTCAATGTATAGCATTCAGAACATTTTTCCCTTCCTACACACAAGCAGGAAAGTATATACCAATTGCTAAAAAATGTACTAACTAGCAGGTTCTTACCTTTCAACCATGCAACAAAGCTATTGGTGGACTACTTTAGCTTCAATCAAGTCTCCTTTTATTGCCAAGCAGCTTAACCAAGTAGGAATGATCTATCAAAGTTGGAAACAATTGGAGCTTAGAATTGAATGGAAGTCCACAACAAATCAAGTCATTATGTCATACAAGCCCTTGAGTATAAAGAGAAAAAATATCCCCTCAAATACTAAATACATACCCACCATACACATAATATGCTAGATCAAACAAATTTACTGACTTTGATAATACAGCCCCAATTCTGGATTTTTCCTCATAATGTGCATGATGATAATGTAGTAGAATATGCTAAAACAACAGAGAAAGAAAAAGACAACCACATTTTACTTGATGCATATTCAATCCCAAACTTACAAATTCTTCCATTATATGGTCCTTATGCAATTGTAACTCCTACAATCTAATATGGTAACTACCAATCTTAAACATCATTAATATTCTTTGTACGAACTATATCTGATTCACAAAACTATTATTAAACCACAATTTCCCAACTATATCTGAAGTATATATAAACCCGCAGGTCCTTATGCATATTCAATCTAAACCTAAATTCGAAATTGGACAGATAAATCCAACAAACATATCAAACAATGAATTATGCTTTCAATTAGGCTTAATTACGGTTATTATCTTCAGTTTTGCAGCAAAAAATACCCTTTTCAGCCATCTTACCTGACAGAGTTTGCAACAATCAATGTTATTCGAAGCCCAGCGCCCGTCGTCGGAATCACCACCCAGCCGGACACCACCAGTCGTTGTCGGAAGGAAGCAAGGTTGTGTGCGTTGCAATGTCGAATGGGAAATTTTAGGTGGTGAAGCCAAATGTTGTTTCGAATGGGAGTATTTCGAATGGGAGTAACAGCCACAAAAGTTGTTCCGAACATGTGGACGGACAATTAAGAAAACTTTGTGGTTGTTTCTTACCGCCGAAAAGTCCCGCTTAATGTGTTTTAGCAGAATAAACATGTATGGTAACGGTTTTGTCCGTTGCAAAAAAAACGAAAATTTGAGGTAATTTTTTTTCGTCACAACTAATCACAATCGTTGCCAAAAATTGCACAGTTTTAACTTTATAAAACTATTTTCGACCACAGTATAATAAATCCGTTGCTAAACATATATTTTCTGCCACAATTAATAAATTCGTTGCTAAAATTACTTTGCAGTCGGTGAAATTATTTTTGCCCTCAATATTTCGTAACGATTTTATCTGTTGCAAAAGTTAATTTGAAATTTAGAAAATTATTTTTAGCCACAGTTTATCGGTTCTGTTGCGAAAGTTAGTAAAGTTTGAAAATTGTCAAATTATTTTCCGCCACAATTTAGTAAAATTCGTTGCTAAAGTTATATTAACATTTCTAAAAATATTTTTTCCCAACAATTAGAAAAATTCGTTGCTACATAACAAAGTTAATTTTAGTATAATCTTTTCAAATCATTTTATTCATTTCTTAATTCATTTTAATTGGACAAAAAAATTATTTTTTCGCAACAAAATTATCGTTGCAAAAGTTATATATATTTTTAGCAACGAATAATTATTGTGGCAGTAAAAGTATTTTTTATAGCAACGACATGTTATTGTTGCAAAAAAATTGGGCATTTACGGCAACAAGCTTTTGCCACGAAAGTTATATATTGTTGCAAAAAAATTATTTTTTCGCAACAAAATTATCGTTGCAAAAGTTATATATTTTTTAGCAACGAATAATTATTGTGGCAGTAAAAGTATTTTTTATAGCAACGACATGTTATTGTTGCAAAAAAATTGGGCATTTACTGCAACAAGCTTTTGCCACGAAAGTTATATATTGTTGCAAAAAATAATTTTTTCGCAACGAAAATTTTAAGTCGTGGCTAAAACCCGTTGCCAAAAATAGCTTTTCTTGTAGTGTAGGATTTATGAGCATATTAGGTGAGGTTAATATCGACCAAGGTAGAGGAGGAGTGAAGGACATTTGGTGGTGAGTTGGGAAGAATTATGGTAAGAGACTTGTTGCAAAATCTTCATGAAATCATGAAGAATTTTCTGTTTGATTTAGTTTGATATGGTTCATGCATGAAGGTGGTAATATGCAACCAATATTAGGTTAAATCAAGTTTCAAGACTTGGCACTTTAATGGAAGTCTTGGATTAAATCTTGATTTATTTAAATAAGATTAGACTGAAGATAGTTAGGTTATGGCATCTAATTATGCTTGAAATTGATAGAATGAATATGAATATAATAAAATAAAAATATATAGTTATTTAATTTCAATTTATGATAATCCTCAAAGTTTTGTAAACTTTAGATAACTAGAAAATCAACTTAAGATGCAAAATACAAATAATAAATAGCTGAATCACAAGTGAAGATTTTTTTTCTTCTTTAAAACTCATGTTTTTAATTGGTTTGAAAATAATTAGAAGACTCATAAAAATATAAAGAATTAAAACATGATTATTTTTGAATAATTCTAAAAATGTTAGATGACCAAAAGTAACTTAGATTATCTCACAAAATCAAAATTGTAAAAAAGAATAAAGATTCTTGCATGAAGTTCCAAATCTTTTTAAATATGTGATAAACTATCAAAATTGAATAATTTTATCTCCGTAAAATATAAATCTTGAATTATGTTAGGGTTTCAAAAACACAAGATATCAAGATATCCATATTTGTATGTGTCTAGATATTAGTTTGAAAACTTGAAGCGTCATCATTAATGACTTAGTGGTTGGACGAGTAATTTGGATTTGTCGAATTATGGTTATATATTTGGTAAAAATCACTATGAAATATGGAAAGAAAAATATAAATATGTATAGAGCTAACTGATTCCTTACCAGTTTTTTAACTACTTCAATGATCTTCACTACTTCAAGATTTTTTTTTTTTTTTACCATTACATTGAACAATGTCGGTGATTTGAACGATTTGTTAGTATGATCGACCGGTTTTTAAATTATGGTCCAAATATATCATGATTGATTGCGCCCCCCATCTTTCTGAATTAGTCGTGTTTGGTAAACTAGTTGTAGGACTATGAATAAAATGAATTCACAAAATAATTTTTTTTTCTCGTATTTTGTTATTCGAAGAAATTATTATGAGTTACGATGAAAGGCAATATGTTTAAATCTTTTTAAAATGTAACAACTTGCATCATTAACATTGATTTTATTCACGTCCTTAGTGCGGATCGAATTCTGATTAATCACGATGCAATATTACATTGATACTATTTTTGCTAAATTCTTGTAGTAAACAAGGGATGTGTTTGTTGAGCTATTCATATATATATATATATCGCCCAAATTCGAAACTACAGTATTTTCTGCCTCTCCAACCTTCTCATGGCCTACCATGCATGCTATCACATCTTTAAATGAAGTAGCAAAACAAATTAGAAATATGTAGACTTAATGCATGAGGTCTATTTTCTTTGTTAATTTATATCTCATTCCCTTTGTACACCTCTTCAAGAGGTTAATTATATCAATTAGTTGAACCATGCATTTTGAGGACTCGCTAACCATGCACGCATCATCATATAAAATGCTCCACCTTGATACTCATTGCTAACAGTACGCCAACCATATTCCATCTGATGCGATGGCTTCAAAGAATTACATTTCGTCTCCAAGACATGAAATCGAAACCCTTGCTTCACGACTCATCATTTTTTACCTGTTCATCATCATCGGTCCATCAAGTAAGTATTGTTGGGTCTTGTAACTAAATCAATTTGTCAAGTTAATGATATAATTAGTTTTACGTACTCTGGCTGGCTAGCTAGCTAGCTAGCATTTTCCTTTAGCTAGTTTTTATACAAACATTTTTCTACGTGCAGATGCACAAATTGGAAACAGAAGGATTGGCATCAACTATGGCAGAGTGGGGAACAACTTACTTTCACCATACCAATCCATTGAGCACATCAAGGCCATGCAAGCAGGCTACATCAAGATCTATGACGCCGATGCAGAAACCTTAAAACTCCTAGCTAATACCCGACTTCGGTTTCAATCATGGTTCCCAACGATCAAATCCCTCTAATCGGATCAAACGAAACTGTAGCCCGCCAATGGATTCACGATAACGTCTTGCCCTATTTACCCCAAACTAGGATCCGATTCATCATGGTAGGCAATGAGGTCCTAAGTGCCAACGACGATGCTCAACGAGATAACTTAGTGCCCGCCATGCACCACATACAAAGGGTTCTTAAAGCCTATAGGATTCACAGCATTAAAGTGAGCACACCCTTAGCCATGGATCTTTTAGACGTGAGCTTTCCTCCATCAAACAGCGTGTTTCGGGTAGACACTCTTTCGACCCTGGTCCCTATACTTGAGTTCTTAAACACATCCGGGTCATATGTCTTTCTTGATGTCTACCCTTATTTTCCATGGTCTGCGGATCCGAGAAACATTAGCCTCGACTTTGCACTTTTGAATCCCGGGCATCTTACGTACAGAGATCCGGGTAGTGGGCTCGTTTACAACAACCTCTTAGATCAAATGCTCGACTCCGTGTACTTTGCAACGACAAAGCTCGGGTATCCAAATATTACAATTGCAATATCCGAAACCGGATGGCCTAATGCTGGGGATGTGGACCAGCACGGGGCGAACGTACACAATGCAGCTACTTACAACCGGAACTTGATCCGAAAAATCAATGCTAACCCGCCGCTAGGTACACCCGCCCGACCCAGGATCGAGATGCCGACATTCTTGTTTTCTCTGTACGATGAGAACATGAAGCCTGGGCCTGGGACCGAGAGACATTGGGGGCTGTTGAGGCCTGATGGGACGCCTGTTTACGAGATTGATCTGACTGGATTGAAGAATAACTATGGACCATTACCTCAGCCCATGAATAACAGGCCGTATGAAGGAAAACTGTGGTGTGTGGTTGCACCTGGGGCCAACGTGAGTGCGTTGGCACCTGAGGTGGCTTATGCATGTGAACAGTTGAATGGGACTTGCGATGCACTTGGGCCCGGCAAAGAGTGTTATGAGCCTGTTTCTGTCGTCTGGCATGCTAGTTATGTTTTTAGTGCCTATTGGGCTAAGTTTAGGACATCTGGGGGTACTTGTCACTTTCATGGCCTGGCTTCTCAGACCACTACCAACCCAAGTAAGTGTTTCTTTATTCCAACTCATAGGTTATACCTCATACCTGTCATGCCAACTAGGGCTGTAAATGAGCTGAGCCAGTTCGGTATTCGGTTCGGCTCGGCTCGTTAAAAGATCGGTCCGGTTCGTTCATTTAATTAAACGAGCCTCAAAGTCGAAAAAGTTCGGCTCGGTTTATTTTTTGGCTTTGGCTCGTGAGCTCGGCTCGGTTCGGCTCGTTAAAAGCTCGGCTCGGCTCGTTTACAGCCCTAATGCCAACCAACCCTCTGCATGGTTTGCATTGAATTTTCTCTCTTTGCATGCCCAAAATCAAATAAGTTTGAGTTCTTCAAAAAATGTTATAACCCTTCTGATTTTTTTTTTTAAAAAATAATTTTTATCATGTACTGATAAAACATTTATTTTTTTTACAGGTCATGGATCGTGTAACTTTTCAAGTGTAACGCTCCCGTAATAATAAGAGCATGTATGCTCATAATATAATTGTTTCAATTTAGCTTATTCTAGGATAGAATAGTATAAGAACTTGCTATTTTGTAATAACTTCATCGTTGGACTTAATATATCAGAAAAAAGCTTCGATGGATATTTACAAGTGTTCCATTATTTTATGCCAAATCATCGTATTTATGACTGTGTTTTTGATTGAACGTTTGTTAATTAGTGATAGTAGTTTCATTTTCTGAAGCCTACAGTTCAGTGTACATAAAATTTTACCAATCCCCGGGGGAATTCAATTCAATACTGTTATCCATGCGCCTCGGATCGGTTGGCGAAAGTCTTGTTCCAGCTTAACTAGTTGTAGGATTCGAAAGTTCTGAATATACAATAAATTTAAAATGGATTAGGAAAGGTTTCGCGGCGCTAACAGATATTACCGGGCTCAAAAAGATTGGTTTTATAAAAATAAAAAAATTTCTTAATTGTAAGCAAACTTCGCCCAACAGATTGTTTTTTTTGGGGGAGGGTTGATCGTCCCATGCAATATTTTTGAGTGTCCATCTGTACTCATCGTCGTCGTAAGGCTCTTAGATTTCTATTAACCGGCTCTGTCTCGAGTTTGGATTGTCATTGCAATGCTGAACATCAGAGCCGGCATCTTCTTTCCGTCGTAGGAATAGGATATTCCTTTGCTCTCATGCGACCGTGAGTTTCCTTGATCAATTAATTGCTCGGTATCCATGACCGAACTTTTATCTCCATCTCTTCCTAGCTCCTCGCGCTTGAAATGCTCCCCTCTCACTATCTCCACCACCTTGTCTCCTGCTCCAAACGCCAAACTCCCTCCTTAGGCAAAAAGCTCCATGCCCAGCTCATCAAACTCGGCCTCGACCTCTTTGGCCCCTTACCCAATACCCTCGTCGGCATGTACGGCAAATGCGGCCTCCTCCGTCCCGCTCTGCAACTGTTCGACGAAATGCCGCAGAGAAACCACATCTCTTGGTCATCAATTCTCACTGCTCATAACCATGCCGATCGCTCCCGCAAAACCCTCGCTATTTTCCCACAAATGTGGAAGGTGGATGGATTACTACCCGACCATTTTATCATCGCTAGTCTCGTCAAGGCTTGTGCCAGCTTGGGTAATTTGAGGTTGGGAAGGCAAGTGCACGCTCACTTCCTTGTGTCCGAATACCATCGTGACGATGTTATAAAGTCTTCGCTTGTTGATATGTACGCAAAGTGCACAATGGTGGACGACGCTAGATCGGTTTTTGATTCGATTGGGATGAAAAATGCCATTTCCTGGACTGCTATGCTTTCTGGCTATGCCAGGATCGGGAATACAGTAGCGGCCGTTGAGCTCTTTAGGAGGATGCCGGTGAAGAACCTAGTATCCTGGAGTGCTTTGATATCCGGTTTGGTGTCGAGTGGCCATTCGTTTGATGCGTTCAAAATTTTCTCGGAGATGAGAGGTGCAGGGGAAGCAGAAGGTGTCGACGGATTTATTCTTTCGAGCTTAGTTGCGGCTTCCGCTAATGTAGCTACGTTAGAGCTAGGGAAGCAGGTTCACTGCTTGGTTATAATCCTTGGTTATGAAAGTGACTTGTTTGTTATGAATTCATTAGTTGATATGTACGCAAAATGCAGTGATATTACAGCAGCGAGGAGCATATTTAGGGAGATGCCATCGCGAGACGTGGTGTCTTGGACGTCGATAATAGTTGGGACAGCTCAACACGGTCGAGCTGAAGAAGCACTGGCTTTGTATGATGAGATGATGATGACGGTAGCGGATGTGAAACCCAATGAAGTGACGTTCCTGGGATTGATCTACGCTTGTAGCCACGTCGGTCTGGTAGCCAAAGGAAAAGATCTCTTCGCCTCCATGATTAAGGACTATGGGATCAAACCTTCGCTGCAGCATTATACGTGCTTGTTGGATCTGTTGAGTCGATCCGGCCACCTTCAGGAGGCGGAGGAGTTATTGGAAGGCATGCCATTTGAGCCTGATGAAGCTGCTTGGGCTGCTTTATTAAGCGCCTGTAATAAGAAGCAGCATGAAAGCAGAGACGTCGCTTTGAGGATTGCGGATCGTATGTTGGGGAGCTTGAAGCCGAAAGATCCTTCCACGTACGTTTTGTTATCCAACACGTATGCAGCTGCTTCGATATGGGATAAGAAGTCGGAGGTGAGGAAGCTGATGTCGGATATGGATGTGAAGAAGGAACCTGGGTACAGCAGCGTCGAGGTGGGGAAGGAGAAGGTGACTTTCCATGCAGGGGAGGTGTCGGATTCTCATGCAATGAAAGAAGAGATTCTGGATAAACTTACGGAGTTGGATCGAGCTATGAGGAAGAAAGGTTATGTTCCGGATACGAGCTACGTATTACACGAGATGGAGCGACATGAGAAAGAGAGAAGGTTATTCTGGCACAGTGAAAGAGTGGCTCTAGCTTATGGATTGGTTAAATGTGTTGTTCCTGGGATGAGTATTCGGATTGTCAAGAACCTTAGGATATGCGGGGACTGTCATACAGTTATGAAATTGATTAGCTCCATTGTTGGTAGAGAGATTGTTATTCGGGATATCAATAGGTTTCATCATTTTAAGGATGGTAGATGTTCGTGCGGAGACTTCTGGTGACGATAAATGTTGCAAAAATAATATATAAAAAAATGGTTGCTGTTGCTGGTAATGATGACCCACTTGAGCGTTAAATGTTAATGATACTTTTACCTGATTCTTGATTTGGTACTTTATGTTACCCAAGTTGGGCGCAAAACACATAATTTGAAAACACATTCGATCCAAATTTCCTGAATCAATTTTAAATATTTATCATTGTTCAGATTTATTGATTCCGAAAGATAGATAAATATCGCCACTAACTATCTAAAAATAACCAAAACTCTACCTTAGCCTGACATCAACTCAGTTGTAGGACTATAAATAAGTAAAGTTGAACCGAATATCTTTAGATTTAATCTCAAGGTTAAAATAAAGTCCGGACTTGATTCATTTAATTAAATAAATGAATCAAGCAAATTTAAGCTACAAAATAAACCGATTCTTATATTTTTTTTTGTTTGGATTCAACTCATTTAATTAAACGAGCAAATCGAACTGAGCTTTTAAACAAAAAAGCGGACGTAAATACTGAATAGACTTAGCTCATTTACCACCTTACTCCTGAAAAACGAATAATAATACACGGTGGGATTCCAATACATGCTGAGAGACACCGAAGAGTGAAAGACCATATGAAATTGGCCTTCCAAAATTTCCTGTGTCGATGGATCGCCACAGACAATCCAACAACGTTTCCTTGTTTACGATGGATGGATGTGTAAGGAAGCTGTAGTATGATCTGTGTGTACATGCTGAGTTTATAATGTGTAAGCAATTAAGGTTTACCTTATTCAAATCTTAGAACAGAACTGTACCAAAGATTTTATGAGGCATCTTCTTTTCTTTATTTATTTATTTATATATTTATGCCAAACTTCGATCTTCTTAGCTATTAATCGGCCGACCTGTCCAAAAACTCTCTTCAATAAGATTATTAATTGCCACACAAGACTCGTACCTATTGAAAACTTGATTCCGTTTACGGCGGAAAGGGGATTCTTATGGGATTTTATCCTAACACGATTTCAACCAAATCACAGAGTGTATCAGGACGGAAACTCTGAGGCCGTACACAATAGATTAAACACCCCCCCCCCTTGGGACACTTACACGACATCTCTTACGAAAATTGTTGCTCGTGTTTATCTTATTCATCCATCAATAGGATAAGATACAAGCTGTTGAGACGTAACTGTTCAATTATTGACACGTTACGTATGACCTCGTATTTTAGCGATTCATACAACCTTTGGCTTCCTCTCCCCTCCTTTAACTCGGTGTACTTATATAAACCATTGTTTAATAGTCTGCACGGGGTCGAGAGGGAGGGGAGGAAATAAAGGAACCTTATTATTTCACTTTGGTCGGGGAAGATGATGGCGACAGATGTTGCGGCGGTGGCGCATAGTCAGGTAGAGGAGAATGAGAAGGATAAGGCGGTGATGGGTGGCTGTTGTGGCAGACTGAGAGGGCCTGGATATGCCACTCCTTTGGACGCCATGGCTTCTGGCCCTAGAGAGTCCCTCATCTATGTAACCTGTGTCTACTCTGGTAATACTACACCCACTTTCCTCCCGCCCATCATCATCTATGATTATCATGCCATTCGTTCATTCTTTCTTCTATGGTTTTGTTTGGTAATTGAAATCTATTTGCCCGTAGTTTATCTGATTGAGGCTAAAATTGAACTTTGTTCAGAATTTCAATTCAAATTCTAATCTACTTGCTCATCCAAAATTCACTGGTAGTCGAGCTTTCCCCTGATTCAGTTGTCTACATCATTATATAGTCTGCTCATGTGCACGATGGTTCAATCGTGTATTTTTTTTGGGGGGTCCAGCTTGAGAATTTTCCCATAACTTACAGCTGAGATTCTAATAATGTTACTTCTTTCTCCAAATTTCTCCGCGACGATCATATTCAAGTTTTCAATACCCTTGATGGACTGATTCAATTGAGTGTTGATTATAGTCGGCATGTGTGGTCTGAAAATATTTGATATGTTCATATGATTGCTAAAAACAAAAATCTTCCTTCGCCCTCCTTTATTGTTTCTGCTGTATGAATCTGCCCATTGCTGCAAACTTTGGTTTGCATGTTTCATTAGAGCAATAAGTCACTGCAAGGTTCTGAATCTTTGTTAAGCAGGAACCGGCAGAGAGAAGCCTGACTATTTAGCTACAGTTGATGTGGATCCGAATTCACCAACATACTCCAAAGTTATCCACAGACTTCCGATGCCTAACCTGGGGGATGAACTACACCACACTGGCTGGAACTCTTGTAGCTCATGCCATGGAGATCCGTCTGCGGAGCGACGTTTTCTCGTGCTTCCTTCTTTACTGTAAGCCACCTCTTTTCTGCGCTCCTTATAGTTTCCTTAAATCTTTTTTTGTTTTTCCCTTTTTTTATGACACCCAGATCAAGAAATTTGCCACTACTCATGTTCAAGACAGTAAATGTTAGCTAGTAGCACATCTTATGTAGTAGCATTTTCTTTATGGGTGCCAGAGGTCCTGTTAGATTTCACTTATTAATGGGAGCTTCATGAACTGAACAAACGCTGCAGATCTGGAAGAATCTATATTGTGGATACTAAGAAAGACCCTAGGGCTCCCTCATTGCACAAGGCTGTTGAGCCCGAGGATATAGCGAGCAAGACTGGATTAGCATATCCACACACCTCTCACTGCTTGGCCTCCGGTGATATCATGGTGTCCTGCATTGGGGATAAAGATGGAAATGCTGAAGGAAATGGATTTCTCCTCCTCGATTCACAATTTAACGTCAAAGGAAGGTAAATAACAACATGATATACCGTTGTCTTTGAACATGTACACACCACCATATTATTGTTGATTTGTGATGTTACATACATCTCTTCTAGTCCAGGAAAAGGACTTTAAAAGTTGATATATATGCGGAGATTAGTGGAGAAAGTTCGATTATATGGTTGCTAATTATTAGCGCTATGGTAACCTTTGGTTTTTTAGGTGGGAAAAGCCGGGGCATAGTCCATCTTTTGGTTACGATTACTGGTACCAACCTCGACACAAGACCATGATCAGCTCATCATGGGGAGCACCTTCTGCCTTTACTAAAGGGTTTAACCTCCAGCACGTGTCAGATGGCCTGTATGGAAGGCATCTGCACGTCTATAGCTGGCCCAATGGTGAAATAAAACAAACACTGGATCTTGGAAACACAGGACTCTTACCGTTAGAGGTTTGTGGACTACCTGGCTTGGAGCTCCAAGAGTATATAGAAAGTGTGTTTATTACTCTCTCCGTTTCGGTGGACTATAATTTTTTTCATTTTCGTTTCATAATATAAGCCATATTTCAAGTTTTAGCAAATATATATTATTATATTTCCTAGTTTACCATTTTTTTCCATCTCATCAATGGATCTCATAACAAGTAAATTATTCTAATTTCAATATAGGCATTTTAGTCGATTTTTGTATCATTTATTCTAAACTTTAATATTTTTTAATGTATCCTAAAAAACTATAGGACCTCTATTGTTAAATGGAGGGAGTAATCGGCTGTTTAGCACTTTAGCTTTACTTATGGGTTTGTTGCTTAATTGATTTTGTAGATAAGATTCCTGCACGATCCTTCTAAAGATACTGGGTACGTTGGGTGTGCCTTGACCAGCAATATGGTTCGATTCTTCAAAAACCCAGATGATACCTGGGGCCATGAGTTAGCAATAACAGTGAAACCGGTGAAGGTGCAAAACTGGATTCTGCCCGAGTTACCTGGACTTATCACAGACTTCCTAATATCCCTCGATGACCGGTTTCTCTACTTTGTGAACTGGCTTCAAGGAGATATAAGACAGTACAATATCGAGGATCCAAAGAATCCAGTATTGACTGGCCAAGTATGGACTGGAGGACTGATTCAAATGGGAAGCCCTGTTGTAGCTGTAGCTGAAGATTGCTCTACCTATCAGGTTGATGTCCCAGAAGTCCAGGTACTGTGCCCTGGGAACAAAACAGAAATCATAATAAGCAACTCTTAGTCGCCCTCTCTCTCTTTCTCTCTCTGTATATATTTCAAGATCTTGATGAACATTTTTTTGGTTTTTCCCTTGTGAACTTTCAGGGCAAGCGTTTGAGAGGGGGTCCCCAGATGATCCAGCTAAGCTTAGACGGAAAGAGGCTCTATGTGACCAACTCTCTTTTCAGTGTATGGGACAAACAGTTCTACCCTGAGCTTGTTGAGAGGGGATCACATATGCTACAGATTGACGTGGATACTGGGAAAGGTGGACTTGCTATAAATCCAAACTTCTTTGTCGACTTTGGATCAGAACCTGAGGGCCCTTCTCTTGCTCATGAGATGAGATATCCCGGTGGTGACTGCACTTCTGATATTTGGGCTTGAGGTGCTGCTCATGTTGCACTTCTCATCTCATGTTAGATGTTACTGTTATATATATTATTGTGGGAGTTTTAATAATGTAACTTTTTATAAATATAAATTAAAAGCAAGACTCGAAGTTTTATTCTTTTTTCGTTTTTCCCATTTTCTTTCAAAAGAGAATCCTTTTCGCTGTATTAAATCTTGCTAATCCAAATGCATTCGTGATTTAATCGGTGTTAGGGCTGCTTCTCTTTACCTTTGTTTTAGAGCTTATTATCAAATTGGCAAAATTTTAACAATAATAATAATAATAATAATATAAAAATGATTATAATAATAATGGTAACGAAAAGAATAGTAGTATACTAATAAGATATCAATTATGACATTAATAATTATAATAAAGATATTACTGAGAGAATAATAGAGCCTTAGCCTCAAATTTTTCTTTGGTACTATTGAAAAAAAAAATAATCCAAAGTTTTAAGCTGACATCGTCAAAGACAGTTGTAATAGTTACCATGTTGATCCAAAATAAAGCATCAAAAATAACATTTTGAGTTGCCTACCTACAGTGTTATAACTCTTCCATTAATTATTAGGATTAAATAGTATACATATATACCTACAATAGTTTTCAAGTGTTCACATTTTTTTTTAAATTTTAAATATGAAAAAACTGTGACCATATTTGGCACTATTAGTTGATGAATTAGGCTATAAGTTAAAAGTATTAACTGATATATTGCAAAATAGGAATACATATTATATAAGATTATGTAACAGACACTAAAATATGCAATGTTTTAAAAGATTATGTGCTTCTAAAGGTTTATAAAACCTCCCCAAAGACCCCCAAAGCGCGCATTCGCTCACACCGGCGCCCATACATGGACTTAAAACACCTACCCCCAAAAAAAGAAAAAGAAAAACTTTGAGGTGGTTGTGATAACGGTGCATGTAATAAACAAATATGATCAAAAAGAGATAGGCCTAGTTATATGTTTTATAATTGGTTATGTTTAATACCTTCTAATTAATTACTTTTTTTTTCAATTGTTTGATATTTACCTATTACATAGGACTATTTCACAATTCATACTTCAAATCATAAACTGGACGAAGCTATATATATATATCGTGGATATTACGTGATTGGGGTGATAAGGATTGGGTGAAGACCTTCCAGGTATGTGGCTCTAAGCAAGAAAAATAGTGGCTCCTCACATACATGCATCCTATCAACATACATGCATATGGAATGTACATGCAATTCATGCGTAATCCAAGTGCAATACAGATGCGATACATGTGCAATTTATGTGAAATGTATGAGGTCATAAACGACTATATATAATATTTCATGACAAATGTATGAGGTCATAAACTACACGGTGGTGGAAATTACATGGTGGAGGTGTGGGTTGTTTATTAATATTGCCCATGGACAATGTGATATCAAATATATGTCACTGCAAGGGATCTACAAAATGTGACTTTGTGACCAAGATAATTTAGTGCGACGAACATATTTTATCCTTTTTCTTTTATTTGTTAATTTCCTAATATTTTCTAACATTTAGAGTGAAATTTGTTAATTTATTTCCTATTTGTTTGTGTTGACGTCATTGGAACAATAGTCTACATGATCATATTGCCATTTTTTATTTAAGAAATGAAATGTATGTCTTGTAAGGATTTGTATTCTTTTCTATAAAATATGTATTTATCACTAATTGATATATAAATAAAGATGGTTATAAGATGTGAATACATCGATATAAGACGTGTGCTTGTCCTATAAAAATATGCGCCCTTTCCAACAATATGTATATTTACAATGCATGTATTTGTCTTTTGTTGCTTTATAAATAAATTATGTGTATTTATTTAAAAAAAAATATGTGCATATTATTAGATAAGATGTGTATGTTTATATTATGTGTATTTATATTATGGATTATGTGCATTCTTATATATGCATCTAAGATATATCAATAAGAGTATCTGATTATAGAGAAAAATGTAAGAACTTGCTTGATATAGTTTTTTTTAATGACCTAATTTAAAGATAATTTAATGAGAATTATATATATATGGTGCTGATTACATTTATTATGCTAAGTATTATTAAGTACTAACACCAACACCATATATTAATTGTTTCATGTCATCCAAATTAGTAGAAGTACGCTTTGTCTTCTTCCTTTCAAAATTTAATACGATTAAACATATTTAGGACTCCTAAATATTAGGAATCAAAGTTTGAGTCCAGTTGGAGGTTGATTTTAACTAGCATGCCAGCTATGAATCGAATGATGAAAGTAGGCAATTAGTTTCCTGGTGCTCGTCTATGTCAACATGTTTATGATCAACAGGGCCAATAGTTGCAATTAAGACCGTCATCATGAACTACTAGTGCAAGAAGAACCACATATATTCTGTTTTCATTTTCAATTGGTACGACGTCACAAAAGGTACTAGTTTTTTGTGATGCTTATAAAATACAGTTTAACATTCAAACCCAATCCTTTCTCAACCTCAACGAACTTAGTGTCACCATGGATTACTCCAGGGCAAGAATGGATCAGCCGAGGATAGAAGAATATAATAATGATGTCTAGTACAAGTAAGATGATTATGAGCAAACCAAGAATGGTTGGGAAGAAGAAAGAACAACAGAGATAGAGCAACTTAGAACCATCAACCATGTATGTTGTTAGGACAACTTCTAGGTCCATCAACCCCACTCTTTTGAGGCACGATGAGCTTGGCTCCTACGGACGTAGCCTCTACCCGCCACCCTCCAACTAGGGATGGCAATGGGTCTCGGACCCTACCCAGATCCACTAGACCCACCTTATTTTTAGCGGGTCTAGGTCCATATATACCTTGACGGGTCTGGGTTTGGGTCCAATAGTTCTAGACCCAGACCCTACCCATCAGACCCGTTTATTATATATATGTGTGTGTGTTTATATATATACATATATAAATACATACTAATATTATGTTTGTCATTGATAATCTTATTTGAGCTCCTTATTCATTTTTTTTAATTTTATTTCTGTAGATTTACTTTATAAGCAAGATGTACAATATTGTATTCTAAACGTATGAAAATATTATTTAAAAAGTTAAGGTAACTATTTTAATATATTTATTTTTTCACATGGAGGATTTTTTTAACAAAAAATACATATTGAGTTATATAAAATATAAATGTATTTGTATTTACATAGATTATTATTATTTTTTTAAATAGTCGGACTCATTTAGGACTCGTTTAGAACCCGTTTATCCGCTTGACCCGATGGATCTGGGTCTGGGTCTAAACTTTTGAGACCTAACAGATCTGAGTTTAGGTAATATAAACGGGTATGGGTCTGAGTATGGCTGGACCCTGCCCAAACCCGACCCATTTCCATCCCTACCTCCAACCACTGGTGTAATCCCCCAAAATTTTAAAAACCTAAAATTTAATAAATAGCTTTTATTTAGGATAAATTAGCTTTTGAAATTATTTAATTTAATTATTTTATGAAATTTTTAGTATATAAATTTGGATAGGAATATTTGATAAATTAAAATAAATATTTTTTTTATTTTATCATACTCTTTTTATTTAAATAATTTTTATTAAACTAATATTTTACTAAAATTATCCTTTTTAAGCCCATATATTTAATTATATTAAATTAAATTATTAAATAAATTTATTATCAAAAATATCACATCCTATTATTCTATAAATTAAATTATTTTAAATTCCCCTAATTTTCCTTCCCTTTCTCTTTTTTTCCTTTTTTCTTTCTCCTCCTTCTCCTTTTTCTTCTTTCTTTCTTTTTCCTTTTTCCCTCCTCTTTGGGCCGCCAAGCCAGCCTACAAGCCCTTTCCCCTGCGACTGGGCTGCTAACCCATCTTCCCCTCTCCCCTCCTCTTCCCCCCGCGCTTGGGCCACGACCGTTCTGCCTTCCCACGCATGTGTCGACTTGCCCCATTCCTTTCTTCCTCCTTCTTCTGCCTCGACCCAGCGCCCCCGACCCATCATCATCACCATAACCACCGGCACCTCGAGCACGCCAACCACCGCAGCCTACAACCACTACCACCTCTCTCTCTCTCTCTCTCTCTCTCCTTTTTTTTTTTCACCATTTTGGAACCGGGCAGCCATGCACCCCATCCCGCATGGATACCCTTTCCTCTTCTTCGTCTCCCTCTCCCTGCCACCCTAAACACTGCCACCGACCGGTTGCCTATCCCCCTACCCTCCCTCTTCTTTTTCTTCTCCACTTCAGCCCTTTTTCTGCCCTATTTTTCGAGCTCAAAACCTTACCCGACCTCCCTCTTCTCCCTTTCTTCTCCTCCCTTTTTCCTTCCTGTTTTGGCTACGCCACCGCCCCTCCGCCGCTTCCTTCGCCACACCAACAGCCTGCAGTGCCCCTGCCACCTCATACTACTGCCCTGCACCACCACAACACCGTCCAAGCCACCCCACAACTCCTTTTTCCTCCCCTCTTCTTTTTCTCCCCATTTTTCTCTCCATTTTTCTCCTTTCTCGGCAGCCCCCTGCAACCCCACCGTTCGCTCACTCCAGCCGCCTCTGCTGCCACCCAAACCACCAATCCACTCCCTGCAACCTCCTCTACCACCCCCATACCTTGTTTGGCCGAAACAAGCCCCCTCACCCCTCCATTTTTTCCCTCTCTTTTCCTTCCTTCTCAGCCCAATCCACCTCAGCAGCCATCTTCGCTGCCTCGCCACCGCAACCTCCACCGCCCTTAGCTGCTAACAACCCATCAACAGCCGCCACTTGCACCCTTCCATTGCCTCTAATCCTCTCCCATCTACCCTATTTTCTAGCCTAAAGACCTCAACCCGAAAATAACCATTATTCCTTTCTTTCACCCCCCCCCTCCTTCGAGCCTTCCTCTTTTTATTTTTACATGCAGCTCATGCTACATGAGCAGATGAGTTGCCGCATTCTTGATTTATTTTGGTTAAAAATTTTAAGGTAAAATAATATTAATTATTTCATTAATTAAGTTTTATAAAGTCTTATATTCTTGGTTTCCTTACTTATAATGTGAGAAATATTAGTATTATTCTTAGGTGTTGATTTTGCTAATTAAAGCTTGAATTTTTAACCGGGATATCGGTAAGGTTTGATTTTTACGGGATATAAGGTAATCATTAAACCCCACTTAAACGCTTGGATAAACGTATGTTAGCACATTAGGATTTTTAATATGTTATTATGCTTGATATTTGTGGTTAATATAATATATATATTTGCTTATATTGATTAATAAAAAGGAAAGTATACTAGTTATGTACTATGTGTGGATATATTGCCTAAGGAAAGAGTTTGGCTATTAATGAAAGTGTTAAGTACTTATCCATGTTATTTTATGTTATTGTGAGCCCTAGGGGCATTTTAGTATTATTTCTTGTACTAGAATGTGGCCTAATATGTGTGGGTGGTGCTAATAAGTATTATATTAAAATATAATAGTTGCTGGAGTTGGATATTGTTAATGGAGTATTAATATTATAATTCCATGTGATAATGTTAATTTAATAAAAGTGGTGTAATAAAGGGGGGGTAAAGTGGTAATTTTGGAGGCAAAAGGGTAATATGGTAATTATATAAGTAAATGGAAAAATGATAATTTTGGGAGGAAAGGGTAAAGTGGTAATTTTGGAAGTAAGGGGTAAAATGGTAATTTTGAAGGCAAAAGGGCAATATGGTAATTTTATAAGAAAAGGGGTATTATGGTAATTTTGGAAGTAGAGGGAAAATGGTAATTTTATGAGTAAAGGGGTATTATGGTAATTTTGGGAGTAAAAGGTAAAATGGTAATTTTAGAAGAGAAGGGCAAAACGGTAATTTTATAAGAAAGGGGGTGAAACACTAATTTTAGAAATAAGGGGCAAAATGGTAAATTTCAAGTAAAAGGGGTATTATGGTAATTTTATAAGTAAAAGGGTATTGTGGTAATTTTGTAAATAAAATGATATTATGGTAATTTGGAAATAAGGGGTAGAAGGATAATTTTGTAAATAAAAGGATATTTATGGCAAACTTGGGAGTAAGGGGTAACTTGGTAATTATGATAACGACGAAGGATAATTTGGTCATTAAATTATGATTATAGAAGGGCGATTGGATAATTATGATAATAGAGAAGGGTAATTTGATAAATTAACCAATAAAAGGCATTATAGTAATTTTAGTAACGGAGAAAGGCAATATAGTAATTATATTATGGAGAAGGGTAAATTGGTAATTGTAATTATGGAGAAGGGTAATGTGGTAATTATAATAATGGATAAGGGTAAAATGGTAATTATAACAATTGAGAAGGGTAAAAGGGTAATTATAATAATAGAGAAGGGTAATTTGGTAATTTAACCAACTAAAGGGGTAATTTGGTAATTAGGATAATGAAGAAGGGTAATATGGTAATTTGACCAACTAAAGGGCAATTTGTTAATTATAATAAAGGAAAAGGGCAAATTGGTAATCTAACCAACCAAATGAAAAATATATTAAATATAACAATTATGAAGGGGGATTAGTGACCTAATAGGTATAGAAGATAACTTGGTAACCTAAATCAAGTAAGGGGTAATTTGATAATTATGCAACAAGGAGGGTAATAAGGTAATTTGTCAAGTAATGAAGGGATGACTTAGCAACTATATAAATAAGGGGTAAATGAGTAATTTGTACCTGACATGTCGTTGTGATTATGGAATTTCATAATATGACTCGAATAACGTTGATTAGCAAGGTAAGAGTATTTGATAATTAGTAAGTATCACGAGAACGAATCCTAATTCGAAACTAAATGAGATTATGATGGCCTTAATGATTTCTCTGTGTTATCTTAGATAACCGTTTGAATAAGAAATGACTAATGATATCAGAACGATTGAAAGTAAATAAGTATCTGATTATTGTGTTTTTCGTGATCACTTTAATTAAGATACTAATACTTAAAGAGAATGACCTCGAGATCGGGAATGGTGGCTCTTTAGGGGTCGCTATCCTAAAGACGTGGTCTAACCCACGATTATTCTGGTATTTTTTGGTGTGCCTTTGTGCCCCAGCCATGCCCTATATGTTACTCTATCTAGCTCTTCGGACCTATTTATGGGGTATGCATACTTATGGATTAGGTGTCATTATCGATAGGGTACTGAGTAGCTTTATGCACCAGTATGACCAGGGTACCTTTGCATCCCTGGGTTGATGGTTGAAGAGTACTGAGTTGCTTGTATGCACCGATATGACCGGTGTACCTTTATGTCTCGGGTTCTTGATCTCCCGTCCGAGGCAAATAAATAGAATTATTGTGCTAATTAAATATAAAAAAAGCACTAATCATGAAAGTGAAAGATTAATGAACCGGTCCCAGTTGACTTATGATATTGAGCACCGATCCACCGGTTATAATAGTGGCTCAGGAGCGTGTTGCCCTAGCAGATGATTATGAGTACCGATCCACTAGATATAATAGTGGTCCAGGAGCGTGTCGCCCTGGATGATGTTGATACCGATCCACCGACAATAATAATGGGGGTCCCAAGCTCAATAAAACCAGTCATGAATGTGAATAAAGTTATGAAAAAATACTAATGACTTATAGTGGAACACCATGTGAGTCGGGGCCAGACCGATCCATCGGCAAATAATAGTGGTCAGGAGCGTTTTGCCCTAGAGATCGATCCACCGGCATATAATAGTAGTTAGGTGTGTTACTGCCCTATAAGTGACCGATCTACCGGCTACAATAGTAGGGTTCCCACACTCACATGGGTATAAAATCTAAGAGATGTTGGAATAAGGATTGACTAATGGCTTAAGGCCCGAACACATTGATTTTGCACTATGACATGACTTAAGTCCGAGAAGTATTAATTGTACATTATGACTTATTAATAATTGATGGACTTGTTAAGTATATGATTGTGGTGCATGTATTTCTTATTATATATGTATATAGCTCTGTATCATGTGTCACATTGCGGGCCTACTTTTAAGTGTGTTTTTAAAGGGTTACTCAGTACCATAGTACTGAAGGGTTCCATTCATGGGGCCCCTACCTATTCAATGGGCAGTGTCCCTTGGAGGTCCTTTTCAGATGTTATTCAAGTGGGTAACGAGAAAGAGAGAAAGGTATTATCCGGGGCTGTTAGGGTTTTCTTCTCCTTCTCTTTTAGAACCCTAGTTTTAATGTTATTGTTGTCTTTGTAACCACAACTGGTGGATTTTATTCTTGTAAACGGTTTGTCACGCTACTCTAATTTAAATATGGTCTGTAAATTGTGTTTCACACTTTTAGCCTTGGTACTTGGTACTGGAACGGTAAGAGTGAACCAGTCTGGTACTAAGTATGGCAGTAATATCCCCAGAATTTACTATTTTATAATTTGCTTCCACTAACTCTTTTAAATAAAATGAAATTTTTCAGTAGTAAATTTTGGGGGTGTTACAACTGGTCTTGTGGAGACTCAAGATTCAACAAGTGCAAGGGTTCTATCAACTGAGTCAAGGAATATTAATTATGTCCTAAAGGTTACTATCATTGGGTTCTTGTTATCACAATGTTAATTTAATATTGATAATTTATAAATTTAAATAATATTGAGCATGTAATCCAACAAAACTTGGTATAGGGCACAAAAATGGCCACCTAAGGTAATTATTGGTAACTAAATTATTTTAAACAAAATATGACATTGTATTTTAAGTACAAACAACCACAAGAAAAAGAATTTTAGTAGTTATGTTTGACTTTTTATGCAAAAAAAAATTACTTTTGTAACTATTTGGCCATAGAAAAACATTTTCATGGCGAAACAACCATAAATTTTCCATAAAAATTTTTTCTTGTGGTAAATAAATTACGAATTCATCGCGAAGACTAAATTTTGATGGCTAACTCGTCATAAATTTCCTCAAAAACTATTTTTTGTGGTCTACTCATGATGAATTTGTCATGAAAAACCATTTTTGTTGCTATCTCACAAGGAATTTGCCACAAAAAAAAATATATATCTATAGCTACCCACGGATTTGCCATGAAAAAATAATTATGTGGCTAACTCAACAGAAATTGCCCACAGAAAGGTATTTTTATGGTTAACTTACCATAAATTGGCGACAAAAAGATATTTTTATGAATAACTCACCACAAATTATCGACGACAAGATATTTTGGTGGCTAAATTGCCACGAATTTATTATAAAAAGACATTTTTTAGAGTAATTTGCCATGAATCTACCACGAAAAGAAATTTTCTTAGCTAACTTAGCATGAATTTGCCCCAAAAATATATTTTCGTGACTAATTTGCCACGAAATGACATTTTGGAATCTTAGTATCCATGAATTTGCAACCAACATATAATTTTATGGATGACTCATCTTGAATTTGCTACAGAAAAATATGTAAGTTATTTAGCTATAACTCAAATAAAATTATGATCATATTATGAATTGATTAGGTCAAGTTTTTTTTTAAATTTATAGTATATTATATTTCCATTATTGCATTTTGATTATATTGAAAAAAAGATAAAATTAACTAATTATTAATTTGAGCCATAGTGTAAATGTATATAAAATTTATTGACTAATGTATATATATAATATAAATGCCAATATGTAAAAGTAAACACTATATTAAAAATTAACTAGGTCATTTTTAAAGAATGGAATAGTATATTTTCTATCATTCATTTTTTTACTATTTTGAATGAAAAAAAATAAAATTAACTAACTATTAATTTGTGTCCTAAATTAAATGTGCATATGAAATATGAAATAGTATATAATACACACACAAGTATGCATACATATATATCAATATAATATAGTTAGAAGAAAAAATGTTATTCTAACTATGGATAAGGTTTGATACATCTACCTATATAAATAAAATGCAACTATATTAATGAAAATCTATCTTTAAGGAATTTTATAGTTAAGTACAATTGACTTGGAATAGTTCAAGAATGAGTGATCTCACGTAAGTTTCCTCAAGAAACATGCTATAACTACCCATGAACGATATCAAGATGAGGTTTACCATAATTATTATCAAACTACTACTACTACTATTACTCCTACTATTGTTGTTGCTCTTGCTACTCTTGTTGATGTTGTTGCTGCTCCTACTCCTATTGTTGCTCCTACTCCTGTTGCTCCTACTCTTGCTGCTCCTGTTGTTGTTGCTTCTGCTCCTGCTCCTGCTCCTGTGGTTGCTGCTCTTGCTCTTACTCCTGCTCTTGCTGTTGTTGCAATTGTTGCTCCTGTTGTTGCTACACCTGCTTTTGATGCTCCTCCTCCTCCTATTGTTGATGTTGCTGCTATTGTTGCTACTTTTATTACTACTATTGTTGCTCCTTCTATTGTTGTTATTATTGTTTCTCCTCCTCCTGATGTTGTTGCTTCTACTCTCACTCTTAATGTTCATACTCTTGCTACTGCTGCTCCTACTATCGTTGTTGCTGCTGCTCCTATTGCTACCGTTGTTGTTGTTGCTCCTACTACCACTCCTACTATGCTCCTATTACTGCTGCTTCTACTCCTACTAGTCATGAGACCACTTGTAGCTATTGAAATGTATGCCAATGGACTACTCTTGGCTATCAAGATGTAAGTTAAGAGACTACACGTGGTTATTTAGATACATGTCGCTGGACTACTCGTTGTTATAAAGATATGTTCTATGGAACTACTCATTATTATCAAGACGTGCGACACAAAACTACTAGCTATAGAAATGTGTGTCAAAAGATTGATCATGGTTATCATGATATGAGCTATGACTACTCATAATTAATCATGACTTGGGCTACAAAACTACTCGTGAAAGTCGAGATATAGGCCACAAATTGCCCGTGGCTAATTTCACCAAATATTTCTATTAAATCACTTTTTTTGTAGCTATTATTTTCATTACGATCTTCTATGTCATGGAAGGTAACACTTAAATTTTTTTTGGGTGAGTGTTTTATCAACTAGTTCTTTAATTAATTACCACAAATATTTTAGTGGTCCATGTGATGATTTATTAAAGTGGCATATTAATAATGAGCTAAAAATGCTCTATTATATATGGACTAGATTTTATGTTTTCTTCAACGGTGCAAAGTAATCTTACACACATACGAGAGAGAGGGGGGAGAGGATCAAATAAAAACCATCTTAATATTATTAGATCATTTAAATAGAAGATCCGTATTTACTCTCAATAAGAAGCACACTTGACCTAAAACTACATGGGAACGTAGTGACATTAATGTAATTACGGATAAATCATTATAAACGATAGGCTTGTGATAAGTAGTGTCGTTCCCTCCAATGTCTCATTAACATTTATGGATTCGGTCAAGGGAATGTCGTAAGATCCCATCATTAATTCGGTGTCTCCTCTTTCTTTTTTTATTTCTTCATTGTTATCACATTTTTTATAATTAAATTTATTTTTTATTAACATCTAATTAGTAGTTTTGCTCTTAAGTTAATTTTTTAATTTTTTTATGTTTATTTTCATCTAAGTTTTTTTTTTCATGATTAATTATGTGTTGAGCCTTAGGAATTTCAAGTTTATCTAAGTTTAGCTTTATTAATTTATATGTTATTAAATTAAATAAACTTTTTGTGATTTATGTTTACATTCATCTTGGTTTAGTATTTGTATTTTAGGATTCTCATATTTATTTTAGTTTAGAATTTTTTTTTGTTTATTTATTTTAAGTTTTATAGATTGGGTTAGTGTTTATTTCATTTATTTTAGGTATTTTAGATTTTTAAGGGTTTATAGGGTTTAAGCTTACAGTTTATTCTATTTATTTTAGTTTTTTTAAATAGATTTTTTTATATTGGTTTAGTATTTATTTCATTTATTTTAATTTTTATAGAATTTTTTTATTTTAGGTTAGGGTTTATTACTTATGACTTATAGTGTAGGGTTTAAGGTTTACGATTTATAGTTAGGGTTTAAATTTTTAGGGTTTTGATTAGAATTTAAGGTTTTGAGTTTAGTACTAGAGTTTACGGTTATGCTTTGGGTTAGGATTTTATGTTTATGTTGAGGGATTATAGTTTTTTTCTTTTTATTAATAAAAGTTATTTTAATTATTTACACATTATTTTAGGAACTAATAAATATAGTATTAAATTTTTACTAGCATCCTTTATTAAAATATATAATGTATGGATAATAATAATAATATATATATATATATATATATATATATATATAAGGATAAAAATAAAATATAATCTCAAACTTTTCTAAAGTCACTTTTGTTTTAATATAAAATTTTGATAATACGACGAGTTATTTTTAACACATAAGTAGTAGTTTATATATTAATTAAATCTTGACCGTAGAATATATGGCTACTTACATACACACGTGTGCGCGTATGACTAGTTGAAAAACGATAAGAATGAATTAACACAAAACAAGAAACACGAATTATTACATAAAAGACTAGTTGGATCGGTTAGTGGCTAGTGCGACCAATAAATATCAAACACTTGAATCATAGAAAAGAAAAATAATAAACACGAGAAAGGAGAGTCAAAAGCAGAACCAATGACTCAGATAGCAGTAGTAGGTGAAGTGCGGTCCAGACTCCAGGGTCCGTCTATCCTGTTGTCTGCCACAATCGTATTCTACTTTTGCGCCCCCCCCCCCCCCTCTTCCACCCAGGGAAAAAAAACAGGGTTAAGAATCGCATTGTCTTATATCTAGCTCACCGAAGTGGAGGTACCGAGGACACTAGTTCAGCTTGCCAAGCATGGAGTCAAAGTCTTTCAAGAAAATCCTCATATGGTTCTGTCTTCTTATTCTCTGCCTCCTGAATAATGGGATCAATGCAGCGGGAAAGACAATTGAGGCACACAAGCCATGTAATGGTACAATTCTGGAATGCAACGAAGGCGACGAGCTCTTGATGGTGTCGGAAATAACCCGGAGGATTCTCAAGCAGGGAAGATACATCTCCATTGGTGCAATGAGCAGAGAACAGCCAGCTTGTAGTGGAGGTGCTCGGGGTCAGTCTTATTCTAGAGAATGTCTCCCTCACCCATCTAACCCTCAATCCAGAGGCTGCTCAAGATATTACCGTTGTAGATCTGATGCATGATCGACAGATCTTCCCGTGGTTCAGGGGTTGAGATGAGGGGGTGTTAATGTTATAGTCTTACACAGGCTGATAGAGATGAAGTTCATTAAGGTTTCATTCTTCTACTAGAAGAATGTATGCAAGTGTCTTTTGCTCATCTCTCCTAATTTGGTTAGATTTTTGGGTCCTGCGAATGAAGAAACCGTATTCTGATAATGGCGTCTGATGTAAATTTGGAAAAGAGCCGGATACATGTGCGCGGCTCTTTTCCACAGTATCTGGTTCTAAACTAGTCAAATTGGAATGGTACGACAGAACCAAGGTTGTGTCGTAATTAGGTTCCTTTTTTGCATATTCTACTTCTGTTTTGGATACATTCAGTTTCATTATTATCCTATCCTAACATTCTACAGCTATTACCCAATTGCTGTCGCAGGGTCCTAGATTTCTGGATTTCCAAAGTAACTACAAAACCAAAACCATAACTCCTCTGGACCAACCGTGTCCATCTATGAGTGAATAAATATCGTTTGCCAATGAATAAGAAAAAATGGTGACGGTGCACCATGCATAGTAAACTAGTAGCAGCAATAACTTTCCAAAATTTAACTGAGATGACAGCCATCAGATTATTTTGTTGCATACAAGTTTCACACAGAAACAGCCTATGCAAAGAAGAAAAAACACGCACGCACGCAGCCAAAAAAAAAAAAGTAAATTTCCAAATTTGAGACACCCAGCTCCTATTATCTCCTTACTGCATGGTTTAACAGCAAAGACAGCACCGTGCAGAAGCTGGTCGGCGTGAACGTCAACCAGGAACAGAGGAACATACACCCACATTATGCACCCGCACACAATTCTGTCTATGGGCATCACTTCTAAGAACACGACAGCTTCCACACTTCTCGGACATTTGACGAGCCATCTGCTACCTCAGCAATCAGGCTACTTGTCATAATGCCTGCAAAACATGAAAGCAGCTCAGCGATATGATACTTTCCTACCAAAGAAGTAGGCATGTAGTCCAGTAGCAGTGCCAACACAAAGGATGCACAATATATATCAACTCTCCTCTTCAGCAATATGTAAACCCCAGATTTACAGTCCAAATGACAACACTTATCATCAAGGTTTCTGGGAAAGTCGATCATTACCATCTTTCTGAACAATAGACAGGAATTGCCTAGATCCCCCACCAACTCCAAAATAATGCCTCTTAGCTGCCATGTACACAATGCCATCGGGATGACAGACACACTGCAAAGAAAACACAGGCAGATCTCAGAAAATGAGAAGTATACATTACCAGAGGCAAAATCATCGACAAAGCAGAGGTATTTAGACCGTCTCTGCCATCAAAGTTACACCTTCTTGATAAGTTTATATAGACTTTGTAGAGCAGAGGTGCAATAAACTGTCTCAGCCATCAAAATTATGTCGTATCTTGGTTTTCCATGAACAGCAGATGAAGATGAATCCTTGACATCATCATCACATGCATATGGAAGAATATTATCAACTTCAGCCCAGTCACCAGCAAAAAAACGAGCTCCTGCTGCTGTACTATTACTTTTTGAACCATCAACTGCAGTTACAGTTCCATCTGAAAGATTTGCTGTTACATTTGGAATCGTAAGGCATTGTAAGACCTCTGAATTGAAATCCTGAAAGTGCACTGCGGCTGCACCCTGATGAGATAAGAGATTTAGCATGGTTAAAAAGTGAAACCCTGACCCATCTTCTGTTCTCTGTCTTCATTCCCTTCTTGAGATTTTGTGTGGAGGAAGGAAGAAAGATACAGAAAGAAGAGAAGTTTGATTACCTTTAGGCAAGCAAAGATTCCTGGGAGTCCATGGCCACATCCAAGCTACATGATGAGGGGGGGAAATAGCTTAGAGAGCGACAGGAAATGAAAAATCTGATAACTCTTCTAAAATCAATCGGCAATGAGAAACAATAGATCCAAGGAAAAATACTGGAGATTCAGGCCAGCTCAAAGGTGATTACTCCCCAAACAATGGTCATCGGTCAATCTCATCCCCCCCCGGCTCCGCCCCCCGGGGATATTTTGATTCAAAAGGAAAATCACAAATGTATTCAAAGTGGATGCAGTAGATATCATATAGGATTCCTGGCTGGCCAAGGTATTATCAAATAAGTTCAACTTTATCCCAAGTTTATGCATGCCGGAGTTCAGTTTCATACATTCTCCCTCCAACAGCTCCCCCACCTACATATGTCATACAAATAAGGCTCATAACACTATGTTTCCATTAGGTAACGCTTATCCTCCCGAAAAAGAGTTAAATTCGGTCTTCATAGTTTATAGCTTTATCAGTTTTGATCCATTTTAAAATAAAATATTTGTTTTAGTCCTGTAGAAACATTATTAAGCTACTATTACAATTAATCTTAATACTCTCTCCTTTAATAAGAAAATTTCACCTAATCGCCTAATTACATAGTATTATAATTATTAATTTATTACTAATTTCAAATCTAATTTAAAAAATATTATACTAAAAATCAAAAATAGTAAACCTCTCATTATCCAACCCAACTAGGAGTCTAGGATGTAATTTGTTTACTAGGATATAAATAGATTTGAAATTAATGATGCATTAATAACTTAATTATGTAATTAGAACGTAATTTGCTCAATAGGAGAGAGAGAGTATGAAGATTAACCTATAAGAGTAGGCTAATAGGTTAATATAGGCTTTAACTACTAATTTGAATATAAAGTGATTCTAATGAGATCAAAATAAATATTTTATTTTTAGAGGAATGAATACAGATAAAATTGAAAACTACATGGACTAAAACAAACAATTTTTTTTTCAAGGAACCAAGATAGATAAAATTCAAACCATGGGGACCGAAATAGTATTTGATTCTTAGCTCCACTACTTGGCAACATATCAACAGATACCATCATTGTAACTGAGGAAAAAAGAAGGTAACCGCAAGACGTAATCATTTTACATAACATGCCAAAGAAAGGAAGAGGGAAAAAAGAATAAAAAAAAAATTGTGTGACTAAGAGGAATACCGGTATCATTTTAAGCAAAAAAAGACATGGAG
This sequence comes from Tamarix chinensis, assembly GCA_030549775.1. Lineage (NCBI taxonomy): Eukaryota > Viridiplantae > Streptophyta > Magnoliopsida > Caryophyllales > Tamaricaceae > Tamarix > Tamarix chinensis. The sequence goes on from CM060182.1 coordinate 75,113,999, forward strand.
GAGTTCAATGTATCTTAGGGAATGCCTAAGCATGTAGCACGAAAGAGCGAAAGCAAGAATCACCTTAGAATTAGAAGTCCCACCTCTAACACTCTCTTTCCTTCAAATGATAGCTTTCCTCTCTGGAGATCTGAGTCAAGAGCTTTCACCAAATCAAGTGAACCTTCCCATAATTTCAGTCCCCCTGTCATTCACAAACCGGCATCATACGTACGATGGAATTAGCAGTATATTCACACCATTAACACCCATAGCAATTGAGTGGAAAATTTGAAATAGAAAAGTGCTCACACAAACCTTCATATTTGCCTGGAACTAAGTCTGAGTTAGACAACGCAAAAACTTCTTGTGTACTCACTCGACCCTATAGCAGAAAGAAAAAGAAAAATTAACTGAAATTGAGCAATTCGCCTCATAAAATCATAAATTCTTTATGAAGTTAACAAAATTACTGAGAAAAGGACAGACCTTCAGCAAAGTAACACTTCCTAAGATGATCTTTTCAACAACATATTTCACCGAGTTCGAAACCTGGAAGTTGCCGAAACAATCAATCCACTCAAGCCATTTGACGTTTCAGAGAGGAAAAAAAAATATCCAATAACCCAACAATTCCGAAATCACAACCCACAATAAATCAGCAAATAATTACCTCAGAGGGAAATACTTCTACAGACGGGGGTGGAGGCGGGAGTGGAATTTCTTCGAAATCCAGGAATCCCAGGCCTAGTTTAGGCTTGTTATCAGACAACGATTGAAGCAGGCGAAATGGTTCAGGTTCTCTTCCACCTTTTTCTCCCGAGTTCTGAGATTGAATAAAAGAAAACCGTAAGAATATGATATGATTACAGAGAACATAAAAAGAGAAAAAAAAAATGCTTAATTTTTAGAAAGTGAGATACTCAGTGGCTTGCCTGGGCGCTTGTTGCGGCCATGGCTGCGATGCTTCAAGTTTCAACTTCGACTACTGAGCACCGGGACGCTGAGGCCGCGGCCGGCGATGTCGGGCAGTAGTTGGGCCGAAACTATGACATTTGCAGCCCAAGTAATAGAGGTTCTGTCATGTCGGCCTCTTTTCTGTTCTCCGCCCCCCCCCCCCCTTCCTCCCTTGTGTCATTGCGTTTGGAAGATACACAATTTACAATCTTTTCATACAGAACATGTACTTTTTCACTAAAAGGTAATATACGGGACTTGTACTTTAATTTAAAGGGTATAGCGTTTTTGACGCGAACCCTTAGAAAACCATAATTTTAAAAATTAAATTGATAATTAGATCTATATCATAATTGATTTATTAATTTAATAGTCAGACTAGTGGTTTAAATCGGTCGAGTTAATAGTATATATTAAGTTCAAAAATATAAAATATAAAAAAAAGTAAACTACACATAAATTTTACCGACTTCCGATCGGTTTATCAATTTTTATTGATTCGACCAATTTTTAATAAATTTTTATTGATTTTAAAATTTTAAAAATTAGTACATAAAATTTAACTAATAACCCAACCAGTTCTCTAATTTACCGGTCGGACTAAATTGTCTGGTCCAACTTTTAATACTAGGATTAAAACTCCCTCTTTTAGTCTTTTTACCCAAGCATTTTCTCTTTGTTCACGGGCCCTCGTGCGCCACCTTTTTTCCCATCATCTAATTTTAACCTACTTATTTTTCACTCACCCTTGTAAAGCCCGACAAAAGAAGTCCTTGGAATATTCAATTACACACACACACACACACGCACGTATACATATTTTGTAGATCATACATCTTATTTATTTAGTATTATTAACCAAATCAGTCATTTAATTTAAAAAATATTAAATTAATTACTTAATATTTTAGATTAGATTGATTCAGATATTAAATCAGTTCTTTAGATATCGAATTATAAGAACATCATTATTTCTAACTCTCTCTTCCCTATTCTCTTTTCTCTTTCATTCCTCCTTCAATATAAAATCCTCCATTAAATTATAAATTGATCTCTACTTTTGCACTCAATCGCCTTCTCCTTCTACAAAGATTATTATGTATATAATATTATTGTTATTAGTTATTTTTTATTATTAAAACTGCTAATTTTTAAATGACTTACATATGGAGGATCAAGTCTTTAATTTTATGATTTTAATAAGTTATTTATTTGAATTAGTTGTCTCTATGTGTATATAGACATAGATTAAGTAGGTTTTTGTTTGCAATATGGTGGTTTTTGGTTGTTTGTGTTTTCATCTTGTTATTGATTTTATTTTTTTCCCTGATTTTTATCGTTACCTTTGAGAATTTGGGTGAATGTTCTCTCCTTCTTTTATTTTTCTTTTTTTTTTAAAAAAAAGGTAAAGGTATGTATTCTTTTTTCTTAGGTCATTCTTCGAAGGTGTCCAAATTTTGATAGGTATTGGATGACTTTTATATCACTTTAAGAAGGGTCTAAAGCGCTAAAAAATTATTAAAGACAAAATTAATGACTCCTTATGTGGATTACTTGGTTGGCGTAGATGGATGAAAGTTACATCGATTGTTTTTGTTGCATTCTTTATATGTGAAGAATATGTGGATTGACCTCAAATTATGAAATTTTAAAAAAATAAGTAGTTGTTTTTATTTATTTTATTTTATTTTTGTAGAAATGAGATATTTTGTGTATATACAATGTAGTGATATTATAGATGCTATGTCATTTGTACAATCTATATGTTCCCTATCATTTGTATGTTCTTTTTGTTGGTTTACTTGTTGTTAGGGATGACCTAAATATTTTACAAAACTACATGACTCATGGTTACTTTCATTGTTGTTGTTATTTGTGAATTTGGATGGCTATTATTATTTGTGAATTTGGTTGTTATTATTTGTGAATTTAGCTGGCTACTTCATTTTTATGATGGAGATTTATAAGCTAGTATAATATAGGGGAAATGATTATTGTAAATAAAATATCACTCAGGTTCTTTTTTATTGCATAGGACATTATTATATGTAATATATTATAAAATTATGTAATTCAAATCCACTAGATGCATTCTTATTTTTGCTAAAATTAATATTTATAAAATATATCAGAATATGCATATGTGTAATAATATTTTCTTTCGACAATTTGAGTGGGCATTGTATCTTTACTTTAGTTTATTATCTATTCAAATAGGCTAATGTTTTTTTTTTCCTTCAAAAGATTATTTCATTCATTTATTGATTTTTGTACAATTCAAACCTTGTGTATGTGTGTGCATCATTCTTTAGGTTCGTGTATTTGTTTGAGTTCAGTAGCTAGGTGGCTTGGTAGTCATGTTTTGAAAGTAAATTATTGGTAGAATTAACTTAAGTGTTGATCCCAGGATTATTTACTAATAATATGTAATAAAAAGTTATTATTCAAGTACAACATAAGACTATTTTATTATTATTTTGTTATACATAATGATAATAAACAAATGTCAAAGGCTAAATATTTTTTATTATATTGATCAACAAGAAGTCAACATTTAGTTATGGATTATTATGCGTTGTGTTTCAAGAATTATAAATAAATGATGATTAAATGAATTTTGAATATGCGGCAATAATTCTAGTGATAATAATTTAATAGCAGTAAAAGATGTATTATTTATATATATGTTCATGTCTTTACAAAACTCTTTATATATATATTGAAGTTCATTTCTATCATATAAAAATGATATGCATAATTACTCTTTTTAAATCAAAAGTCCCATTAATCGGTTAGCTAGTTATATTATTTTGATCATATTACTGAGTATGTATTAATGCATACATCATTTGCCGGTTACTCACCGTTGTCGCGAATTGCGATCACATAGAAACACCCCGTTCTATTGTTTAACACAAATTGAACGTCGTCGTTCGTAACAGTCGCCGTCTTCGTTGACTTCATCGAAATTTTGTAACCCAATTTCAACGCTGTATTCGTCGGATCAGTCGTTTCTTTGCTTTCCAAGTCTCCCAGCCACTGCATTCTCACCGTTTATCGGAAAGTTTTACCGATCACCACTGATGGAAGGAGCTACGTCGGCCGGAGGCAGCGGCCCGGCGCCGTTTCTGTTGAAGACGTATGAGATGGTAGATGATTCGTCTACAGATCATATTGTATCGTGGAGTCCGAGTAACAATAGCTTCATCGTTTGGGACCCTCCAGAGTTTTCTAGGTTGTCGCTCCCGAATTATTTCAAGCATAGTAACTTTTCCAGTTTCATTCGGCAGCTTAATACCTATGTAAGGGTTTTTTCGAGTACCGCTTCGTTTTGATTTTTTTTTCCTTCGACATTTCTTTGCTAGTTTGCTGTATTAGATTCGGTATCTGTTGCTATGGTGATATTTGTATATGCTGCATGTTAATGAAATTGTTCTGATTTTATTTCTCGGTCTGCAATTTCTGAGGTTTTGTGTCTGTTTGTGGGTTGGTTGAATTAGCGCTATGATTTCCTACTCAGATGGGAGTGTGCGCTCTCTCGAGATGCTGAAAATTAGCTCTGGCTCTCTTGTCTCTCACGATGCTTATATAGATTTTGAAGCATAAATTGCTCCCGTGTTCAATGCCCTAATAAGATGATGAGCAGGGCAGGCGGCCCCTTGAATTTCTTCAGTACTCTCGGAGCGCAATTAATTATAAATCCTTCATCTTCCTTCGGTGTTCTAATTGTTCTTGATGTTTCATAAAGGACCACTTTCAATTTTGATGCTCGTGCTTCTTGATGGTTTGTCTTGGTGCCACATTCATCATGATTCATTGATATGGCAAATGCTTTTGTAGTGTATATGATACAAAATGATGTCGTGGATCATTGCAGGGAGGTTTTGTATATTAATTGTGCTGATCTCGTGGACGAAGAGTCTGTTCCCTGTTCTTTTGCAATATTGTATTAAGTCGCCTGATTTGACTCTGTATGATAGGGATTTCGCAAGATCGATCCAGAGAGATGGGAGTTCCACAACGATGACTTTGTCAAAGGTCAGAAACATCTCCTCAAGAACATACACCGCAGGAAACCTATTCACAGTCACAGTAGTCATCCTCAAGTGGATCCTGAAAGAGCGGCGTTTGAAGAAGAGATAGACAGGCTTTCACGCGAGAAGTCTGAATTACGAGCCAATGTTACAAGGTCTAAACAGCAGCAAACATCTGCAAAGTCTCAACTCGATGAGGTAACACAAAGGTTAGATGGTATGGAGGAAAGGCAGAATAGCTTTCTGCATGTCTTTCAGAAAGCGGTTGAGAGACCTGGATTTGTGGAGAATCTGGTCAAGAAGATTGAGTCTATGGATGTGTCTGCGTATCATAAGAAGAGGCGGTTACCTCAGGCTGATCAGCTTCAAGTTCAGCTGGTTACTGAAAATAATAGTAGCAGGGATAATAACAATAACCAATCGAATTCTAGACCTGAAGTTTTGAACGTCTTCCAGCCAGATTTCTCAAATACGCTTACATTGGAGCTATCACCAGCTATTTCGGACAGGAACTTGCTCTCAAGTAGCACACACAGCTCAAGTGAAGATTGGGGCAGCCCAACAACGACAAGGAAACTGCCTGAACCGCCAGGACGCAAAGATGCTGAGACGAGAACGAGCAGTCTTCCATTTGCAACAGAAACAGTGGATCTGACCGAGGCAGGGACATCACTTGCATTTCCATCACTGTCGCTGAAAGCAGGAGCAAAGGAGACTTCAGGATTGCAGTCCTTGCAGCAGCAAAACCTGGTGTCATGTGAAGATGGTGATGGTCACATCTCCTGTCAGTTAAATCTGTCGTTGGCATCTTCTCCTATGCAAGCCAATGTATGTCCTTATGCTGCTCGGACTGCAGCTCCAACAGACCAGGAAGTTGGTAGATGCCAGGAGATAAGGCCTAATGTCAGCAGTGGCAAGAGCTCCGATTATCTTCCTGGACTTAGTTCTGAGGGTAAGAGCGGCGCTGCTGCTAATGATATGTCATCCTCACAAGAGGTGCCTGTAAATACACAAGCACCTTCAGCTGCCCCAGTCCGAGTCAATGATCATTTCTGGGAACAGTTTTTAACCGAAAGGCCGGGCTCTATGGACAATGAAGAGGCAAGCTCAAACTATAGGGAAAATCCAAATGATGAACAAGAAGATAAAGGACTACATCCTGGAATGTCTAGAACGGCAACAAATTTGGGGAAGCTCACCCTCTAAGCACCGAAAGTTGGTACCAGTCATATAGTGGATTTGCTTATCACTCGGAATGATGCCATATTCAAGCCGTCCGTATAGCGCTAGGGTGTGTTTTTGGCAATTTGCTGTTCACGTTTCGGTATTTAATCTGTTGAGCTTTTAGATTCCTGAGTTAGAATGCTGTTAATTGCTAGTCCAAAAATATTTCTTTATTGTACAAGAACCTTAGCTCAGATGGCGGATTATGGTCATGCCACCTCAATGGAACATTCTGTTCGTTGCTCCATTAATTCACATGCAGTTAGATGGCTGAGCTCGTTCTTGCTCGAGTCTATATTTCATACGTGTATGAAAGAAAAAACCATGTTATGGGTTTGAATTGAGGCCGGGTGTGAAAGTTGTTGGTCACACCCTCATAATTTTGTGAGGGCCATGAACGCTTGTGGAGGGACAAAACGAACAAAAGCTACCATTAACTGCATTGGTTGGTGATGATTCACCGCTGTTCAGCAATTGGTGTCATCGGATGTTGAATTTGTCAAAGAAAACGGGCTATACTTACTTTCTCATCATCGTGGATGGATGATTCCCTTCCAAGGGAGTGTCACCTTTTGATGTATAATTGCATTATGGACGGTTGCCTTCTAAGAGTGTGTCACAGCTGTCCGGCTGAGATCACAGAAATACATAATGGAGGCTAAGACGTAGTAGAAAGATTTAAAGAAAGAGGGAGACTATAATTCATCTCTAGTATATTTATAATATTTTGTATTTTTATTTTTATAATTATAAGTATAAAATAATTAGTTATGAATAGACTGTAATTATATTCAATGTATATTAATATTTCATTATTATACTTAAAAACTTCTAAGTATAATAAAATTAATTATAAATGTACTTAAAAAATACTAAAGATATACTATAAATATATTAGAGGTTGCAGCCGCATACTCACTACGGTTCGCAACTAATAATTTTCCGGAAACAGGTGGTTGGTGGCCGCCAGAATGGATCTACTCTTATCTCCATTCAGCGCGAGGGCTTGAAAGGAGGGTTCTTTTTTAATTTTCATATTAGTAATGGTAGTGTTAAAACATGAATTTGACAATTGTTATAAAAGATGGGTATAATGTAAAAATACTTTCTTACAATTAAGATCCTTGCCTGAAGCTACTTTTTGAAGTTAGTTATCCAAATAAATAAATTTTCTCATATTCAGGTTTAAAAGTCTTCAAAAAATCACCTTTTCATTTGTAAATAATTAATTTTTAAAAATAACTTGAAGCAAACCAGCAGTGTATCAATTCAACATAGCTCAATATCATCTTCTAAGGGCTAATTTAGTATAGGAGTAATGGGAATGAAAAAAAAATTCCTCTATTTTATATCTTTCATATTAAGTTTTTAATAATAATAAATATATTTTAATAAAATATCCATTTTAGATCAAATTAGGATCTAAAATGAGTATTTATTATAGTAAAAATATTTAATTTTAACTAAATTATATAATATATATAAAATATAAGAGTAATTTTTCCACCCCTATTTTTCCTTAACCAAACAAGCACTAACTATTAATACTATAAATACATAGAGTTGATTTGCTCCAAGCCTCGAATGATAGATGTGGTGTCTAATATTTACAAGGTGCATAATATGATCAGTTATTTAAGTAATATATATTTTGATTTAACATCTTGGGTGTCAAGATCCACGTTTTGACCACAGATTTTCAAAATTTATATTGTTTTAAATAAATTTGATATTTCTAAATAAGGTTGTTGCTTTCCCAAGCACATGTTAGTTGACACATAGATTAATTAAAGGTATATTTTGTCTTTTTAAAGATAAATTATTGGTTGATTCTTTTACCTTTTTTTATTAGATTTGCCACCTACCTTACCCATATATTCATTCTTTTATAGTCGAATAAGCATGTGTTTTATTATATGGTAAAATTATTAATTATTAATAATATAAGGAATAAATTTTTATATGTTTAAACAACCAATAGAAAAATAAAACTAATCATTTATTTGAACAAATACCATAATATGCTTCATACTTATAGATTGTCGAATATTTATATGAGTCCAATATTTCCACAATTGAGTGTATATATATATATATATATATATTATTAATCCAAATAGCATAAAATTAAGTATACATAGCATGAAATTGCATTATCATAATAATATATAATTAATTGAAATTACCATTCTTTATTTTTGCACATAGCCTCCCACACACACATATATATTCATCAAATAAAACACACACACACACACACATGTTCATTAAATAAAAGTAGGTAATAGTATAACTACTTTTTTAATCAACTTTTAAAAATTCAGCAAGGCTTCATTTGGACAAAAAAATTTCTAAATGATGAATTTTTTTTAAAAAAATGAAAATTTAAAAGTAGTTCCCTTTTACGATTCCACGGTTACCAATTAATTTTTTGAATAAAGAATTTAAATAGGCAAATTTTAAATTTTCTTGTTTAAATAATTTTTATACATAAAATTTGAATAGATTATTGTTGTTGTTGTTGTTATTATTATTATTATTATTATTATTATTATTATTATTATTATTATTATTTATTAAAATTTTAACATGAATTTCAAAACTTTTAAGAACTATTTAAATTTTATTTTGCAATATATAAACAAAGTATTTAGGTTAGTGAAGTTTATAAAAAAATTGAAATGAAATTCCTTCTAGAAGTCCTTCATGAAAATAAAGCCTAAATTTAATACATAATTAATTTATTCAGATAAATATCCATTTTATAGAAACCAATTATTAAAAAAAAAAGCAAAGGCATGAAGAAATTATAAAAATAGATTAAATTCATTTTTATGTTCATCTAGCAAACAACAAAAAAAAGAGAAGGAAAAAACCCCCCGTCTATAAAATCTCTCATTTTGAAAAAAAAAAATCTTCTAGTTTGCTTTACCGGTTTGAGTCGATGAATTGAAAGATTTATTTTAGTAACTAAATTATTTAGAGTTTGAGGAAAATAGGTCTACCTAATTGAAAAAAAAAAAAGAAATGCTATTGCTTGTAATTTATAATGAGAAAAATGAATAAGATAAGTGGAAGAAAATAAATTTTATATGGTTAACTAAAAATGTGGTGGATAGATTAATATTTTTCTTAAGTTTTTTTCATTTTTTATTTTTATAAAGTAAATTTAACTATTATTCCACCTTTTGTTGGACTCCACGTATAAAAAAAATAGTTTTAGCTGAAACTTAGATTTATTTGTTTTATTTTAATTGTAAATAAGAATGCCTCGAAAAGTTAAGTAGATTTTTTGTGGAAATATTGCTATTATAAATGGTCAACAATTACGTCAAAAATGATACATTGATTTTATTTTATTTTTTATTGAAAACGTGAACACCCTCCACTCTCCTCCACCCACCCACAAAGATGCAACTATTGTTTCTCCTAGAATCATTGTCTGTGATTTAGAGCTTGAAATCAGTTAATCAACTATATTCCCTAGTACTCTCCCACCCACCAAGAGTTTGCATCAGCTAATTACGAGTATTATGGTGCGGCCTTAAGAATGGAATGTGATTGATTGTGTTCCAAATTCCGATATTAATAATAATCACCGCCTAGGTTGCAAGTAATCGGCTGCAATGTAGTATCAAATTCAAACCCAACGTGAAATTTTAAGTACTAGCATCTACCAATATGAAACGAGATTTTTTCTTTTTTCTAAGTAAATCAGACTCAGTACCTATGCTTTATGATGCAGTAAACTAAACAAATAAAAATTCGATTCGTGTCGTATGGAATTTATTTATTCATTGATTTATTGAAAACTTAATTCAATCCAAATGCTTCAGCAGCGGTTCCGACTACTCTTCTTTCTCATCAAAAAAAAAATTTATTTTTAATAATTTATTTATTATGTTAAAAGATAATGAATATTTTTAATATAATAATTATATTTTTTTACTGGAAAATAATATAGTCATAAATACAAGAAAAAATAGGAATAAAATTAAAAAATAAACATTTATTTTTTTTAAATAAATTTTCTTTTATATTAGAAAAACACTTTAAAATTAATATGAATTATGACCATCCCGATAAGTGAACTATCAAAACCAGTATAAAATACTACTCCTTTTGTATAAAAAAAAGAAAATATTTTGCCATTAAATTTTTGTATAAAAACAAAGAAAGTTATTTTAAAAAACTAGTTCCATATTCACCACCCCTATCAGACCTAAGTCTCTTAATCTTTCGGTCCAATTGGTTTTCCACTTCTGCTTTATACTTTAAGAACATACCTTCAGTCTCATCTTTAGACCTAAGGAGGAAAACTCTAGTATATCTCGAATAATCATCGATGAATGTCACATAATACCGTTTTCCTCCACTACTCTCGGTGTTCTTAAAATCAGCTAGATCAGTATGAATTAATTCAAGCAATTCCGTTGTTCTCGCTGTGACTGGTTTAAAGGGCTTTTTAACATACTTGGCTTCCACACAAACGGGACACTTCTCATAATCATTAGTGTCCAACACATTAATTAAATTCATTCGTTTCAGTTTGTTTATGGAAGCCACATTCACATGCCCTAGTCTACCATGCCACACAGATACGGATTCAACAATATAAGCAAAGAAGAACCAACTTCATTAATAGGAGCAAAAATAACGTTCAGAAACAAAAAGTCCATCAGACAGATACCCCTTACCCACAAATTCCCCATTTTTGGTCAACACGACCTTATCAGCCTCAAAAACTAGTTTCAAACCAGCCCTATTAAGCAAGCTACCAGAAACTAAGTTCCTACGGAGGGAGGGGACATACAACACATCATTCAACATTAAAGACTTTCCAGAGGTAAGTTTCAGAAGGACCTTTCCTTTTCCCAGAACTCCAGCAGTTGCAGAGTTTCCCATGAAGACATGCTCTCCATCTGTAGCATCCTGGAACTGGTGGAATAGTTTCTCGGTTCGCGCACAGGTGTTTTGAAGCTCCGGTTCCAGGATCCAATTTGTCTTGTCTCAACTAGATTAGCTTCCACAACCACAGCAGCTATCACTTCATCTGTCTCAGCAACATTAGCTTGTGGAGCAGGAGGACCACCACCTTGTTGATTCTGAGTCTGCGGGCCCTTTCTCTTAAAGCATTGATAAGCTTTATGACCTGACTTACCACACACATAACAGGTGAGCTGTTTCTTCTGAATTCGAGTGTCACCTTTCTTGAAGTTAGGTTGACCTTTCGCTTGACCCTTTTTCTGAGTCCATTTGCCTTTTCCCTTAGACTTGTCAGCTCTAGCAAAGACTCTACTATATTAGCACTCATTGAACCCAAGGCATAACAAAACTCCTGGTTGTCCTTCAGCTTCGCCTCTTCTGTCCTCATATGACTGATTAACTCTGGTAAGGTCAAATCCCTCTCTTATGCTTCAATGGTTTCTGAAATCGCTCCAGGATGGAGGGAATTTTTCTACCAGCATGTTGGCCTGAAAAGTTTCACAGATCTTCATTCCTTCACCCAATACTTCAGCAACCAGCAGCTCATAGTCATGTACTTGATTCATAAACTGCTTGTCATCAACCATTTGAAATCGCAAAAGATTTCCCACAGCATATTTCTTCTACCTGCTTCATCTGACCCATACTTGTTCTTCAGAGTGTCCCAGATATCCTTGGAATATCAACACCAAAGAACATGTCAAAGAGCTTGTTGTTCATGTGCTGTAGAATGTGACCACGAACGGTTTGTTGTCCCGTTCGTATTTTTCTATCGCAGCTTCATCACTTTTCTTTTCAACAGGAATGATCAGGGAGCTTGGAGTAGTGAGAGCATCATCTGTATCAATCTGACTCGGTGGATTAGTAAAAAGAACATAATCAACTTCCAAGGCCTCAAACAAAATTGTCATCCTCTGAGACCAACGACGGTAGTTAGTACCATCAAGCGGCTCAACTTTGGACATATCGGGGATGACTCTTGGTACACTTGAAGCCATTTCAATCCACGAAAAATAACACAGCAAGAGTATTGAACCAAAGATACTATAACCGAAGTAGAGAGATTCGATTATCCAAAACCGAAACCACAGCCAAACAAGACCTTAAGAGTACCAAACTGAAGAGGCCAAATTTACTTCGAATATCAACCAATTAATGCAGCAATAATTCGAACAATAAATTCGAATATAATAACTTTGATCCAGCAAATAAATTCCAGCAATAATCGACCTTATGAAGATCCAAAAAAACGTAAGTGGAAACAAGTATACTTTCGGCTTATATAGCGCAGCAAGAACCGAGCAGAATGATGACTGCAAAAACCGAAATCGAAGCACTAATAATGTTGTACGTATCGAGCATAAACACCGAACAAAGGTTCGAACCGACTAATACGAATAAGTCCTGCGAACAAATGGAGCCTGATTTCGAAATTAATTATCCAAATCGAAATTAAACGAACCACGAGATTAACGCAAAGTCGAAGAATATCAACCAATACGAGCAGCACAAGGTCGAGAATTAATTGCTACGAGAGCCAATTAAACAAATTAATAAGCTCGAAAAATCACTTCAGAATGTAGGAAAATTAATACCGATAATCGCAGCAATTAACAATAATAATTAAATCAAACCGAGATTAACGAGTTGTGCCGTGAATTAATCACTGCCCTGAAGTGATTTTCGACCGGACAATGGCGCAAATCCCTTCAACGTCGAATCACCCCCAAGGTTAACACAACCTTCTTCGATCCCGTGCACTCGGAATAGAAGAATGGAATTCGCAAGAGATCAATGCCAGATCGGGATTTTCCACAAAGAGTTTTCGCTAGGGTTAGGGTTTCGAAAATAAGGTCGGCGGTTGCTACTTTGAAAACAATGATGTTTTTCGGTAATACTTAAACAAATGAAATTAACAATTAAATAGGCAAAAAACCGTAGGAGGCATAAGTGGAACGTCTTCCACTAACCAGCCCATAAAAACCGAAATGTTGAATAAGTAAAACCGCAACCGAATAAAAAACGTAAAAGAAAAATGGGTCGGATCGGATCAAAGACCACACCCAGCCCGGACCGGACGGGCGGGCGGCGGCGCGCGCGCGTGTGTGTGGTATTTAAGATTCAGCCCACAACCCACAAAACAACCCAAACTCATAATTCAAACAACCAAAAGGTGAGGGGATATAAAAAGTGAACAAAAAGCTTATTCACTTCCAATGTGGGATATTGAAAATACCCACAAGTTGCCATTGCACCAAAATTATTCTGTTATTAAATTATTGTATTAAAAAATTTATTTTAAAAAAGGAAATTTTTATTTTTTTATTTTTGTCCTTATTTTTTTAATCATATATACATTAAATATTTTATTTTTTTAATACAAAATATTAATATAATTTTGTTAATTTATTTTTTATTTTATTTGTACGGAATAGTCCATTACTCCTATTTATTACTACTGCTACATTTGAATGAGTGGTGCAAAGATTAAAGGCAAAAGGGGGGGCAAGTATTAAAGATAACGCTTCTGTCATTCACATTCACCAAAAAGTAATAGTAACAGTACCGTGTCATGAGTTAAACAGAGGAGCCGTGAGCCCGTGACCTTGTACATAATTATTTTATTTATGACCTCTCCCTCCGCCCCTTCAACCTCGAGATCCATCACACGCAACCGCCCCTAAACACTAACACCCCCCCCCCCCGTTTCAAGCCGACCGCCACCGAAAATTACCGACCACCTACCTGCAAGGAAATTGATCCAAAAAAAAAACCAGAAAAGCATGCCCGCAGTAAACCTCCACTCAAACTTAAACAACTTAATCTTCATACTATGCTTGCTACTACTAATTATCTCCCACGGCCACCTCGCAATTCCAAACCGATATCCAGATTCATCGGTCCTTACGAATCCCGATCAAATCCGTCCTGCCACATCTGGAGGTGCTTTCGTCGGCGGAAAAACTGGAGAATGCATCACAACGAGCGAGGAGGACGTGAGTACGGTCGCGGACGAATTGGAGATGGAATCGGAGATTACGAGGAGGTTATTAATGATGCAACAGCAGCAACAAAGAAGGTACATTAGTTACGATACACTAAGAAGGGATACTGTGCCTTGTACAGCACCAGGTGCTTCTTACTACAGCTGTGGCGGCGGCGGCGGTGGTGCTACTGCTGCTAATCGTTATCACAGAGGGTGCCAGGTTATTACTAAATGTAGTCGGAATTACGGAGCTTAAAATGCACTAATGAAATATGAATATTTTCAGGGAGTGCACTGCAGCGATTAAGATCGAGGTTAGCGGGCGCACGGGAAGTTGTCTGAATTTCGGTTGGTATAGAGAAACTAATCAAATATTTCGGTTTTGAGTCTTAATTATTTTGTCGTCTGTTGTCTTCACTCCTCGGTGGTGGTGGTGGTTGTTCCTGCTGTTGTTGTATATTTTGGCTAATTCAAGAATCAAGATCTCCTTTGAGCAACGAGTACTGAGTTGTTCTGCTGAAAATTAGTTCAATTCCGCTTTGCATTCTTAAAGAAATTGATCAGAACTACAAAAGAACTTCTTGTATTTACCTTTTTCTTTTCTTTTTTACCTGCGAAGCTAACCTAGGTCCTTCAATTTGATGCCACAATATTTTCAATCTTGAGGACCATTACGTTTAGTGGAATTTTTATTACTACTAGTATTTCTATTTTATTTTTCAGAGGATAGAGCCGAGTATAGAGGGGTAAATTTCTGGAAATTTCACCAGCTTGTTTACTGTGAAGCATGCATGATGCAGGATATGGGGCCAGGCCATAGTTGTGTTGCTAGTATTTGGTTTTTTTTACTAGAGTGCTATTATTAGCATATATAAATTTATTGACTTGGATTGAATTTGAAGGATGGTATTTGCCGAAAGGTGAGGGAGGTGCACACAAAGACAAAGTATTCCGTTTCCACCGTTCTAATTGTAAGAGCTCTTACATGAAACTCTGCTATCTGTTATTTTTGCCGGGACCATCAGACCCCATACAACATGGTCATAATAATCAATTTACTTCAATCCTAAGGAAACTACAACTATTACTTTAAACTTTCCACCCTAAGTTTATGATTGTATAATTTCAAAATCACCTTTCGTAATGTATTTTTTATTATAATTTTTTTCCATGAACTTTATGGATTTTGTGACCGAAAAAATAAATCAAGGCAAAAAAAATGCAGCAAAACATATGATTTGGGTGTCATTTTTCTCTTTAGATCATGCTAGGTGTGCGTTCATCACATGTGCGGGTCTCACACATAGTGTGTAGAGGTGGCAATCGGGTTGTAGTAGATCGGGGTATTTACATATCATTTTCCTTTGCATGTTATTTGTGGGTCAGGTCATTTTATTGCTCGGGTCAATTTGAGTTCAAGTTGGTGCAACTCCATATAGTATCGGGTTAATTTAACGTATTTGGGTTGAGTAAGTTTGGGTATAGACTCTCGTAACTTCTAATTAACTTGATGAGTCGGGTTGGATTTGGACCGAGCTAGATTATATTCGGGTGATTTTGGATTTAGGTTAATCTAATGGGTTGGGTTTGGGTTGGGTTAGCTCGAGTTTAGATAATTTTGAGTTAACTTGATAAACTAGGTTGTTTAAGATTTTGATTTGTTGGGTCGAATGAAATACCTAAAAATCTTAATTTAGAAAATTATGTTAAAATAACAATTTATTAGGAAAATTAATTAAATAAATCATTTTATTTAAAATAAGGAGAATTTTTTAAGGCAAAATCAAGAGGAAAATAATAAAGAATTTAATTAGGAAACATTAGGGTATTTTGCTAATTAAAATAAAATTTAAGAAAATTTTGCCCAAAATATCCTAAATTAATATAAAGAGGAATTTAATTATTATTTTGCTAATTTTTATTATTTTAAAATATTTAAAAATACCAAAATATTCTAAATACCCCAACCAACCCATTTATCTTTTTCCCTTTTTCCTCCTTTTTCCCTTTTTCTTTTCTCTTCTCCTCCTTCCTCCTTTTCTTTTTTTCCCTTTCTTCTTGGTTTGGGCTTGCGCCTCTTGTGGCCCAACCCTTCCCCTCCCTCTCTTCTCTCCCTCACGTGGCCTAGCCAGCCATTTCTTTTTTTTCTCCCCTCGCCCACTGGTTCACCCACTCCATTTTTCTTTCTTCTCTTTTTCCCCCAAATCGACTGGTCACCTATCTTCTTCTTCCTCCCTTCTCCCCCATCCTCGATTGTAGGTCGGCAAGCAACAACTGTTGTCCTTCCTCCTGTCGGCTTGCACCCTTCTCTCTCTCCCTGTCCCTTTTCATTCCAAATCGATCCAAGAGAATTTTTTCCTTGGGTTGTATATTGTTGATGTTGTTCTACTGATTGAGAATAATGGGGTCCACCAACTCAATGCGAAATAAATAATTGGAATGGTCGTAATCATTAATAAGATATTGATATTTAAAATGAGAGACCGCATGAGTCATAACCGATTGTACCCATTCGTTCTACCAAATGAAAATAATGGGTAGGAGCGTTTTTACCATGGGGTTGTACCTATCCATTCTACCAGACGAGAATAATGGCCAGAAACTTTTTACTCTGGGTTATATAATGTCAATATCGTTACACCAGTTGCGAATAATGTGGTACCTAAACTCAACATAAATAAGAATATGGTTGTGATCATATCTAATAATGAGACCTAGAATCAGTCCCTAACCTTGCATCATTTGATATTAATTTAAAATCCTAAATGTGACATTATGACATTGTATAACATTGTTATGGTTGTATTGTCATCTTACCTAGTAAGTAGCATATTAATCATCATTATTAATAGTGTTGCACATTTCCACAAATAGACGGCCCAGATGAATGTGTGCAGATCAATGAAGACCCATTAGATGACTTTGTTGCTTATTATAAGGATCATCTTTTTTAGCATGTTTTAAGTTTTAATTTTTTTTGCCTTGTATAAGATATAAGGATGGTATGGTAAGTCAGACTTATATCAAATACGGTGGTAACACCCATTTATGTTGTTATTACACTTTCACTTAAATAAAACTTTTCACTAGTAAATTTTGGAGTTTTACAGGTCAATTATCAAAAGCCCTAGGTGAAAGTGTTTAGAGCGCTATTGGCCAGTTGACCAAAGGTAAGTATAGCACCCTAATTTTTACTATCAAAAAATTTTGTTTTGCAGCGGAAGTAATAAAGTAAAATATTTGGGGTTACTGTCGTGATCGACATAATTCTGGTTTATGCAACCATCCTTACATCAATCACAAGGTTAAAATATTTAGGCTTTATTTGATTCTAATAAAATTTTAAGGAAAGAAAACTAAAATCAAAGTATTTTCTTTTAAACTTTCTTCAAAGAAAATCAAATAACTAATGTTTAACAATTTTATTCATCACTCTTTTTCTATCTCATTAATTTATATAAACCAAACACAAAATATTATTTTTCTCCTCATTTTCTTTCTTTTCCTTAAAATTTTCCTGAAACCAAATGGATTATTAAAGTAATATAAGAAAATTAGAAACAAAAGAACATTTATAGTACAATACTGAGTTTGGAGCCTAACTCTAAGTTTAACAATACAAAATACAAAAGAGGGGATACCATGGATCAAGAGTCCAAAAAGAGTATCCAGTTAAATACATAAAACAGATAACAATTAATCTTTACCTGACCCTAACATAGATGAAGTCACTCATCCCCACAAACAGCGTCATTGGCAGCATAATCATCTAACTGATCTTCTGAGACTCGCACATAAGATTCAGGACCTTCTGCTTGTAGGAATGAGAAGCACCCATAAACAGGTGGTCAGTACGCTACATACTAAGTAAGGAAACGATACTATCGAAATAGGGATACAAATAGCACATACTTTCACATTAGATAACAAGGGAATAACCAAATAAATGAAACATCTCACAAGACAGAATATGATCTCGATTCCTTCATTAAGTATAATCCATTTTCATTCTTTTATATACATTGAGTATATTCTTAAACCGGTGGAATGGTCTGCAACATCCTCTCAGGGATAACATACCTAAGCCACTATTCTTTCCAGTGGAACAGAGATTAAAAACATCTTCTCGAGAAAAAACGCTCCTGAGCCACTATTCTCCCCGGTAGAATGGGAATACATACATACATATATATATATAGAAAAATAGATCACCTCGGTTCTGACTCATGTATTCTTCCACTTTAAATCATTAGTATCTTTTTCATAAGTTATAATGATACATTTTCATTTCACGATGAGTAGGGGCCCCACTATTCTTAATCCGGTGGAACAGACTGAAGCACCTTCTTGGAGTAAAATGCTCCCGAACTACTATTCTTTTCGATGGAACGGAGATTTAAAACATCCTCTCGAGGCAAAATGCTCCCAAGCCACTATTCTCTCCGATGGAACGAGAATACATACATATATATATATATAGAAAATTAGATTATCTTAGCCCTATTCACATGCTCTTTTACTTTAAGTGATTAATATCTTATTTAATATTGATTTTTCAGGCATAGAACTCATTAAAACATATATACATAGCATAGGTCCAAGTCCTTAAGTCCTTTCAAACCCTAATTACACACCATTTAGTATTCATTCTCCTATATTGATTATTCCACACAACTTATATTATATCATCTCCAAATCCCATCATTATTATCATACCCAAAATACACGATCTAATTCTCATAAATATACTTTAATAATTTCATCCCGATATGTCAATTACAGAAATATCCAAGACCCAAATTCCACATATTTGTCATAACACCTCCCATGAAATTTACATGATTACCAATTCTGATAAATAACATCATAAGGTCAAACATTAACAATGTATTCAGAAATCCGTATAATCTATAGATTTTATGCATGAAATAATAGTATTATCTTTATAAGATAGTTGCCCCAAATTATCCATTAAATCGTTTAAGGACACAAAACAACAATGATACTTCTAAAAAATTTTCATGCTATTATTATCATATTTTAATCCTCCTAACACATAAAGTACCAAAATTTTCTTATTATCCTATAACAACCAAATTACCCTTCCGCATAAGTAATAATCTTTGTTTTATAAAATCTTGTACCTTCCACACATATTATTTTTCAAGTCCACAATTTATCATCATACCTTATGAGAATTCTTAAGTCCATTTATCAAAACTCATTTAATCCATATTTCATACCATAAGATATATTTCCACAAATATGACATTATCTCAATAAAATAATAATGGTATCTCTTACCCATTCTTACTTTATTTTAATAACATAACATCCTTGAGCCCATATTTCATACCATGAGATATACATCAACAAATATGGCATTATCACAACAAAATCATAACATAATGGTACCTCTCACCCATTCTTACTTTCTTTCAATAACATAATCTCCTTAAGCCCATATTTCATACCATAAGATATATTTCCACAATATGACATTATCACAACAAAAGCATGACATAATGGTACCTCTCACCCATTCTTACTTTCTTTTAACATAATATTCATATCATCATAAAATATCATGATCAACACACGTTACATCATATATAAATAATATCATGAAAAACACATATAACCATACAAGCAAATAACATCAAAAACCCTAAACATCGAATAGTATCCTTACCAACTAGGACACTGGGCTCTAAGCAAGCAAATCCTAGACTTCACCTTCAGAAGCTATTGGAATACCACCTATGAAAAATAACAAAATTCATATTCAGGCTCGAAGAGTTAAATTGAAGGATAAATCAAGGTAAATAGGGTAAAATAGAAATAACCGTAGTCAAATGGGAGCTTGAGATGTGTGGAGGTGTAGAGGAATGTGTGGTGGAGTTATGGTTAAATTTTGGTGGTGTTTGGACAAGGTTTGGGGGTGAAAATAGGGGTGCATGGCCAAAAATAGGAAGTCACATGACTGTGCAGCAGGCGGTGCATCCTTGGTCGAGAAAAAAAGTAATACACGGCTAGGCGATGCAAAAGTTGCACGGTTGTGTTGCAGCAGTGCACACCAAGTTGAGAGAAAAGATCACACATGGCTAGGCGGTGCAAAGGTTGCATGACTGTACATCAAGAGATATTAAGTGTTGCACGTCCATGTTGAGGCCGCGCACAGGTTGTGCACTCTGTAAAAGTATGACAGACGAGGGAAAGAAGAATGGAAAAGAGGCGATGGTCGGCAGTGATGGACGGCGACGGTGTTGGGAAAGGTTGGGTGACCTTGGTGGTCGATCCACCGGCCAATAGGCGGCAAGTGGCATCCAAGGTGGTGCACGGTGGTGGAATGGGGGTGTAAAGGCCAAAAATAGGGAAAGGAGGAAGAAGAAGGAGAAATGAGAAGGAAGAGGGGGCTCGGGCAATGGCTCTTTGACAAAAAGATGGGCAGAATGAGGCAAAATTAAAGAGAAAGAAGGAGAGTATATAGTATATATGTATATGTATATGTGTATATGTGTGCATGTGTGTATGGTGTGAATCGGTAAAATAAGGAAAACAGAGGGGGAGGCATGCGATGGTTGTGCAAGTCACTAGGGTGATAGTGGAGGTGATGGTTGTGTATTGTGATGAAAAATACAAGTGATGGCGATGGTTATGTGTATAGGTTGCATAAGGATGAGAAAGATAAGAAGGAGGCAGGGAGATAGTGTGGTGCGTGTGCATGTTGGCAGGGATAAGAAAAGTAGAAGGAGAAGAAGAAAAAGAAGAAAGGTTGATGGGTGATGGAAGATGGTGCAGCTGCAAAGGAGAAATGCAAGTTGCAACAAAATCAAACCTGACGGCTAAGGTTGACGGGAGATAGAGAAGAAAGAAAAGAAAAGAAGAAATAAAAGGGAAAAGTATTTAGGAGATTAGTTTAGATAATCTTGGATTAGCCAACATAGTCAGGATTTAGCGGAAATTTTAGCGGATTTTGATTTTGGTTTATGAATTATAATTTATCCGAGTCAAGTTTTGGGATTAAGGAGTTAGGTTAAGGCTAACATAGGATTTATTGATATTATAATCAAATTAGGACGTTAATGATGTAATATTAGGCTAAACAAATTTTCGGAGTATTACAGTAAGGCCCGGTCAACTGTCGTGGGATGGATTGAAATATAATGGTTTGAAGAGTAGAAAGGTAAAAATGAATGTTTGAGATGTATATATAAGGTGTTCAAACAAAGTTTGAGGGTTAATGAAGGAACTAAGAGACTAATCACCCAAGAATTAGGATCAAGATAATTTAGGGTATTATAGCATAACCATACTTTTACCCTTTTTATCCCTTTCAGCTTTTTTTAGTCAATTAACCACTATAACTATATTTTTCTCCTTTCTCATTAATCTAACCCACTTACTTAATTCATCAAGTGAGGGAAATACTAAACCAATCTCAAAAAACCCACTCCAATAAGTGTCAATTGGATCCTAAACTCTAACAAATATTAACAATAAATATAACAAACATACATTAATTAACTATTAGTAGTAAGAAAATGTTATAATTCAATTACCATAATCATTTTAATTTTTACATCAATAATAGATTGCTATTACCTAATTAATATTAATTAAGAGATGAAGATTGTTTTTGTCCCTATAATTTTTAACTTTTTCTATTTTGATCCTTATAAAAAAAATATTCATCTTGGTCCATATGGTTTCATTTTTAGGTCAATCTAGTCCCTCGACTCTATTTTGACTTACAATAGCAGGTTAATTATATATCATCTCTTCTATTAATCAAATTACACCCTTAATCTAATTTTAATCTTGATAATTCAAGTCTAATTGAAAAAAAAAATTCATTACCCCTCCCCCCACATTAGTTTGGAAGCCTAACCCGACCTTCTTCACCCCCAGTTTTGTTATTCCTCCATCGTCAGCTGCCTCGATGTTACCCGTCAACTGCCTCACCAGTCACCATCCTCCTTGAGCGTCAACATCGTCCACTGAAGTCATGTGTCACACTAGTTCCCCTTTTGTTGGTAAGTTTCTTCTGTCATCCTTTCATTCCTATTCTTCTATTTATTTATTTATTTATTTATTTATTATATGTTCCAATGAGAGAACTGGTTACTATATCCTTATTAATTTATGTTCATCAGTGTACCCATAATACAAATTGGTTATTAAAAATGGAGCTCACCAAAATGAGCGACGGCAAAGTTGAAGACTAACAAAGTCACCAAACACAAATAGAGGAGGGAAAGAAAGAGAGTAGCGGGTGGAAGCAAGCAAAGCTATGGAGGAAGATAGTGAAGTGGGAAATCGAACGCTAAGAAGGACCATGGAATCGCAGTCGGTGATTTAAGAGAGGAAGCATGAAGTAGGGGGAGGGGAAGAAGGCCGGGCTAGGATTATTCGACAAATGATGAAGGAATGTGTGGACCACGGATTGGTAGCAGTTTTTTTAATTAGATTTAAATGATTAAAAAATAAAATTAGGGTGTAATTTCATTAATACGATAGAGAATATATAACTAACCTGCTGTCGTAAGTTTAAATACGGTAGAACGACTATATATCGATCAAAAAGTAAAACTACATGAACTAAAATGATTTTTTTTTAATAGGACCAAAATAGTCTCAACTCTATTTATTAAATTGACTAATTATTTTTTTATGTTATTTATTAAATGATAATTTAGTATTTATCATTGTTATAATTATTTTTTACTAGATATATTCTCTTATAGAGTGAACAAGATCCCTAAAAAATACAGACAAAAAAATAATAAAAAGAGAGAATTAAAAGGAGAGACAAAATGGTGTAAAATATGGGAGGGCCGAAATTGAAAGAGGTGGAACTAAGGTCCTGTTTGGTTTAAAGAAAATTAAGTGGAAAGGAAAATGTAGAGGAAAGAAAATTGAAGGAAAGAAAATGAAAGAAATTAATTTTCTTTACTTTGTTTGATTGGTGGAGAAAATTTTGTAGAAAATTAAATTATTGAAAAATATTTTTAGTGTTTGATATATAGAAAGAAAATTCTAAAAAAAAGTTAAATATTATTATTTAAATATTTTTAAATCGTCTTATTTTGACTCAACCTATTTAAGTGTAGTATATTACCAGCAATTAAAACATGAACGGTAGTATTATATAGTGTTTTTGTTTTTGTTTTTGTTTTTGGGGTTGGGGCCAGGGTATAATTTTTATCAAATTGGTAGTGCCTTTCCTTGCGTTTTGTTATTGTTATCTTTATTATGAGACCATGCCTCCGGCTTCGTTCTAAATAGGGTTGATAATTCGAATTATATAATCTTCCGACAACATTACTGCCGCGGCTTTTAAAAAAAATGAACAAGAAATAAGTGCAGTGATCGGTGGCCGAGCATCTTTCCGTTCGAGTTTTCTTTCCTTTTCCTCTACTTTCTGTGAGGAAATAAGTATAGTATATTTTTTCTAACTTTTTTCTTTCTTATTTTCTTTACTTAATTTTTTCTCATCAACCAAACAGACAAAATTTATTTTCCATCTTATTTTCTTTTCTTTCCTTATTACTTTCAACAAAACAAACAGACTCTAAAGGTTACAAAGGGAGTCAACTAATAACTAATTGGCGTTTAACTAACGACCCGGATACAAATATTGTTACAGCATTTAGTCGAAAGTTATACAAAAAAATTAGAACCGAATAGAACTAACAAATACTCCCAGTAAAACCCTTTCTATAATTTTGTGCCCAAAAGGGTCAAAGAAAATAGACAAGGGAGGGGAAAGACTTCAAGTTAAAAGAGAGGCTAACAGTAGTTTTGACAAAGTTAATAAACAGTGATAAAAATTATGTTTAAATTAAAATATTTTTTATTTGGTTTATTATTATTATTATTATTTTAAAAAAATAAAATTAATTCTTTAATTAGTGTCATAACTCCTTTTTTTACCAAAAAAAAAATTGTAGAACCAATTTTATAATTCTTCAATATAATCGTCCTAGGCCAGTTGAAGTCTAGGTAGGGATCTTATTTAACATAGATGACAGTATGACACCCGTAGTAATACAACATGTAAGGCTGTAAATGAGCTGAACCAGTTCGGTATTCGGCTCGGTTCGGCTCGTTCGTTTAATTAAACGAGCCTCAAAGTGAGGCTCGAGCTCGGCTCGTTTATTAAACGAGCCGAACTCAAACTCGAAAAAGCCCGGCTCGGTTAATTTTTTGGCTTTGGCTCGTGAACTCGGCTCGTTCGTTTAGTTAAACGAGCCGAGCCCAAACAGCATTTTAGGCTCGTTTAGTTAAATGAACCGAATCCAGACCTAGGAGTATTCGGCTCGGCTCGGCTCTGCTCGTTTACGGCCCTAACAACATGGTATGAATTGACAACTAATATATGATAAAGTACTATACATTTTATCTTGAGCAAGGCAAATAAGTAAATAAGTATAAAAATAAACTAACTTTAGTCTATATTTTAACAAGTCGATATAACTTATTTATCTTAAACGGACCAAACGAGCCAATCTGTAAGTTTTATACAAAAAACTCGAACCTTCGTAATCGTATGGTCGGTTCATATGATAGAAAATCCAAGCTCTAAAAAAAATTTAAACTCAAAGTTAGGGACAGCTCTGCTTCTTTACATCCTTAGCTCCAACTCACGCGCCAAATCTTCTTATATTAAACGAAGGCCATAAGAGGTGGAAATTCTTTAATCTCAATTTACTAATGTCAATCAACCTCAGGTTGGCAGCCTAATTTAATTTTCCTACTTTTGAATTAAACGTGATGAGGACCAAAAGCTCCATTCGACCCAGACACAAGCACTTTGATGTGCTTTCTAGTGTCGAGCTAAATTGATAACCATTCTTCACAGGGTCAAGCTGTCAATATTAGTCTGAATTATCATTTTTTGGGCGTAGATAATTCAGCAGAAATTTGATAAAAGACCGGACTTCATTAAAGGAACAAGGAAAACCTTCTTTTGTTTTTCTTTTCGCCAAGAATTAAGAATCTAAACCATATGCAGCTAAATAGCCGCAGCAGTAATAACACAAGCCATTATTCAACCTCAAATTAAGTCTTCGTATGAGACTAACATTTTTCCATCCACCTTCCCCCATCCCGGAAAACCCAACAAAAACCAGACAATATAAGAAAAAAGAAAAAAACTGAATTCCTTACAGCATATTTAAGCTGTAGACGGTGGACGATCAAAAGGATCCGGCTGTGGCATACTCGACTCCGTCTCATCCCTCTCTCTCTCTAATACCTGTAGTGAGCAGGCTTGTAAGGACCCTCAACAGGAACACTAATGTAGTCGGCCTGGTCCTTGCTGAGCTTAGTGAGCTTGGCACCAAGCTTGCCAAGGTGAAGTGCAGCAACCTTCTCATCGAGGTGCTTAGGCAAGACGTACACCTTCTTCTCGTACTTGCCAGAGTTCTTCTCCTTCCAGAGCTCGAGTTGTGCGATACATTGGTTGGTGAACGAGCAAGACATGACAAAGCTAGGGTGACCAGTGGCACAACCCAAGTTCATGAGACGACCCTCGGCCAAAATGATGACTCCCCTCTTGGTGTCGGGGAATACAAATCTGTCTGTCTGGGGCTTGATGGTGATCCTCTTAACACCAGGGTAGCTCTCGAGGCCAAGCATATCGATCTCGTTGTCAAAGTGACCGATGTTGCAGACAATGGCGTTGTTCTTCATCTTCCTCATGTCGTCGACCATGATGATGTCCTTGTTACCAGTGGTGGTAACAAAGATGTCAGCCTCAGCAACCACATCTTCCAATGTGAGGACTTGGAAACCTTCCATGAGAGCTTGGAGAGCACAGATAGGGTCGATCTCAGTCACAATCACACGTGCACCCGCAGCCTTCAAGGCAAAAGCACAGCCCTTGCCAACATCTCCGTATCCACAGACAACACCAACCTTGCCAGCAATCATGACATCAGTGGCTCTCATCAAACCATCAGGGAGAGAGTGGCGGCATCCATACAAGTTGTCGAACTGTCCAGCAACAATGATCAACCACACAGTCAAGTATCAACAGGAAGGAAACTCAAGCACCAAGGGTATGAATAAAATCCAAAACATGTTTCGGCTAAGAAATATCCTGAATAAAATCATGAAGACTAATCAATATCTCATGTTTTCTAAGACAAACATGCAAATGAGAAATAAATCTCGCCGTGATAACGCAAGAACGCTCAAACTGCAAGAATGTATGGGCTGCAGCTCTTTTAAATACATTCTAAGTGGAAACTAAAAACTTGAATGCAGATACCTCCATTCAGACGTAAGAATTATCATTTATTAATTAGTTTTAGACAGCATCAAGCTCTCTCCCCGTCCAAACTCTGAAGACCCGACCAAGCATACATGACTCAAGCAGCAAGCTAACGTCGGAATAAAATCATCAAAATGCTCAATATCGGGGCTTACAAGCTAAACACAACAAATATAAATCATACTGCGCGACATTTGCAGCAGATCAGCGTAGAAATGTACCTTGCTCTTGGTGACAGAGTCATTAACATTAATAGCAGGGAACAACAACGTCCCGCTCATCTGCATCTGATACAACCTCTTGACACCGGTGGTAGTCTCCTCAGAAACACCAACCAATCTCTCCTTCATCTTGTGGTACTTCTTGGGGTCAGACTTCAACCCATCTCTGATTATGGTCAAGACAATCTGGAACTCAGCATTGTCGGTGGAGCTGGGGTCGGGCACCACACCAGACTTCTCGTACTCCTCCTCAGCCTTCACTCCTTCGTGGATCAAGAGAGTAGCATCACCACCATCGTCGACGATGAGGTCAGGACCACCGCCAGGACCCCAGTCCAAGGCACGCTCTGTGCACCACCAGTACTCCTGGAGGGTCTCTCCTTTCCAGGCGAAGACGGCAGCGCTGTCACGAGCGATAGCAGCAGCAGCATGGTCCTAAAAAGCGCATAACAATAGTAATTAAAATCAAATCAGAAACACAGAGATCACGTGTATTTGAATGATCATGATATTAAGAAGAAGAAAACAATCGGAACAGGAACCCTAGCAGCAGATTCAGATTCAGAATCGATTCTATCTCACTGTACAGTGAATCTGAAAAGCTAGGCAAAAAGGCATGGTAAATAATCTCAAATTGTCCTCCTCCTGATACGATACTGTCTTAACATCAATCGTCGTTTTTTATTGATCAGATCTAAGAACATAAAATCTAGAGTTTGGTAAAATATAATTCAGAGAATGTGAGGGACCGAGTAATCAGTCGATCGAAGATGGATCGTAATTACCTGAGTGGAGAAGATGTTGCAAGAGCACCAACGTACTTCAGCACCAAGAGCGGTAAGAGTTTCGATCAAGACAGCAGTTTGAATAGTCATGTGAAGAGATCCGGTGATCCTAGCACCCTTAAAGGGCTGAGAAGAACCAAACTCGGTACGACAAGCCATGAGCCCAGGCATTTCAACCTCAGCAAGCTCTATTTCAAGCCTGCCGAAGTCGGCCTGAGACATATCTTTGACCTTGTACTCGCGGCCGGACTTAGTTTTCTCGACGATAAGAGACATCTTCGCTTTCAGATCTGAGAACAGAGATTTTGTTCTATTTTTTCTCTCTCTTCTCTGTGAGGCAGGATTGAGATAAGTGGAAGAGAGTGAAGGGCAGAGGCGAGGGGAAGAGGAGTGAAGGAGGGGAGATAAATAGGTTTGAGCAGAAGAAACGAACGGTGAGGATTTTGTGGGGAGTCATGCGGGACCGATGTTTGGTGGGTAGATCCATAGATGTTAGATGTGGTAAATAGAACGGCATTCAGGAATCCGGATCCGTAAAATTTGGTTGGTTATGATTTGAATAATAATAACACAGAACCGTGTGCCTGTGTCATATGTTGACACTTTTACTTCCCGTCACGTAACATATGTGTCTCACGCAACAGAGCAAAACCAAACCAAAAACAAAATTAGCCTAATTAGATTGGGTGAATTGAACGAAGGAAAATCGATTTAAGTGAGGAAATTAAAAGTAAATTTAGATAAATATTTTAAAATATTATTTATATTATATTAATTTAATTTGGATGAGTGCAGTACATATTTAAGAAAATTATTTTGATTGAAGTAAATTAAGGTTGAAAAATAAAATAAATAATATTTATATTTTTATATTGAATAGATAAGTTTTATTCCCAACAACTTAGTTGGGGAATTTTTATTCAATGAGATATAAAACTTACTTATATTTTAATATTTATTTATATTATGTTCGAAATCAAAGGTTAATAAAAATAATTTTAACAAGAGTGAATGGATGTAAAATTTTAACCTTAATTCATCTAGTTTAGATTAATAAAATATAATATCAAACAAACCGAATAAATTAATTTACTTTCATTAACCTACTTTAACCTTAAACCAAAAAGATCATAACCTAATGATCAAATATCTTATAAAAAAAATTAGATATTCAAAAAAAGGTTTCAAAAATTCGACAATTCAAATATTTGGAACTTCATATTGGATCATAAATAATCAGTTGGATGTACGAAACTTTTTAATGGATCACGAATAAGAAATATTGGATAAAAAAATTTAATTAGAAGATAATAAACCAATCTAACCTAAATTGATCTAATCTAATAATTTAGTTCGAGTCTTAAATTACACTATATTAAATTAGTGATTCCATATTTCTAATGATGTTTAGACATTTAATAAAAATGTTATTTAAAAAGTATAAATTTTACTAACAATAACTATTTTTTAGAATATATATGCTTATATGTCTATAATTTATGAATTAGATATTATTCATATTTATCAGATAGGATATCAAATTTATTAAACATTTTTTTGATTTGATCAGTTATTTATCATAAAAAAACGATTAATTATTTAACTTTTTGAATTCAATCAATTTGAATATTCGATTGATTTTATCAAATATTGGACCAAGTAAACAACCCAACCGAATAGTAAGACACTAGGGAGGGGCGTCTTCTTTTTTATGCTAGGAGTTCTTATCCAAATTACATTCTAATTCCTCTGACCAATAGAGAAAAGAAACCTACAAGATAAATAAATAAATTAGGTCCTTAACTCCATCAAAAGGGAATGGAAAAAACATCAACACCGTAGGGAAATCTATGACCCATATGGGAAAGATGGTCAGCCACGCCATTAACCTCGCAAAACCAATAAGAAGTAGAGTAGAGAACAAGGACTCAATCATTTCTTTGCTTATACAAGTAATGTGATGATGATATTGAGAACAAGGGCATGTAAGAAGCAAAACCACCATCTTTGAGTCACAGTCCACCATCGGCTAAGTCACATTTAACCATTTAGTGAGTGATAGCCCGTAGTGGGCATCACAGAGTTTTGCTATTGCGATTAGGGTTGTAAATGAAGGGATTTGGCTCACAAGTTTTCTAGATTGGCTTGTTAGAGGTTTGGCTCACCTCGTTTATTTAATTAAACTAGCCTAAAAATAATGTTTGAGCTTGTTTATGGTGCAAAATCTCGTAAACTCGACTTATTTACAACAAAATCTAGTGAGTTGGCTAGACTTGGCTAGTTAAAAGCTATACTCGTTTATAAATGAACCAAGCTAGAGTCTCATTTACAGCCTTAATTGTGATGTTGTCATAACCCAAATTACTTGTAAAACCAAATAACCAATGTCTACAATGTCACAAATGA
This sequence comes from Tamarix chinensis, assembly GCA_030549775.1. Classification (NCBI taxonomy): domain Eukaryota; kingdom Viridiplantae; phylum Streptophyta; class Magnoliopsida; order Caryophyllales; family Tamaricaceae; genus Tamarix; species Tamarix chinensis. Next base: position 75,143,857 of record CM060182.1, read on the forward strand.
ATCCAACTAAAGTTACCCTGCCTAGATTTCCAAAAGCACTATCATCAAAATTAAGCTTGACTAAGCCTATAGAAGGTGGTAACCAAGAGAGATCTCAACACACCTTTGTGTCATACCCCACATGTTGGATACATACTACCAAGTGTGTATCCAGAAGAAAATTTAGTAGGTACAACATATTGACTAATTTGTAGCAGATTGTGGAGTTAAGTATTATCTCCCCCATGTTTCTCATTGTTATTATGTCAGTTCCACACTTTCTAGCAAGTAATTACGAAGGTGACGCACCAAGGGATGCCAACATTAGCACCAAAGAAAGTGTAGCGTAGATTCTTGTAAAACAACTCCTCCAAATAAATTTCATATAAGTCACCCATAGCATAAGGAGCACCAAGCTCCAACCATAAGTCACCATTGAGAGAAAAATACTAAAGAAGATAAAGAGTTATCTCGAATGAACCATATGTCAAGCAAGAATCATAATCAACAATCTGATGAGTGGAAAGGGCATTGTTTAGATGAAAATATTGCCTTACATTATACATATATACAGTTGTTATTGACTAAACCTGGCATGCATGCCGTAACATGACCCTCCCAAACATTTCAAAGAAGGGAGTACACGGCGATTATTATCTAAAACTATTGTTTATACCCGTAACAAACTCTCACTACTCTAAGAGGGGGAATACAAGGTTGCTTTGGCTAATAACTTTTGTTTATTTTACATATACATGGCAGGTATTAGCTAAAACCAATGTGTTTTTCCCCTCTCATAGTACGGGGTGGTAGTTTTGACTTATAAGTGATGTGTATTTACTATTTTTTATAGTCATGTATGCATATATTCCTTACTATACCACATTCTTTTCTACAAATATGTAACACCCCCAAAATTCACTACTGAAAAATTTCGTTTAATTAAAAGAAAATTAGCAGAAGCAAATTAATAAATAGTGAACTTTGGGAGTATTACCGCCACACTTAGTACCAGACCGGTTCACTCATACCGTTCCAGTACCAAGTGCTAAGGCTAAAAGAGTAAAATATCATTTTACGAAAAACTTAAGCATTTAAAAATTAGAGAAGCGCAGTAAATACTTTACAAGAGAAAAATTCAACAACGGTGGTTACAAAATAACAAATACATTGAATTTAAAAGAGACAATTAAAACCCTAAAATTTCCGAACAGTACCTTACACTCTTTCCCGAGAGCCCACTTGAATAGCACCTGAATACAACCTGCAAGGGGTACTGCGCATTAAATAGGCAGGGGCCCTACGAAGGGAGCCCTTCAGTGCTACGGTACTAAGTAACCCTTTAAAAACGCACTTAAAAGCAGGCACGCAAAGTGACACATGAAATACTAATACATTCATATATAACCATAGGTATAAACAGGATATTCGGATCCATTTATTTATACATCCAATAATTCAATCATACATTAATAGCGTATACGTAACATTCACTTTCATATATTCGCTTAACAAGTCAACCAATATCAATAGGCCATAATGAGTAATCGATATATTTTGAGCCTTAAGGCCATTGGGCCATCATTAATCATCTCAATGATTAGTATTTTTCCATAACTTATTCACATCTAAATCAAATTTAATTGAGCTCGGGACCCCCACTATTCTGACCGGTGGATCGGAATACATATATATATACATACATACATATATATATATATATATATATATATATATATATATATATATATATATATATATATATATATATATATATATATATCATCCAGGGTAAAAACATCCTATATGATTACCACATATATACAATTACCACACATAACACAACATACGCTTTATATGATTAAATAATCGATAGGCATACTTATCACATTTCACTCCGAACAGATATACATTATAGATTCCGCCATAAGTAAAGGTAAGTAGTGACTTACCTAAATCCGAAGCTAGTTAAGTAAATTGAGAAAGAGAGAGAGCTATTGAGAGCTCGACAATCCACAAGAAAGTTTTCCTAGATTGCCGATAGAATCATCTTATCGATAAATAATTCAATTGTTATGATTAAATAAACACAAAAAGGATACAAATGATCTTTTTTAGAAAACGTGTCTAAACATAAAACTTGCGAGCGTAGCTCTATTAAGATTTAAGATTAATATTAATCAAATCGGGTTAAACACACATCACTTGGGGAATTTCAAATAGATTTAGAAAGTTAGGGAAAGAATAACAGATTGTAAGTTATTTTATCAAAAATGATTTATTGGTTAGGGTTTACAACCCAGAAGATAAACCAACCATTTGCGGAGAACCAAATCCAACCCGATAAGATAAAAACATAATTCAAATGATTTAAAATCAAAGCTAGAAATCAATTAGGTAAAAGATGCATATCACAATCAATTTTATAAAGCCATCTTAAAAAATTAGGGCTTTTAATGCCCGAACTACGAACTAACTAATTAAATTTTATTATCTCAAATTGATAATTAAGAGTATGATTAAACTAATTTAAAATAAATCTAGATAATCAATTTTAATGAAATAATCTTTCGAGTAGTCAATTCAATACAATCGGTTTCTGAAATTAGGGTTTCAAAGCCCAAGATGCAAACTTGGGTAATTCAAATCAATTAACTCCAATTGAACGTATCATAATACAACTAGGATCATTTCAACTATTTCTATAAATTTAATTTTAGAAAAACAACTATATAAATTACCAATTTCATAATTTCACTTGAAATGTAGGGCTTTAGGCCCAAAAATATAATTCTATTGAATTCTATTAACTTAATTAAATTGAATGTTTAGAAGTGCAATTAGATATATTTTATAACATATTATATAATCAATTGATCAAAACCAATAAAAGAAATACCCAATTTAGTACAATTAGGGTTTTAGAGATCAGAACACAAATATGTTCAATTCTTGCTAAAATATATAAATTAACGGTTTGGGATTGAAATTAAATATATTCTAATGTAAATTATATAATCAATTTAATAAAACAATCCGATTACACAATCTAATTTAGACCCACAAGAGTTTTGACCTAAAAATCCAATTCCAATCAATTTCACACAATTTTCCCTAATCAACACTTCCGATATGAAATTAAATACACTTCAAACAATATTATAAAATCAATTGAGTGAAACAACTTAATTTTGCAACGCAATTTCGTCACACACGAATTTTGACATAGAAGGTCAATTCCGATTAATTCCGCATAAATTTATCAAATTGATGGTTCCGACATGACATTAGATACATTTTATAGCATATTGTAAAATCAATTCACTCAAAATAACTTAGTCGGACGAATCCAAAAAATTTGGGCATAACCTAGCCAAAAATCAGATTTTCCAAAATCCCAACATAAACCATATAATTAACCTATCCAAATCAATCTTACAACACATATATACATAATCAAATAATCAATCTAGCTTATCATAAGCTAATTCATACTTAATTAATCAAATCAAATGTTAGGGTTTTTAGAAATTTATACCAAACAAAACTAGCAAATTGGGACAAGTGAAGGCCGGAGAAGCTTCACCAAAAGTCGAAGACCACTTGTCGACAGCTAGCGAAGCTCGCCATGGCCGGATGGTTGCGCAACCTGCGCTCCCAACCACTGCAGGTGGCTGCCGCATTGCTACGGCTGCTTGCTACGTCGCCGGTGGTGGTCAATCGTGGCTGGCAAGGCGGCTGGAGTTGAGGAGCAGGGAGGAGATGGTAGGTTGGGGTTGGAGCTCGGGTGCAGAGAACAGGGCAGCCAGGAAAGAGAAAGAGAAGAGAAATAAGAGAAGAAGAGAGAAAAGGAAAGAAGAGGATGGTCGGTCGGGCCAGGGTTTGGACTTTTTTTTAATACAATTAAAAATATACAAGAAATCCTAAACATTTAAAAAAATATTATCAAAATATTTTATCTAAAATTTATTTAGCGAAAATTTATTTCGCAAGGATCCGAAGGCCTAAAATCGATATAAGAGCCGCATAAAGAATTTTGAAAATGTTTTCAAAAAATTTATATTGTTTACAAAAATAAATTATAAGACCCTAAAAAATTATTTATAAGCACATACGAAAATATTTAAGTCAAATTCTAATAAATCGAGACTAATTTAAATAATTTTCAAATCTGGTTTTCCGCAAATAAAAAATGGTGAAACGGAAGAAAATTAATTTTGGAAAGAAATTCATAAATAAGCTCCGAAGATCTTTTTAATTTAAAACTTTTTGAAGATCTGAACGACTTCGGAAACGAATAAATTCAAAGTCGGAAATATTTTCTATAGATAAAATTATTAAAATAAAATTGACTATTTTAAATGAAAATTTTATAATTTAAATAATATATGTATTGTTAACAAAATATAACTCTAAAAAAAAGTTTTAATCACACAACGAAGTTATAATAAAAAATGAATCTAAAATATTAAAAATCAAAATACGAGAAAAAATGGAAATACAGATTTTTGACCAAAAATCAAAATCATATAAATATAATAAAATCATGGTCGTGAATAAATTTATTTTGAATGATTCGCAACGACAACGATTAATTAAATTCAATTACGAAGTCGAAATCGTCGATAAATCCATAAAACGAATCGAAATTAAAATAATTAAATGTTTACATCAACTTATGTTAATAAAATTATTAAACTTAATAAAATTGGATTTAAAAAATACGATGTATTACACCAACTGGCACTGACTTCATTAAGTATGCCTCAAAACTATTATAAATTGAGACCCTAACTTTATTAATCTCTAATGGCCTCGTATGAAAGGTTAAATTAGACTCAATGAATATAGTAGCATTTGCTACACCAGATCCATCATATGTGACTCGCAAGTAACAAGGATACCAACCCTATAATTAATAGTTAAAAAATCTAAGTTATAACCACAAAGTTGAATGTATATTATATTTTATAAAAATAAAAACATTCAACTACATGGAGTGTGGTGTAGTATATTAGCTCATTGATTTTTGGAAAGATTCTAGGGATACTAAATGTGGAGGGTTGAACTAGATATTGTAAATGGGTTAACATACTA